>JAHREE010000124.1:1388835-1400972 GCA_033628505.1 Tringa tobata
TAAGCTTCTCATTGACAGCTCCTTTTTCTCAGTTCCTGTATTATATCTAATAACTACACTGCCTGGAACTGTGGCCAGAAGGAAATAAGCAGCTGGGACCTCTGGTTTTGCATTTTTTGCATGTGAGGGAGTTGAGACATACTATTTAGCAGAGTTGAAAGGGCTAGCAGTCTCTAAGCAACCCTAATATATTAAAAATCTTTCAAAAAGAATAGTATTCTAATACAATCTTTGTACCCAATCTCAATGAAGATACGGGACTCCACTGAATCATAGAATGGAATCATAGAATACCAGGTTGGAAGGAATCTCAAGGGTCATCTACCGCTCCAAAATGCATTAACTACCACAAAACATCACAACAAAAGAAAGGAAATATTACTATGAAATGTCTTTCATCAGTGGTCAACTCTCTCTTCTCCCCTTCCCACCCCACTCCCTGCTCGCGACCTTCAGCAGGTGCCCTCTTACAAGCAAGCATTTGCAACCACAATCAACTGTTATTCTTTTCAGTGGGATGTGGGGTTAGTTACAAGCTTGATATATTGTGTTTTTATTGGCCACTGTCTCCTAAAATGTCTGAATCTTTTCAAGCTCTCCTCCATTCTTCAGACATACACTTGAGTGCTTTCCACAAGTAAATATTGGTTTAGCCCTAAAACAAAATGTCCTATCTATATACATTTTGCATAAGTGTATGATGATAAATAAGGTAGCAAGTGTATGCATTACACATAAGGTTTTTTTTTAAAGAGGATCTGGATTTTATAGACTGTAAAATATGGATATTGCTCTATTTATCTTACTGTAGCTTTGTGGAAAGGTGATGGTGAGGATTAGAATGCTGTGCTTCGTTTATATGCTGGAGCACATTTTAATCTTCCTTCACACAGAGCAACCCAATAACCCACTTAAAAGAGGGTTAAGAGGGAGGAAAAAGTAAATGCACAAAATAAGTAGATCATATAGAATGGTGTAAACCAGCTAACAACTGACTAGTAACTTTAAATTCAACTGAATGCAACAGACTTTGTTTCCTGACTCTGATTAGGTGTCATATGAAATCTGAAGTCATACAAGACCTGTCATTTAGTGTGTATTTCTAGGCTAGCCATACAGATTTCATTTCGAGAGCTTGCAGGAAACTTAAAGTCTTGAACGTATTTCTCTTCACGGTATAGCTATGAAGAAGCACTGGCAGTCCAGTCCATAGATGGAGCTGGTAGGGTATGCAGATATGAAGTGGTTTGTAAAGATCCTGCAGGAAATCCAAAGCAGGGGAAGGAATAGGAACACTTTCTACAGGGCAGGACAGAGGAATACTTGCAGTATTGTTTGAAGATGTAAGTTTTTTATGTATCTTTATTTAAAAATTGAAGTCTTTAATGTAACCTAGTTGTGCTGAGTTAGGAAATGCCAAGCCTCGTCACGGCTGAGCGCTCACTGTGATGTAGTCTGGCCAACTTGAAGAGTCAACAGAGCAAACTGGGTTTGCCTGTCTGTACACCTCTAATGCCTGAGTCTTTATCTAATGCAGCAACTCCTGTGTTATTGTCCTTTTCTGATTTTAAACCGTCCACCACAGCAGTATCCTAGCCTGACGTAAATATCTGAAATCACCATAGTTATCAATTATGATTATAACCCAAATGGATAGAGATACCTTTTGATTTTGTCATCTGACAATAGTAAGAGTTTTTGGGTGGCTTTCATCTCATCTTACTTCAGTATAGACCCAGTTGATCCCAGAGATAAAAGATATTTTTAAGGAATAATTCATTTGACTCATTTCAGAGATCTCAGATCTATTCTGAGATAAATGAATTGCACCTTAAAACTATTACTTCTAGTCACAATTAATGAAGATGGAGTTTTAATAAGAACTTCTGCAATGTCCAGTTTCAGTGAACTGAATCCCATCCGCAGAAACAAGGCAATTTCCTCTTCCTCAAATACGCACTGTCCCAGTGTGAGCACCTGATCATGTTACTAATTCAGCTGTGAGATTTTTCTCTAATTAACAGGTCTCATTCTATCTTGCTGAAAGGGGAATGTGATATTCTCCAGTGGTTTATCTGCTGCTGCACCTCCAAGTGCCAGGCAGATCACATGCAAGCGTATATGCACATCAACTTAGTTTTCTTAGTTGCTAGTGAGTGGCATGGATTTTGTGGACAGAAGACAGTTGAATAACAGAAAGTATGATAGATGTCTTATAAGCCAGGTCACTAACAACTTCCTCTTATTTGAAGACAATATCTGCTAAAACATTTTTTCCCTTCCCCCAACAAACCCCACCCACTCATCAGTGTCTTCTGAATCACTTTTATGTTCCCTTCTGCTTAAAATGCATGACAGATAGAAAACCTGGGTGATGGCAGCTGTTGCTGCTTCTCAGAACCATTGCTTGATTTTAAGGATCCTCATCAAAGGAGTTAGAAATAAGCTCATCCCAGATTTGATCAGACCATGTTTTTATGATTTAAATACAGTAATTATGATCAATAGCCATGGGCAAGATTCCCATCACCCTGAGGACTGTATATTCACAAAAAAGAAATATGTGTCACTGTCTCAAAGAGTTTATAAGATATCACAGACAGCAGACAGGCAAGCAAAGTATAAGAAATTTCCATAATGGGCAATATACTTGCAGCCCTTGGGCAGTTTGACTATTGTCATGCTTACTTATTTATTTATTGGTCTTGAAGACAAGGAAGAAGAATAAAGGAGGATTCAACAGAGGATAAGGAGAAAAACTTGTTTAAAAGAAGTCCCCAACAGCAGTGAATGCCGTTTAAGAAGGTTGTAATATCTTCAATGATGAAAGCTTGCTGAGCCAGTGTACTCAACTGCTGCTTAAATTTGGCAACCTGTTTTTTGATTTAGATACCTAGCCAGTACAAGCCCCCCAGAACTAAGAGAACTCTGACCATAGTCCTTCTCTGAAATACCAGGAGCAGATTCAATCCATCTGTAAAGTGAACACATGCCAGTGAATCTAGACAATGTATTGGTGAAGATGAATGTATTGGTGAAGTTAAATATGGTCTAGTTTTACACAGCCAGAAACAATTGTACAAATATACGTATTTTGCATTTGCCAGTGAGCCATCCATATATTCCAGTGGTCTTGCCGATCATCCATATGTTTTCTCCTCATCCTAACTCAGCATCCTATCTGATTCAGTCATTTACCATAAAGGCAGGAAGCAATTTCCCTACCTTTCCTGTCCTAACTATTTCTTAGGAAGTAACAGTTTTTAATTTCCTTCCCAAAACTCATGATGCATTTCCTTGAATTGTAAGACTTCATGAAGTTTCACAAGCACCTAATCCATTGACAGACACGGACTAGAGGAATGCAGGACATGCTGATATTGTGTAATTAACAAGTAATGCATAAGAGTAGAATGAGAAACGGGTAGCAGGTGCTGAAGGTGATGCTCTTTAAAACTGCAAAGCACTACACTCCAGTGTCACACTGTCCAGACTTGTCCTTGGACACAGTGACAAGGAACCCTGGCTTGTAAGAATACAGTCATGCCATTTTCCCCTCCAATTATATATATATATTGTATATTAGAGCTGTAACCCAAGTGATCTGTTTCAGATCTATTCTTTGTCTCCAGAGCTTTAAAATAGGCTCAGATTTGGGTCCCATTTCATGTCAGGCATTCATCAAGTCCAGATGAATTTAGGATTGCATTACCTAACTTTAGTCATCCCCATGTAGGGCATGTTCTCTAAAGTAGTCATTTAGACATCTTCTATAGACACAAGATGAAATGCATGTACATGGCAGATTAACCATGATTTATGCGGATGTCTAAAATAGATGGGAACCATTCTCTGGAGGTGTCATGTGTTTCCAGTGACTAGACGAAACCCACACAAAGAGCTTAGATTAGATTCCGAACTTTAAACATCATAGATGTCTAAGCAAGCACCTAAAGGTCATTTTTGTACTCTTATATGCAATACAGAGATTAGCTGTGATTAAGAAACAATTGCCCGAAACAGTGTAAAAGGTGATTCTTCTCCCTCTCTACTGCATTCCTTTCTGACTACCAATCATCCAACCAATTTTGATTTATAGAGGTACTGGGTTTTTTTGCATCCTCATGCCCATCTCAACTGCAATCTTAACAGCAGCCGATCTCTTGAGTGTTGTTCCTGCCTCCTGATGCTTGTGCCTTGCTGTGCAATGTTGCAAAAGTTCAGCTGCCCCTATGCACAAGAAAAAAAATGCAATTGTTCTTGTGTATGTGTGTGCATTACTATTCCTCCAAGGATTGCAACGCTTTAATATTTTTGGATTAACTCATGATCAAACATTGATGAATCATGGTATTTTACTGAAAAGCACAATCCTTAAGTCAACCACCTAATCTAAGAGAAGAAATTAAACTCTAAACCAACATAAACACATTACAAGTCATTAGTGTAATTAAAAAGGAATGTATAATTAAAACATTTGTGTATTTTAGCTCAAATTCATCTGCGGTCGGAAATTTTAATGAACTGTTCATCAAAGAAATCTCTGGAGTCTGAGGATAAGTTTAGCATAACAAAAAAGTGAATGTTTTCTTCTCTTCGGCATAGGAAGCTCTGTTCCCACTGGCTTCGAAAACCAAGCTGTCATTGGCTCAAGCAAACTAATAATGATTCTAAATGGTTATGATCGCTTCAATGTTTTAAACTGATGTTATCTTTTTTATCCCCTAAGAATCATGTTTTTCATAATTACTTCTCTTTTGTCCTTTCCTTAAGACAAATGATTTTGTAATTAGTGATGAAGGAACCAGTGATCACTCCAAGACATCTGTCAAGTTGTCATGAAGTATCTGTCCCTGTAGCTATATTTAAACTTTCTGTTTAATAGCCTCTTGCTTTATTTCACCATTACATCTCTGTGGTACCATAAGCAGGATACCCTAATGATCAAGTTCTATAAAACACAGAGCAATTAGATTGTAAGACATATTGCTCCCATGAAAGTCCTTCCTTCTCATAACGTAGCTCCCTCTCTTCCTTTTACCTTACCATCCCCCAGCCCCACAAATTCACTTGCAGCATTCATTAGCTGTTATTAGACAGGACAACTGTGTCAACAGCTAGTCTGATGTTTGGCCATATTTCTGTGTTTGACAACTTCTTTCAAGCATCTTTTGCATACATTTGGTGGTCTGAAGAACAGCCTCATGAGTAAAATATCATAACTAATCTAATCAATGTGATTGGAGTTTAGAAGATCTGTGCTACACTCCTACGTGTACTTGGTTGTGGTGGGGGTTTTTTGTTTTGTTTTTTTTTTTTTTTCAGTGACCATAAACTACTCGTGATTCTCTATTTTCTTTCCCACCCATCCCCAGGGCAGAGATGGTCCCATTTTGAGTGTGTCAAGGTCTATGGGAACCTGTGCCTGGCATGATTCCCCAAGGACTACAGAACTATACAGAGATATTCATAATGTTACTGTAATGCACATCAAGGCAAAGCAAGGATATTATTGTGGTATTGTAATATTTATTTCACCCTAGGGTATATTTTCAAGTCCTGTATCCTTTAACATAAATCAGCTTGTTTTCCTCTTCTCATTTTTAGGCTCCAGAGTATTAGTCTTTGTCTGAAGAATGGTACCTTTCCAGAAATTATTCTCCAATGAGGCAGGAGAAAAATGCCTTTGAATGTACGCAAATAAAACAGAGAGATTTTGGAACACAGAAATATATTTTAAGATGAAAAAAACCCAACAGCATGTATACATAGCAACACCAATCAGTGTCATGATAGATAGATAGATAGATAGATAGATAGATAGATAGATAGATAGATAGATGCATAATTTAATATTCATTCAGAAAACAAAACAATCTATGTATATAGGCATTTTTATGCTATGATGATAACAGAGATATGAAATTGTAGACAGAGACCTATTTTGCATATTATTCATGCAAAATGAAATGAACTTTTATCCTCTCTGTTGCTCTCTGAACCTTTGAATACCAAGCTGGAAAGTATATTATTTTACAGTTCTTTATTGTATACATTCAGAGTTATGTTTTTAGTGTCTCTTGGTACTTCATCCGTTCAGAATGTGATATTAAAGGAAGTAAGGGAAAAGTCTGAATAATTCCATCAACTAGTAACACTACATGGACCCTTTTACATCTGAATAGCTGATTCAAAGTGAGGTGAGATGAACAGGTTTTGAGATATTTTGCTATCGGATATTGGGACCTGGTTAATCAAAGAAACTACACCTATTAGTGCAGAGACTATTTGGGCTACAGGGTAGGACGAAGGATGATACATTTACTATGCTTGTTTACTAATTAATGAGACTGTGTATGAAACGTGAGCTGCACTCTACATTGTCTTGTTCCACGACAATTTGTCTCCTCTGTGCAGGCATTATTATGTGACATCCTCTGCCCTGTCTTATGCAGCAGATCAGACAATCCGAATGTAATCGTTCCTCCAGGCCTTAAATCTACAGAGAGTTTCAAAGTCACAAACGGAAATGAAGCACTCAACTTACATTGACAGTCAAAGAGAATAGGGTACCTCTCTCGACTTTCACTGAATTTCACTGAATTTTTAGAGTTGGAAGGGACCATAGAGGTCATCTAGTCCAACTCTCCTGCTGAAGCAGGATTGCCTAGAGCATGTTACTCAGGACTGCATCCAGGCGGGTCTTGAAAATCTCCAAAGAAGGGGACTCCACAACCCTCCCAGCGCTCTGTCACCCTCACTATGAAGAAGTTTTTCCTCATATTTGCGTGGAACCTCCCATGTTCCAACTTGTGCCCGTTGCCCCTCGTCCTCTCACTGGCAACCATTGAAAAGAGTCTGGCTCCATCCTCCTTCAACCCACCCTTTAGATACTTATAAGCATTAACAACGTCTCCCCTCAACCTTCTCTTCTCCAGGATAAAGAATCCCAGCTCTCTCAGCCTTTCTTCAAAAGGGAGATGCCGCAATCCTTGAATCATCCTCGTTGCCCTTCGCTGGACTCTTTCCAGTAGTTGCCTGTCCCTCTTGAACTGGGGAGCCCAGAACTGGATGCAGTATTCCAGTTGTGGCCTCACCAGTGCAGAGTAGTCTTTATGTCTTTGAAAACCTCCTGCTATAATCTAAGAAGTTTTGTCTATCATCAGTTAAATTTCCATAACCTTCAGTAACAAAATGCACAGACCCAACCCTCTAGGTGAATGAACTGTGTAAGCAATATTTTCAACTTTATTTTCAAGCTCCCATGTTGGATCCATTAGTTACTTCCTGATGCTTGGTTTATTTACACAGAGATCAAACACAGGTTTTATTGCAAAAAGAGAAAGGGGGTGGGAGGAAGGAGGGAATGAATCCAGAGATAATTGAGACAAGAGCATCATGACAAAAGAGCCAAGCTCTTTGGAAACATGAGCTCTAATTTAGCCTCAGCAAATCCTTTTGTCATATCTATATACATGCATACACACACATATGTGCACACATACACATATACAAAATGATACTTATTAAAGTGGTTTATACTACTGATACAATCAGTCACACAGCAAAAACTGACAAAGTCAATATTTTCAAGATTTCTCCAGGGAATTCAGGCTGTGTGAGAGATGTATGTTTTTCATTAGGGTTTACACCAGCATTTGGTGTAATTAATCCTAATGTTTCAATCTTCACATAATAGGCTTATTCAGAAGAATAAAGTATTGCAGAGCAATGGAAAGAAAATCCCCAGTAGAAGCCAGTGTTCATTATACATGAAGGAAAGATATATGATTCTTTTTATGCTCATAGCTTTTACTTTCCTTTTCATGGTTTTATTCCCACAATTTTAATATCTAAGAAAGATACAAATGAAACAAAGGCCTCCCTGTGCTAGGGTCTGTACAGAAACAAAGTCTGAGATGGTCCCCATTCAAGCAAACTGCAGTATACATAGACAAATGGTGCAGTAAGTAACAGAGGTGGTTGGATCACCAACTAGGTTAACATGGAGGTCCCAGATAGAGTTAAAAATGGAAACCGGGACATGCTCCGTCTTTCAGAACACGTCTGCTCTTTAGTTTCCACAGCCACTGTAGACATGACAGCTTTACACACATTTGCTGAGGTGATGTGATTTTGCAGCTGAGATGGTAAGGAGACCAGTGTGAATCACAAACCCTTCTGGAATGCTGAGCATATTCTCAAGAGACTAATGTGAGCTGTAGGCTGCTGTTCCTGTGCTGCTATCCATACCTGAGCTAGCTGGATTTAAGATAACCCAGTTATATCTTTTTAGAAATAACTTCTCTTCAGACTCAAGGGTTGTTTTAGTCTATCAGCCTTACAGGATATTTCCTCTCCAGCAGCACCGGCCTGCTGAAAAGGAAAACTACGTAAAATCCTGAAATTTTATAATCTGACCTTAACTTTGTTACTGTTGATACCTCCAAACAATCATAGCAATAGAAATTAAAAATCAGTCACCTGTTTAAAATACTGCTATCTCTAAGTTAATGAAGATTTGACTTCAAGAATGGTCACTAAACTTTTCCTTTCATTTCTGCAAACATTTCCACTGACTAGAGGCTCTGTTGACTTTTCTTCAGTTTTTCATTCAAAAGAAGAGATGGGAGGTTTCCTGGTCGTCCACACACCCATTTTAATCTGAATAAGCATGTGTTTTTTTTACTGCTCCTTATGTAGGACAAGGTGTATTTCGAAGTACAGATGTGGAAAGGGAAAGTAAAATATGGATAAGAAAAATTTAAAAAGACAACAGCTTACTTTTTTTTTCGAACCTCAGTGTCAACAGCAGGTTTTACAGAATATAATTCAGCATGGTCATAAAAAAGCTGATGCTTGCACCAGAGACATATTTATTTATTTATTCATTTAAGCAATCAACTTCACCCAGATGTAAACATGAATGTTTTTTCACAAGTTTAGCATTATTAGGGGAAAAAAAATGGAATAGAAAAAATAACTAACTTTTTATCTGTTCATATCTCTTAAGCTAAGAAATATTTTCTCTATTGAACTTACCTTTGCTATGCAAGAACAAAAAATAAAACATAAGAATAATTTTTTTGTTGTTGTTGTTGGAACTGTGGATCATCTTGTTGGATCAAAACCTTTTCTTCCAGCTTGAAGAAAAAAAAAATGAAAAAACCTTGTTGGTTTGTTGGTTTCTTCACTTGTGTGTTAATTAGGGTCACTTTCATCATCTTTACAAGCAATTTTCTTGTTTTGAGTTTTTAGGGTTTTGTGGTTTTGTTTTGTTTTTGTTTTTTTTTCTTTTTCTTTTCTTCCTGCTCTCTGATAAGAAAGAGACTGTAGTAATGCTTCAACCAATCCCCAAAGGTCTTTACAGATAATTTCCAGTTGCATTACTGATTTATTTTTGCCTTGACCAGATGGCTCCAAGTTCATGTGAATGTAAGGGAGTGCTTTTGATTACCCTATTTATCTCTCCCAGTGCTCAATTTAAGGGTCAAACCTTGTGTAACACATTTGCCAGATAAACTATTCAGTGCTTCTGCCTTTTGGACACCATACTTCTGACATATGCTCTGTGCCTCATTAAACACAAAAGTTATTAGATTTAATAAATGCTTTACAAACTCTGTTTGTAACAAAAGATCTAAGTTTCAAATTTATTTATTTTATTCACATGTGGCTAGTGGATTGTTTTGACTTTATCACCTGGAAAAATGAGTGAAATTGAAAGGGAACATCCTGAATATGACAGAGGAGGGAAAAGGAGAGAGACAGAAGCTGGGATGGTTTTTTGTTCTTCTTTTTTTCCCTTGATATAGGTTATAAATGAAAAGACGAGCAGAATGTTTTTAATGAAACCAATAAAAATGCAAAGGAAGATTTAATGTTTAAAGTAACGATAAATCAAAAGTGACAACTGAAATGCAATATTGCACCATGAGATTGAGGAAATAAATTCATCCATAGGGCAGATGTGCCTGCTAAAAAAAAAAAAAAAAAAAAAAAAGAAGAAGAAGAAGAAGAAAAAGAGAGAGAGAAAAAAGACAAAAAGGAAAAAAAAAGTTTTCACTACTACTGAAACAAAGTAAGTCTTATAAAATCAAAATAAACTATAAATGCCTATAAATGCAGTACTGCAAATTGAATAGAAACTGTTCCGGTACATCCATGTGGAAATACACACAGATGTGTATTCATACATAAATGTACACACATGTATATAGGAATAAAATATCAAAAAGGTCTTAAGTTAAAACAATTCAAGAATAAAAAGGCTCATAAACATAGTCATAACTTATTTCTAGTATTTTTATGGATAGTACTAGGAATAGTACACAGGATAAACAGTGATTGTGTCCCACTACCTCAGCTGAAATCTTCAAAATGAGAGTTAATTACTTGGAGGAAAGACTGTCTTGTAATAGCATTTGCCTGGGACTAGGACCCCTGTGATCTGAATCCCAGCTCTGTCATAAACATGCTGTGTGACCTTGCAGGATTTCCTCTGGCCTAGATTTTTCCTAGCTAAATTTAGGCGATTAACTGAGGCGCCTAAGTTGGGAACTAGTCAAGTCTGGCTCCCTTTCTAGTCAATGGATGGAAAGAGATACCTCCCATAACCAGTTCAAATTTTATGTGGACTAAGGTGAACGTCAGAGTTGCCGATATTTTGTAATGACGAAGGAGGAATTCTAGAGCCAACACGTTAAATTTGACAAAGATTAGTTCTGATCTTTGTGTGCAATCCTGACACAATTATTCAGGCTGAATTGGACTTTGTTCAATAAAACAGGATAATTTTGGGGGGACAGAAAGGAGTCTAATGTTTTTTTCAGGGTGAAAAACTTATCTGAATTCTTTCACTTAAAGTGGGAATGCTGATGCAGTAATTGAGGTGACTGGCACTCAGGTTTAACAAATCAATTTTCCTTGACTATCCATTACGAGCTTTTGCAAATGCTGATTGTCATGGTGCACCTTTTAAAACTATATTTCAACAGTGTTAAACTCCCATATGTAATTCTAGTCCTTTCCCAAAACAGATTGTAACATGTGTTGTTTCCCTCTAAGCACAAAAAAGAAATTGAGAGAAGCCCAGACTTAAGTGGTTTTGATTTCACCATTCATGAAGAATTTTGAGTTCTGACAAAAAGAACCCTCACCTGGACTTCAGCCATCGGCTTAGGATGATTGAGCCTCCTAGACGTCAAAAGTTTCTGCTTGTGGACCTCTCTGATGTGCAGAAAGGGATGGGAAGCAGATTTGGAGACAATCAGTATAAAATCATAGAATGGTTTAGGTTGGAAGGGACCTTAAAAGCCCTATCCAGCCTGGCATTGAACACTTCCAGGGATGGGGCATCCACCACTTCCCTGGGCAGCCTGTTCCAGTGCCTCAACACCCTCACTACCAGAATTTCTTTCTGGTATCTAATCTAAATCTCCCCTCTTCCAATTTAAAACCATTACCCCTTGTCCTTTCGCTACACTTCCTGGCAAAGAGTCCCTCTCTGGCTCTCCTGTAGGCTCCTTTCAGATATTGAAAGGCCACTATAAGGTCTCCCCAGAGCCTTCTCTTCTCGAGGCTGAACAACCCCAGCTCTCTCAGCCTGTCCTCATAGGGGAGGTGCTCCATCCCTCTGATCATCATCGTGGCCCTCCACTGGACCCGTTCCAACAAATCCATGTCCTTTCTATGCTGAGGACTCCAAAGCTGGACACAGTACCCCAGGTGGGTTCTCACGAGTGCAGAGAAGAGGGGCAGAATCACCTCCTGTGACCTGCTGGCCAGTCTTCTCTTCATGCAGTCCAGGATGCTGTTGACTGCCAGTGCACATTGCCAGCTCATGTTGAACTTCTCATCCACCGACATCCCAAAGTCCTTCTTCTCAGGGCTGCTTTCTAGCCATCTGGGATTGCCACATCCCAGGTGCAGGACCCTGCACTTGATTTGGTTGAAGTTCATGCGATTTGCACAAGCACGGGTAGATACGTTGAAGTTGTGATTCTGTGCTTGTGTTTGCATATGCATGTGTGTGTGTGAAGTTTCTACAAGGGGAAAAATGTGCAAAGTAATTAGATCATGAAGGAAGGAAGGGCAAACAAAGAGGGGAAGAAGGGCAGGGCAGGGCAGGGCAGGGC
>JAHREE010000124.1:1401235-1484859 GCA_033628505.1 Tringa tobata
CCCCTTCATTATTTTAATGGATACATCCTTGCTCTGATGTGTCAATGGTTGTGGAAAATCCTGTGAAGCAAGGGCTTAATGAAATGGCAGCTGGAACAGAGGGATAAAGTTCCTTTGGAGCAGCTTCAAAGGGGAGAGAGGGAGCAGCGTTAGCAATCAGAACAATGGTGCAGGGATGCTCATACACAGGCCAGGCACATCCAGCTGGCTGTTTAGACTCGGCGCCCTAATGAGGCATGAAGTGAAATGGGTAAGTACACGGTAGGGGAGAGGAATTGAAAGGAAGACACACAAAGAAAAAAAAAATAAAAGGGAAAAAAAAAAGGAACAGAGCATTCGTATATTTCACAACAAATGATTTAGATATTAAACAAGGTGCCAAAACAAAAGACTAGTCTGGTATAAAACATGTGCTAATATTTTGGTCAAAACCACAGGAATCCTAAATTTGGTCTTGTCTCCCTTCCCTTCCATTCCTCTCCCTTCCCTTTTTCAGGTTTTACAGTATTTTCCCCAATTACTTTTCATTCATCTATGTTGGGCTTTTTTTCTTGTTGTACAATTATTATTATATTTGCTATTATTCTTGGGTTTAGTATTTAAATGGAGATTGGGGAAATATTACTGAAGGAAGGGAACCTCAAAACTGTGCAAATTACATTAAGAGATGTTAATAGTCTGAGCTATATTAAGAAAATAAAGAACAAAACAACAACAACAACAACAAAACAACCAACCACCAAAAAGCACTTATGTCAGTCCAGCTGTGAAGATGCCATTAAAAAGATAGAAATAGGGTTACTCTTATTCAACTGGACGGAAACGCCATTGTTCTACAATGCTGTAGGCAGTATTTCCAATTGCAGAGCATCAGTCTATGCTGAATCTCATACCTGCAACACTGGAGCTTTGATCCCCACCACTTGAGTTAACTGTGATAATAGAAAACAATAATAGACCATAGTCTTTGAAGTTGAGTAGTCATAGTCATTAAATGTGGTCCTAACATTCACCTTACAGAGCCACTCAGTGTGCAGAAATGTTTGTAAGATATTTCCAAAAACCCATAAACTATTTCTATTTCAAGGTTTATTAACGTGTCCAGAAGCCTTCAAGGCTTCAGCTACATTACATCTATAAATGAATCTGGGGACCCAATTAAATGTGGTTATACTGACATGATTATAATATTGTAAAAAGCCGCAGTCCTTCTGACATATTGCCCTTACTGGTCTAAAACCTGGAATAACACAGTTAAGATCCAAACTGGGGAAAGATATTAACTGTGTTGTCAACAAAATTGTATTGCAGAACAATTAACTTATTTCATGAATAGTTGGCAATACAATTAAAGGGGTACAGGCAAGGAACTTTTATAGCATCCATGTTTTAGACTGCAATGGTTGGACTTTAAAAGCATTTCATCACCATGTCTAGCAACTGATTTGAGTTATCAAGGTTAATCTCTTATTTCAGGTTTGGTTAAAAACAAGTATAGGCTTGCCTTCAAACTTATTTATTCCTAATATTATCATTGCATGGACATGTGCCTAGGGACAGACTAGATGTGAGTTACCACCCTTATGGCAGCAGGGCACAGACTTGCTTAGTGCTCTGTCTGACATTCAACTGGCCCATTGTTCTGGTCAGTGTGGAATAAGTCAAGTCCCAGCTGATTTGGAGATATCTCCACGTTTGCTCTTCCTATGTAAAGACATTCTCCCCTGGAGTTACTCACCTGTCTTTTGATATCTATAAAGTAGATCCATAATGTAAGCCAAGTAAGCCTCATGGTTCGCAGAGGGAGAAAAAAGCTTCACTCTTCTAGTTGGCTGCATATCTGATTTATTTAAACTTCTTAAGAATGGGTGTGGTGTTTCAATGCTTATACCCCTTCATTGCCTTTAATATGAACAAAAGGTAACTAATTCAAATGTCAATGTCTATGCTGTAAGTGTTTACATGTAATTTGAAGAATCCTGACCCTTACGTCACTTCTGATACGGTTCATCTTCCCCTTTCTTTGTATTCAAAAGCTTAGCCCTAGCTTTAACAACAAGAGGTTCATTTACCTCCATTTCTTTTGAGGGCCAAAAAGTTTAGCTGCTCACTGTTTGGAATTGAAATTTATTACAAGGTTTCTTTTCTTTAGTTCTTTTCCCCCTCCTTCCCAACCTTACTTTTCTCCCCTTCCTTTCACGGACAAAGGTAAGCGTGAATCTATCCTTGTCATGCGTGACAAGATTTCATTTTTTACTCTGCGGGTGGTAAGGATGGAGGTTGAAATGATGATGTGGCTCCTCTCCACCTCATTCAGTCTTCAATCCACACATTCAACATTTCTTTCTTCATACTTATTTTGTGAGCAAGTGCCGTATTAGTGGAAAGAGTCAGGAGGGACAAAAAAAAGTACAAATCATTTCTCTTCCAGTGACTCCAAACAGTCTTCATGGTGATCTCTTTTGTGCTGGACTATACATATTCACACACAGTTAAATTGAATATAGATATCAGTTACAGCAGTTAACAGAATTTATTCACATACAGAGTGTGTATAAAAAACGGTTTATAAAAGGGGTATTTTAAGACAGAGGGATTGTTTTTAAGATCCTTCAGGAAACTTTTTTTTGTTTTAAAAGGCTTTTATCAATTTCATAAACTGAAAGATAAAGTTATGATCAGGATGTTGGTGATTTGGAGACTTTTAGCTTTTGACATGTAGCAATTTTCTCACAGCTTTTCTTCAGGCATATACACAACAGGAATGCTAATCTAAATGGAGTGGAAACTAATTGTAGGACCAAAATACCTGTTCTGTGTTTTATAGACTCTACCCTCTTGGTGCAAATGCTGATAAAAATAAAATAGGGCTTCTACAATATTCCAGGCAGGAAACTGAAGTACTGATGAACATTAGGCCTGGATTCATCATAGCTGCTTTTTTTTGGAAGCCAGTGGTCTAAACTGTGGCCTGGAAATAATTATCTCTTGTTACTGACCATAGCAGGAGCCTAAGGCAACTGTGATCCTTATTTCAGTATTTAAGGTTAGCATTTGAAAACTGAGGAAAACAAACTAATTTGCTCTGAGATCTATATGGAGTTTGCCCTAGATACAGGAGTTTAATTGTTATTTGAGCCAAGCTCCCTTCCTTTTACCATGCCAAAAAAACCCACAAAAACACAACAACGACAAAAGAAGAAAAACACCAACCGGAAATGTGTGCCTATAGGAGATGAAAACACGTTAGTAATTCATTGTCTTGGTCTTGCAATTTAATGGAAAGACTAAATTAAAAAAAAAAAAAATCTGGTTCCTTATAACTCTAGTCCTCATGTGTGTTAAGAAATTAAATAGTAGGGACACTGGTTCTTTGTGCCAATTGGCTTCAGTGCCAGTAAAAAAGGTTTTTGGCACATTCATCTGCTGGCATAAGTATAGTGTTGGTTGTCAGTTTAGAGCTCTCTCATGCCTTGAGTAAAAAGTTAGTATGATATCTTTCCACCTGTTTCACTGCAAAGCAAAGACACACCATAATTGAAAAAACACACATCTCTTCTCCCTCTCCTTTCCATATTTCTACAGAGGAAAAAAAAAAAAAATTAGCTGCTCTTAAGAACATGCAGGCTGCTTACCTTTCCTCATTGGCTTGCAGACCTTTTAAGGGGCAAATGTAAATTCAAGATCCTATTCAATGTCTAACACCTTGGTTTTGGAGAAGAGCAGCAGTGTTTAAAATCCTGATTTTAACAATCTTGGAAGGTCTTACAAACCCCTGTAGACCTGTTATCTTCAAGACTGTATGTATCTTGTTTAACCTTGGTCTGTAAATTAAGGATAATTATCTCCTGCTATTCAGACCTCTCATGTCTGCAGATACCTGGAACCTGAGACCGACACATACAAAAGTATCTCAAGCCCAAATTAAGAGACACAGGCACATGGCAAACAGCATGAAGAGGGAGGAGGCAGAGCAATGGAAGTAAAAGTTGTAAAATAGACCATATCATGAATGATGGAGCAAGTCTGTCATTATTACTTTAGAAGTACAGGATTTGAAGGCACATTGCCATTAAAGATTTCTGTAGTCATTAATAAACATGGTGCAGTTCATCTGAATCTCGTGGGGAAAAACTCTAGCTCAGTGCTTCCCATCTACCATGAGGGAGACTGGAGAAACCGGATTCATGAAATGAGTTTCAAAGGATAAAGTAATTCACTCTCCAACTGAAAGGTAATGTTGGGGTCTCCATACCACTAACTCCCTACAGCAGAACATAGGGAGAAAGTTGAGTTGTGAATAGGACAAAAGGCTAAGCCTTACCAGGTACTGTTTCCTTACTTTTGCTCCCCTCTCCCATCCATGGCATGCAAAATCTGAGCTGAATATGTGAAAATAAAGGTGTGGGATTCAGTGTGATGTTCAATACCAGCTCCTGAACAATGGGAATAGACAGAGGGAGATTTTATACCTATCTTACCCCCATTTCCTCTCAGCTTCATAAAACTTGAATGGCTCTTCTGGGTCTGTGAGGGATTTCACTGGCAGCATGTAAGACAATTGCTGTACAGTTCGCTGTGCACTTCTCTGACTGCCACTAATATTTAATTTATACCTTCAAAACACTGATTACATAGTGAAACTACCAATAGATCTCTCATATGGAGAAGTTGTATGTTGCAGGTTAAATGGAAATGTTGTCTGAAGAAACGGAGGGAGTGTATAAGAAACTATCCTGTCTAATAAAATCTTAGATCACTTTAAAAAATATTTTAAAAAAACCACCCCAAACTGGTCAATGAAACAAAAAACACACACACACACACAAACCACTCCAAAATCTCAAAGGAGTGGAGTATATTTATGATAAATTGCTGTGAGTTTTTTCAATAAAATTTCTATATTGCCTTTCAGTCAAAACTTACAGGTTTTGCCATATTCAACTGTATAACCCTCAAAGTCATTCTTTTTATAGTATCATAGAACCATTTGGATTCAAAGGGACTTAAAGAGCATGTAGTCCAAGCCAAGCCCCTTTCCGTGGGCAGGGACATCTTTTACTAGACTAGTTTCCTAAAAGCCCTGTCCAGCCTATCTTGAACATTTACAGTGGTGGTACATCCACAACTTTTCTGGGCAACTTGTTCCAGTGTCTCACTGCCCTCATCATAATAAAAGTCTTCCTTATGTCCAATTTAAATGTACTCCCTCTCAGTTTAAAACTGTTGCCCATTGTCCTCTCACTACTAAAAAATCTCTCTGTCTGTCTTATAAGGTCCCTTTAGATACTAAAAGATCACAATAAAGTCTCCTCAGAGACTTTTTGTCTCCGGACCAACAAAACCCCAACTGTCTCAGCCTTTCTTTATAGGAGAGGTGTTCTAGCCCTCTGGTCATGTTCTTGGCTCTCCTGTGGACCCATTCTAACAAGTCCATGTGTTTCTTTTATCCAGGACCTGTAAAATGGACTCTGTACTCCAGGTAGGGTCTCATGACATCACAGTAGAGGAACAGAATCACCCGCCTTGATCTGCTGCCTAAGATTGGCTTTCCAGGCTGCAAGGGCACGTTTCTGGCTCATATCCAGTTTTTTATTTACAGTTATCTTCAAGTCCTTTTACACAAGGTTGTTCTCAATCTGTTCATTCCCTAATCTGTATCATATTGGGGATTTCCCCAACCCAGGTGCAGGGCCTTGCTCTTGGCCTTGTTGAACTTCATATGGGCCCACCACTAAGCTTGTCCAGGTCCCTCTGGATGGCATCCCTTTTCTCAATCAAATCAACTGCATTGATCAGTTTGGTCTCATCTGCAAACTTGTTGAAGGTACATGAAATCCCACTGTGTATGTCATTGATTAATATATTAAACAGTATTGGTCCCAGTACAGACACTTTTTTTTGTTTGAACAGTGTCTGTTTGTATGCATGTGTTCGTGTGTACCCATGTGTATTTGTGTGAATCCTACAACTTCATTTCTGTGAAAATACTGAAGAAAACACTGGAGTTCTGCAAAAGAGGCTTTCTAGAAATGAGAAATAAATTATTTCTAATTTCTTAATACTTTCAGAGAACCATCTTATGCATGGAGGAGAAAAGCACCAAGACTTTGCAATTGTTCCTGTTTATCCAAGCTTTTTGCCAACTTTTGTCCCTGTTGGATGTTTTTGCAATTCTTCAAACTATACCATATAACTTAAATCAGGGAAGAGGTTATGCAGATAAGGGATAAAATAAGATAAGGGATATAATAAGATAGGTAAGGGATAAAAGTATGTGAGTA
This sequence comes from Tringa tobata, assembly GCA_033628505.1. NCBI lineage: Eukaryota > Metazoa > Chordata > Aves > Charadriiformes > Scolopacidae > Tringa > Tringa tobata. The sequence goes on from JAHREE010000124.1 coordinate 1,407,520, forward strand.
TTAGGCTGAGGAATAATAAAGGAAAGAGGAGGAAAAGAGGAAAGAAAGAAATAAAGTAAGAGTGATTGCTGGCTCTGTATACCAGCTCAACAGCTGTAACATGCTAGCAGTGATTGCGTATTTGCACTGTTCAAGGCATTACAGTTTTAGAAAGGCCAAAATTAACAGAGGTAGGAGAAAAGATTTCTCTTAGGTGTGAGCTACAGAGCTTGACAAGGCAGTCAATTAAGAGTTTGGCTTACAGTGTAAGCCTGATGATTCTCCCAAGAGGAAAAGAAAAGGAAGAAAACAACCAACCCACAAAAAAACCTTCTCCTTTAAAAAGGACCCAATTTAACTCCTTTTTTTCCCTCAATAGATGATTAAATAAAAAAAATTAATCGGCTTCATTTAAATACTAATTTAAAAAACCCAATAATTCTAAGGCATGTACAGTATTCAAGATTACTTTTAAAAAGTAATTGCTAATATTATTGTTAGCACAACCAGGAATTAGGCGACATTTCCTCTTGATGTCATAAACTGTCATAAGGAAAACATATTACCTCAATCTCAAATTCACAGAGAGAAGTAATCTGAAAGCATGTACATTAGATACTGTTCTGTTGGTCTTAACAATAGGCAGTGTTCTTAGGGGGTTTGAGGTCTGGCTGCCATCAACTCATAGTCAACAACAAACACAAATGTAGAACAGATTTCCAAAAATATGCAGTACTGGCATATATACAATGCACATGATGTTTTTGAAATTAGAACTGTAGACAGGTTGATGGTAGGATGTTTTACTTGTTAGTTTTACAAAATATTTTAATGTTTTATTCTTTAAATGTCAAGCACAAGGAAAAGCCCTGAAAAGAACAAGGCTGTGCAAGTTGCAGATCAAACAGGTGTACGTCAAAAAATTCCAGAATTTTGGTTGGCATAAATAAATGATTAATTAATACAAAAGATGATGCTTATATGACTATGTACTCTTTTTAACACACAAATTTACTTACTCAATTGTCATTACTTTCCATTTTAGCAAGCTGGGGACACAGACAAGAAGCAAAATCCTGAGTAAAGAAAGCTAGTCCTCTGCCACTATAGACGCTATATATTATAATTACATATATAAATTTACTGATCTATTCACTGAAAAAGACTCTTTGCCCCGGCCATCCTCACTAGAATGCTCTTCTGAAACCTCACTGCTCTAGCAATTTTTAAACTTCTTCATTTTCTTTTTAGTTTAAATTTGTTCATGGCAAACCTGTCCTATTTATTCTTATGACAACACTGGTGTTAGCTTAAATAGCTCATGTGTCTCCTTGGTGAATTCTTCCTTCATTTATTTATAGGCAACCATCATATCCTTCTAAGTCTTCATTTTTCTTCGGTAAACAAACCCTGTTTTCTTATGTCCTCTCATATGACAGGCTTTTCGTCGTTTTGATCACTGTAATAGACCTTCTCTACACTTGGGCCAGCTTCAGTTCATTTTCCTTTGCAAGTCCTGCCTTTTACATTCTCTAATTAATCTTAGAGCCCTTGAGATGGTTATTTTTTCAACTCATCTCTACCTACTGTCATTATTCCTCTCACACTCTAATCCCCATACTAGAGAGACAGACCCTTCCTTTTTTCATATCATATAACATGAACGAATTCCAGAGCTGCTCTTCATTCAAGTTCTCTTCAATCCAGCTAGCTTCTCCTCATTCATCTTTCAGAGATCAAGATCCTTTGTTATCGATCTCACTTTACTTAGTTTCTTATTATTCATTTGAATCAGCTTTCATTTAGATGGTCCAAGTTTTATCTATTTTTTCACCAGCATGTATATAATACTTTATTTTTTTATAAATTAAATATCTTTACAATTTCTCCAAAGAGAAGACCAATGAAAACCCCAGGACAGTCTAAATATAGTTGCCTGCAAGCACAACAAAGCTAACTCGTGTTTTCCTAATGAGGTGACAATTGAAATCATTAAGAGAATGCATTTCTGGTCAACAGTTGTTTACATGTGATGAACCCAATTACCAGTTTCATTTTTTCCCAAGATGTTGTTAAATTATTTTTAAAAGTTAAATAGTGTCACAAACCCCAAACAGTGGCTGAAAAATAACTAGAGATAATTTACTGTTGTACAGATATGTTGATTAGCATAAAACTAAAAGATGCAATTTTCATCCCTGGGCTTTGAAGTGCCCAATATCTCCTACAAAATGGTGTGCTGTAGAATCAACCTGGCTGGCAACAGAAGGTGCTCAGCATTTGCCAGAAATGGTTAGTACCTTCCCAAATGAAATATTTCATGTCTAATGCAAAAACGGGATTTTCCCATTACCTGCTATAATTTGTTCCCCATTGCCATGTCTCAAGATACAAACATAAGATTATTCCAGAAAATTATTGTGTCTGTGTTTCTAGATTCCATACAATGATTAACTAATCAGGTGCAACATGCACAGACATAAGTAACTAATATAGCAAGAAGCATATTGTTTAAATATTTACAGGCCTGAGTTTGAAAAACGAAACATCTGGGATTCTTTTTTTTTTTCTCTTTGACACTACTTTTCCAAAAGAAAAAGAACACAAAACAAAAAGAAAAATCTCAGATACTCTTCTGTTTAAATATAAATGTTCACTTTCCAAAGGACAAGAAAAATCAAGAAAGAGAAGGAGTGAGGGGCACTGACACCCTCAGGGAAAATTCCATCTCAAGAGAACTGACCTTTCAGAGAAAGCAAATTAAATTATCTTTCTCATCTTTTACTAGTGCTGTGACATCATTAAAATTCCCGTTACATACCAGCATGCTTTGTTTTGTATTCATAACCTTAAACCAAAATTAATCAGTTGTCACATAGAGTTAACATATTTGTTAATGGTGCCCAAGCCAAAATATGCATTGTCTCAAGAAGACTAGGTTTTCTGTCAAATAACACAAATTTTGTAGGGCAAAGTCATCCTCACCTTGTAACAATCTTTGTAAAATTGGTCCAGAACATTTTGGGTTGGGGATGAAAAGGTTCCTGGATGAAGAAAAACAGTAAATATCTTACAAAGTGTTTAAGAAATAGTGTCCTCTGAAGTAGTGAGGAACAACCACTTTGTGTAATGTTTGAGGGAAAGAAAGGGCGAGAAAATAACTTCTGAAGATCTTCTCCTGTCTTTCCCAGGGTTCCATTCTATCAATCTGCTTGGTTTACAGCATGCCCTGTTCTCCTATGGCCAGCTGTTACCATGATATTTGCTGTGGAAAATCTCAGAAAAGGTCACTTAGTGCGTAACCTCTTTGTTTGGGAGATCAGTTTAAACCTTGGACTTCAAAAAGAGTTGGATACTGATATCAGTGAAACAATCCTAGTATCTCAAGCACTCAGGCTGTTCATGTAGTCAATGGAGAGAACTGAACACTACTGAGGATAAGTGGAAAAGTCTACATGTAAGTTCAGGGTGAAAAAAATACAAAAGTGGAAAGAACAAGAAGAATAAAACATATATCTTTATCAGTCATCATCACTGATCTGGACAAGGGGATCGAGTGCACTCTCAGTAAGTTTGCAGATGACACTAAGTTAGGTGGGAGTGTCGACGTGCTTGAGAGTAGAAAGGCTTTGCAGAGGGATCTGGACAGGCTGGATTGATGGGCCGAGGCCAATGGGATGAGTTTCAATAAGGCCAAGCAGGGTCCTGCACTTCGGTCGCAACAACCCCATGCAACACTACAGGCTTAGGGAAGAGTGGCTGGAAAGCTGCCTGGCAGAAAAGGACCTGGGGATGTTGGTCAACTGTTGGCTGAACATGAGCCAGCAGTGTGCCCAGGTGGCCAAGAAGGCCAACAGCATCTTGGCCTGTGTCAGGAACAGCGTGGTGAGTAGGACTCAGGAAGTGATTGTCCCCCTGTACTCAGCACTGGTGAGGCCCCACCTCAAATGCTTTGCCCACTTTTGGGCCCCTTCCCACAAAAAAGACATTGAGTTGCTGGAGAGGGTCCAGAGAAGGGCAATGAAGCTGGTGAGGGGTCTGGAGAGTAAGTCTTATGAGGAGAGGTTGAGAGAGCTGGGGTTATTCATCCTAGAAATAAAGAGGCTGAGGGGAGACCTTATTGCTCTCTACAACTACCTGAAAAGAGGGTGTAGAGAGGTGGGGGTTGGTTTCTTTTCCTAAGCCACAGGTGATAGGACAAGAGGAAATGGTCTCAAGTTGTGACATAGTGCTTAGAGACATAGTTTAGTGATGTGGTTCTTTGTGTTCTTTTTTTTTTTTTTCCTTATCAGAGTTAGGCTGATGGTTGGACTAGATGATCTTAAAGGTCCCTTCCAACCTAGACAATTCTATGATTCTATCTAAGAATTCCAGTTGTTCACATTTCAATTCCAGTTCGTTTAAAACAATGAAAAAAAAAAAAAAAGCGTCTTTGGGTTTTGAAGTATATATATGTGAGAAAAAGACAAAGGCAAGCAGAGAAAACATACTATGTGTTTCAGGGAGGACATTGCTACTGTGTGTGAACCTTTCAGCCTGTAAGTTTTGTGAAAATTATTTTATATGTCCATATAGCACCTTAGTAAAAGTATAACAACACCATAGAGACAAAATATATCACCATGGAGAAATAAAGGCAAGGAGATCTTAAGAGATTTCCCCAGAGTAATAAAACATGTCAATGAAGAGCTCAGAACTGGGTTAATGCACCTACATCTCCAGCTGCCTTTCTTTATAACATTACGTACAAGAAAGTAATCCTCACAATATAGATTTCTCCCTGAACAGGATATTTATTTGTTTTTCTAGATCAGTCTGTGCCAATCCACATTAGAAAAATCTCTTTTTTTATATGAAGTAAGAAATAATATGTAGACTATGTCCCATTGATTTAAACCCCTTTCCCCCCCTCCCCTAAAAAATTTAATTTCAAACATTAGGTTCTTTGCTTTATACTGTTAAGGCTGTCTTAAGGCCAGGATTTTTATCTTCATATATTTGCACAAGTCTTTAAATTTAAATGGGCACAACGATGTTATTGTGGGAATAATAATTTAAAATCCCTGTACCACATAAGAAGATGTTCAGAACCAGGCAGATTCTGAACATGTTTCACTTGAGATAGAGAACCTGTTTTTTGGTATGTACTGAACATCCTTTGAAAATCAAGGTATTTGAAAGTATCACAAAAAGATACACTTCCCCAAATTGTATCTCTTTTAGTTATCATTGCCAGTGACTTGAAAACTGGGGTACAGGAACAAAGCTGAGGAAGAAGTGTAAGACTGATAAAACAGTCCGGCTGTATACAGTTCAAAGAAAAAAAAAAGAAATCATACAATATTTAACAATTTGTAAATGCCTGTCAGACATGGAAGAGTTATACAACAACCAGAGTGGCTTTGTCAAGAGCAGTTTATTTGCTTTCCTTTAATATTAGTGTAATGAGTTTTGTGGAAAGAGGAGTACCAGGAAAGAATAAGTAGTTGACAAAAGTAGAGTTCAGAGATCGCTACTCTTGTTCATTTTATGCTGCTACTTGTCCTGTCCCTGGATATCCCTGAGAAGAATCTGGCTTCTTTACTCTGTTCTATCACATATTTATACATACAGGTAAGATTCCCAATGAGCAGGATCAGAACTGCCTTCATAATTTTAACATGTCCTGCCACAGGACAGGCAGATGAGTTAGATGGTATCTTCAGATCCTCTGTAGCCACTTTTTCATACGATTCTAAGATTATATTACATATGAAGACACATGTGCTTAAAGATAAGCATATGTATAAAGATTTGCACTGTCAAGATTTATAATATCTAAAGAAATCAGAAATATTGAAGGAGAACTAGTCTGAAAACTTAGATGGATAGACTTTCACTTCTACAATCCTATTTGAATCAATCCTGCATCATTGAAGTCAAATTATTTAAATTATTCAGGACCTAAATGTGCTGAAATCCATGTGGGTACTGTTTGCAGTTAGTTTATGTCTGTTAGACACTCCAGCCAGCAATAAAAAAGAAAGCATCTGGTACTTGCCGGCTAGAGAATGGCATTGTGTTCGCACATCAAAAGCAATAGAAAGAAGGCATTCATGTTTTTGGGCTCACGTTTGCATAACAATGCTTTTTTTCCCCCTTTTATTTAGGGTTGAAGCTCTGGAGATTCCTTTGAAGGGAACGGATTCTGAAGATAGAAATATCGATGATTAATTAAACCCTAAGCTAAAAGTAATCATGTCCAGATCAACCTCTACTGACTTTGAGGCTCTATTTACCTTAACAGAACCTACAAAGAAAAGGGGTACAAAACCCAGTGAGACTTCTGTTCTTATTTATGATGTACTAGTCAAATCCAGGCTTCCACTGCAAAAGGCTTTGAAGAATAATAATAATAATAATGAACATATTTTTCCTTTATGCTTTTGTACTCATTAAATTCATATTCGAGGATAATTGGAAAGTGAATTTTCTATTGATCTATTTATTGTTCTCTCTCACACACACACACTCAAACATGCACAATATACAGATTACAGATGCCTACCACTCAAGTTACCTCTTGTAACTCAATTAAAAGAAAAAAAAGTTTTATATGGTCAGGGAAGATACTCCAGTTTTTTGTACTCAGTATGCACATATGTGATTTTAAACATGTGAATAGTTATAATACAGTCATGAGTACTGTTCAAACACCTCTAAATTAAACTGATTTTTTTTTTTTTTTTGTGAGTGTGGTCAGGATCTTTGTTTCTGAGCCCTTTTAAAAAGTTGTTAATCTTTCAGGAAAAACAAAATAAAACAACAACAACAAAAAAGAAACACAACAGAAAAAATACCAACACATTAACAAAGACAGATTTCTGCCCCATAGCCAGCCCTTCCTCTAGAAAATCCCGTTTAGTACACATACATACAATGATACATGTACATTAAACTATATTCTTTGTGGAACTTGCTTTGCACTCAAGGCAGATAGGTTCAAGGGACTCAGCTATGATGGAGATGAACATGTTGTAGAAATCTTAGCTGAGTCCTGCAAGCTGGCAGCTGTGGTGGTCTAAGCAGATCACCATGGCACCCATAAAGGTCTTCTTCTGCCAATGCTGGAGCTCACTTACAGAGGCTCCCAAAAGAGGCAATGCCACTTCATGCTGTTGACCAGAACACAGATAAATTCTCCCAATCCATTGAATGCTGTTTGTTGTGATTCCCAGAGGGGAAATGATACTGCTCTGTGTTTTTAAGAGATCTACCATGAAGAGAGCTCTGATCTTGACAAAGTTCCTAGTTTTGACATTGATAAGAGAAATTATAATCATCATAATTGCAAAATTACAGTAATGATAACAATAATAGCAATAAGAACAGCAGTGGTGATTTAGTGTGGTGATTTATCTCTGATGATGAGAGTAATAATAATAAGAGCCGTTTCGCTGTGAAAAATTCTATACAAAATACATGCTTCACAATTGTATCTTTTGCTAGGCTTGAAAATCAATTGGTGGTACCCCACCCAAATATAGTTTTAAAGTATTTATTGAGAGCACTGAATAAAAGTAAATAAATCTTAAAAGAACCTGTTGGAGCTCAAGTTTAGCTGAAACTTAATTTGCCTTCTTGGCCCACGTTTGTACGCATGCAAAAACCATGACAGTGTTAATGGAATGTTAATATATTCTTAAAAGGCTGAGAGAGTTGCCTTTGAAATGATCTGAAATGAAACAAAAAAAAAAAAAAAGGAAAAGAGAGAGAACAGAAGAGAAAAAGAAAGAGAGAGAAAAAAAGAAATATATATGGAGAGAAGCAGTTTGATTGTGAGGTTGCAGATATTCCCTACGGGGAAGGACAGAAGGACTAAGAAACAGCTCTTTCCCTTTATCATGCAAGCAATTACTGGCAATTTGTTCTGGCCAGTAAAACTTCTGATATTATCATGGTTGCTGAGTAATTTATCATCAAAGTTTAATGTGAAAACAGGTGACTGTGTAATCACCAATCTAGGAACAGAAATAGAATCGTTATTATTTCTGCCTGAAGAGAGTTTTTTTTTTTTTTTTCATGGGGTTTTTTTCCTTCCCTTTCTGTCAATTGACTTAACGGCCAAAAGGCTGTTCATCACATCACCATGAATTATAAAACCTCTATTAAATATTCATAAAAGTTTTGAAATGAATGTGTGATAGAGATGAAAGCCAGGCTAATTTAAATACCTACCAGACCTGTCTTAATTACAGAGGTAAAATGAGATATAAAAATTATAGCAGCAAGGAAAGGAAAAAAAAAGTTGAAAGAGTTCATTCCATACATTATGTGCATCTTCTTTTTAACCAGTGATGTGTAATTTGTACACAAGCTGAAGTACACAGGTCTATTGATATAACTCAGGTTTTAAGTTCCATGGTTTTTAAACTAATGGGACATTTTTGGCTCTGTGGGAAGAGTCGCTAACTGAGAACTCATTTCTTGATATGTGCTTTTGTGAGTATGTGTGGGTACATGTAAGGAAATCATTTAATTAACTTTAAAATGATAAAAACAAAACAGTCACGAGTGTCTGCAGGTGTGAGGCTGAAAGACAGTAAGGGCATAGTAGAAATGTTTAAATGTCCCTCTGATAAATAACTATGTACTTGCTGAGCCTCCTGGCCCTGATGGGACATTATATGGGATGTTTTAAGAATGGAGTTGTCCATGGATAGAGGAGCCCCAGGCCTAATCATGCTTAACATCCTTTGATAAAGCATGAAAGAGCTGATCTTATAAATATCATAGAATGGTTAGAGTTGGAAGTGACCTTAAAGATTATCTAGCTCCAACCCCACTGGCACGGGCAGGGACACCTCCCACTAGATGAGGTTGCACAAAGTCCTGTCCAGCCTGGCCATGAACACCTCCAGGGATGGGGCATCCACAGCTTCTCTGGGCAACCTGTTCCGGTGAGACACAGTGCCTCACCACCCTCAGAATAAATAATTTCCTCCTGTTACGTAAATAAATCTCCCTTCTTTCATTTTAAAACCATTACCCCTTGTCCTATCGCTCCAGTCCCTGACAAAGGGTCTGTCCTCATCTCTCACGTAGGTCCCTTTTAGGGACTGTAAGGCTGCTATAAAGTCTCCCCAGAGCCTCTCTTCTTCAGACTGAACAACCCCAACTCTTTCAGCCTGTCTTCATAGGAGAGGTGCTGCAGCCCTCTGATCATCTTCATGGTCCTTCATGAGTGCACAGAGACATGCAGAACCAGGCCTTTGTTTTGTTACCACAGCTTGTCAGATGCACATAAGAAGGAAAACAAACAAACAAACAAACCCAAAAATCTTTTGAGTCAGGACTCACAGGAGAATATGCACTGCAGAACTGCCCAGCCAGACTAGGATATCTATGTTGTGATTCCTTTCACTTATATTCAGACTATCATCAAATTGATGATAGATCTTAAATTGGGCATCCAAATATTTTCTGTTGTTTGCTTAGAGAAGCCAGGTTTTCTAGTTCATGACTTATCCTATCTCAAAAAATTGTTAAATAGATCTACAAGATTTTTTAAAGAAGACTGACCTGGATCACAAGGCTTATTGTAGCAGGTATGTGAAGACAGTGTCCAAATCCTTGTCATAGCTACAGTTTAGTACAATGTGTCTTATATAGCTACAGTCTGGTAACATAAGTAAAGTTCAAAGACCAAATATGTAAAAATTATCTGAATAATTATTATTTGTATTATAATTTAACTTTGAGATATTTTGATGAAAGAGCAAACGGACATAGTTAGAAACAAGCCATTGTTCATGAAAAAAAATAATAAAATCTTCTTATATATGGTAGCATAGAGTTAACACTACTCTTGGGCAGGTAGCTAAACTTCTCAAGCCTATTCCAACTCTTTTCCTGTGTTTCTAGTCTTATATGTAGTACTACTGTCACTGCCACTACTGACAATTCTACTGTTGCTACTGCTTTTAAACTATAGTCAGTTCTTTTTCATAGAACTGACATATTTTACTTTCTTTTTTCCCATGTCTCTATGATTGACAGATTAAGTTTGTCTAATAGTAGGACTTGAGTTGATTTCATAATTAGCATAGTTTTATGTCTCTAAAAAGTCTTTATTAGAGAGGGTTGGTATCAAAGAAGTAAGGATTGTAAAGAAAAGGGGAGGGAATCTTTGCTGACATCCGACTAATTACAAATTTGGGCTTCCACCAAACTAAATAAAAAGTCATCTGCTTTGATTCCAGGGAAAATTAACTGGATAACTTTAATGAATTGCAGTTTTAGTTTTTGTACATTTCTCTATCTTATTTCCTTCCATGAAGAGTTTCAAAATAGGCTTATAAGAGCATGGAGAAGGTAGAACAGTTCAGACTAAAAAAGAAAAAAAATGTTTAGAGCTTTCAGTTAATATTCAAACTAATTTTGAGGTAGTCTTAAATGCAAAGCAAATCTGGCTTATCTGTTTGTTATAATTTGCTTTGGTTTACTTCATTGCTTTGTTCTGACTGGTCCCATGAGATTTTTAGTCTTATTCCTAGTATACAGACAGGTCAGGCAAGAAACTGAATAAACAATTATCAGCTGAAAATAACTGCTGCACTGATTCTCTGGAGGTAACTGGAAAAATGTCCCTGGATCAGTTTTTATAGTGTTTGGGTTCTGTTTCTGACTCTCAGAAAATCTGGGCTAAGGGCTAGTGACAGGGCACTTCAGTCCCACTTTAGCAGACATTAGGCAGGAACTTTAAATATAAAACTCAGCTAAGACAGTTCTTATGCAAACATGTTCTGACCAAAGGTCACTACATGCAGCATCTTTCTAAGGCACTTGCAATTTGAAGAGCTCTGGGTCTTGACCAAGTACCATGACAGTTCTAAAATACAGCCACTTACTTCTCAGGATCTGATCTGCCATATGTGTTCTGCCTTGTCTTGTTCAGTCAACACTGAATATTGTGCACAGCTCACCAGAAATTACCAGGAGGCTGAGGAGATGACTTCACACACAGCTGACAAGTCATTATAGTTTTTAAAATCTTGAGCTGGAGACATGGGTCCTACAGCCTTCTGGGGTAGAACTGGGGGGAGGGAAGTAATGAAATGCCTTTAGTTGCCTGCAGTCTTTTTTTTTTTTTTTTTCCCTTCTAGCCAGATGTAGTTAGCTGAAGTCTAACAAAGGTTGCTGCAGCAGGTATTTCATCTGTCACATCAAAACATTTTCAATACATACTACCAATAGGACACTAAATTTTGGTCTCCCATTAATGTCAGCCTATTTATAATTTTGGGTTGCAGCACTACAAAAGCGAGATGACAAGCTACTATTTCACAGTTGCTATTGAAATGAATAAAAATGACTAGTCCCTTAAAAGAAAGGGTATGAGGGGGACTTTATGTGGGGTTGTGTGTGAAAGTGTGGGTGCACAGGCTCCTTTTTGGTTTCTAGAAAAAAAACTCTGGCAATCATGTGGTGCTTTGCAAATCTGTTCCCATAGAAATTTCATCCAGGGTGTTTGAAAGACTGAGGCTGGGCTATCTTGCTAATATCCCCAATTAAGGTGTGCTATTAGCAGCCATGCATACTTTGGTTAGAGGTATTGGTGTGAATAAGAAGGATCTAAAATGGATGAGAGAACCTGAATGCAGTGGCAGGGATAAGATCAGGGATAAAAATTAATAGGATATGGAATTCTCTCTTCAGCTGACACAAATGCATACTGCTGGAAAAAATAGCACACACTCATTCATAATGATCACTGCCTAATTGGAATCATTCTTTTGGATACATATCTTAAACAAAATGGTATGTTTAATAGAGATGATAATGCCGTGCAGGACGTGAGACCCACTAGTCTGACTGAGCATCTTATTGAGCTGCACAGAATGTGATGAACACTTATTTGGATTCTGCTTACAGGTAAACCCAAAATGAAATCTCAGAAGTCAATATTTTATCACTGTCCTCTGGCTCAAAAAAAAAAAAAAAAAATTGAATAAGTGAAGAGAAATTGATAGGAAATAGGCATGGGATGTGTGTTGGGGTCGCTTTTCCGATGTGTTTGGTTTCTCCTCTTAATGTGAAAAAAGAAATACACAGTGTGACGAAATGGGAAAGAGGACTTCACTGCGAGGTTCAAATTAATTTATTTGGACTTCACTCACAGGTCCAATATGTCACTATTGCAGGTTCTATGTATACAATGGTGATTACACTATTGCAATTTAAAAGCAGTTCGTGGAATACACTGCTGCAGCCTACAAATGATGCCGACAAGTTACAACACCAACCACAAGCGCACTAGATATGAATACCTTAAAAGAGTGCACCAATCACAACCTTAGTAGCATGCCATATACCATACGTATGTTTCTTAATCACTTACCCTCTCTCTCAGGTAAGGTCACTCAGTCCCTGGGAAGTTACCTTGTACAGTGTCCTGGACAAGGGGGGGATGAATCCCTTACAGGCCAGTTGTATTGGTGGAGGATTCCCCATTTTTGCCCCCAGACCTTGCAGTTTATATTTCCTGATTCTGTGGGGGTGCGGGATTATGATTACCATATCTGGGATATTTATCTCTGTTGGAGTGATAGCCCAGTCTCTGTTGCAAATTTTATGATGTCTGGCACTCAAAGGCCTGGGTGGATTACCCTATCTGGGACATTTACTTCTGGTGGTGTGATAGCTGAGTCTCTGTTGCAAATGTTGTGAGCTAAGGCTCCCTTCAGGTTACGGTTCTTATTGTGATGCATTCTCGAGACAACCCCGGGCTGAGCCGTTTTGCAGCTCCCCCCAAGTTATCTCTGCATAGAGGAGGCAAGGCGGAGATGAAGCTGAGTCGGATGATAACTCCCTGCATCTCACCTATTGTGCTCCGAAACCAGTTTGGCTGGGTGCTCCCATACACACAGTTATATTTTTCAATATTTCCCATTGAAAATGTTGACTTTAAAATTACAATAACAATAACTAAAAAAAAACAACCAACCAAACAAAAATAAATCACAAAAGGCTTTCTCTCTTTAAAAGAGAAAAACAAAAATGGATTTGAATTTTTGAGAAGCACATGCCACAGGAGCTGGAGTATGGAAACGTTTGTGACTTCAGGCTTGTATACTGGAAAAGCTTTTTGGTTGGATGCTCACATGCAACCATCATTTTTCCTCATATACAAAACACAAGGTACATATGACATATATACATTGACATATATACATATGACATCCAGATGGTCTGGGAATCAAGTCCAGCACATATCAACAATGAGGTGATGAAGCTCTCATTTAAGTAAAAGTACTGCAGTTTGCATTTCATAATCCAGTCTGATATATACTGGAAAAGGTTACATTTTTGAGTAGTTACAGAAATAAGATATTTTTGGATGCTCAGTTTGTTGTTGTTTTAGAGGTTAAAGGTCCACACTTTCATGTGGTTTTTTTTGACAATGCCAATCTTCAGGAAAGCTGAAAAAATTATCTTTTACTACATGATATGTTTGGTCTGATATCTGTTTCTATGAAACACAAAAACAAGTTATGTAACAGGGACTAGAACCAACACTCCAACATTGCCCAAGAAACTATGTTATAGAAACATTCTCTTTAGCTTGCCCCCTATTTTTTTCAAAGGTACCCAGCTTCAGTAAAAGCATTAAAAAACACTGTCCAGAAGACACAATCTCCAGAGAAAACTGAAACTAGATCTCCTACTTTTGTATTAATAACCCAGTCTCTTAGTGTAGAATAGATGCATCTACATAGATACATTTTCCCTCAGGTTTAGAGTCCACAAGATGCTGTTTGCCCTAAATATATCATGATTTTTGGTGGATTAGTACCTGCTAATTCTAAAAGGAATTAAGGGAAGGGGAGAGAGTAAATTACCACACAATTTATTTTTTTGCACTCTTTTTTCACTGTCACTTGTCATCTGCTGCTTGATGGTCTCTTGGTGTAGTTATACTATCACATCAAAATTTTATTTTGCTAATTTTGTGTTCCTTAAGACAGAAATGAACTGCCTCATTTCCAAGGACACATTGCCTTGGAATTTGTTCTGACACAGATGCCAGTAGCTTTAATTTTTTTGTTCCTTTAATCTCTGAAGCTAGTCTCTTTTTCTCCCTCTTTGCTTGCATTAAAGCAAATCTGAAGTAGATGCTTATGCCTCTGTCTCCCTTCTACTTGCTTTTAGAGGCCTCCAGGGCTCCTAGGAGTACTGGACATAGAAGGAATTTCCTGTGCTCAGCATTGAACTCCTGGGAACAGCAGTGGAAAACATTGCTCATATGCTCTTCCAAGCAAAGCAGGTGGAGATAGGGACCCAGTTCCTCTGCTTTCCTCTCCTAAAGTAGACTACACTTTAGTAACTGATCTTTCCTATCAGACAGACAAATTCAGTACAAACTGCTAAGCATTTTTTTTTGTGTATCTTTTTCATATCTGGCTTGCACAGAAAAGCAACCCTACAGCTAATGCCTGTGTGTTGTTTGTGGGAAGGATGTTCATCACTGTACATTAACAGGGCAGGTGGCAGGGTGAGGCTCAGCAGCTAATCCAAAGCAAATCAGCTTTCCAAAGATGCCAACAACCCAGAGGTTTGGTGTGTTTTTTGGATCTTCCCAAATGTGGATGTCTTATCCCAAATAAGGCACTTCTAATGTGCCCAAGAGAGGCTCTCTTAAAGTTCAGGTTGTGATGTGAAGTTTGTGGCCTGGAGTGTTCGCTCCACCTCACAGCCCTGTGTGCCTTGAAGATTTTTCTGCCAGCCCTGATGGCATCATATTTACATTACTAGTCCTAATTAACGTAGGTGAAAATGAAAAAGGTTTTGCTTTACTAAGCAGGAGAGAACAAAGATTGAGCCTGACTTGTGAATACATCTTCTCTTTCAAGAGTAAAACATAGAACTGTTCAGTACATCAGATGAAATTATCAGCCATCTGTGAACAGAGCATCAAAGATACAATTAAAATACCAACATGAATTCTCTTCAAATAATTTATAACAATGCTTTGTGCCCACATCTCTGTCTTTCTCTGAGCTCCAGACCTCTCTGTAGTGATATTTTAATTTGCATTCAGAATATTGAAAAAAACTCGTTAATAATAGGATGAAGGCAAAAAAAGAAGAAGGAAGACAAAGGTTTATGACAGGATACTTGGATATTGGGTTTTTTTTAGCATATTAGAGAGCTGAAAGCTCAGCCACAAGGTTACAGAACTGTACCTATCATCAAAAATAGCTATAAGAGCAACAAGGACAGGCCATAGATGGGTGTCCCAGAATTTTTATGTTACAGAGATATACTGGCAATGATGTTGACTCAAAGTAAAAACTTTCTTCCTCTCTTTTTCTCTCTATCTTCCTCCACAAGAAGCGAGAAAGTAATAAAATTATTTCAGAAAAAAAAAAAAAGGAAAAAAGAAAAGATGAAGAAGAAGGAGCTGCTGGCACAAGTGCTGGTTACACTGGGACTTAAATCAGAAGCAGGAAACAGGGGAAACGAGCAAATGCATAAAGATGCTGCTTTCAGCCATGTTGTTGGGTAACCGTGGGTTTATCAAATATTGACAAACATGAAATGATTGTAATCAGTCACTGTCAGAAAGGAACAGGTACCCTCCTCTCTTTTACAAATGATCCAATTAAAGGAAACATGTTGGCTATAAAAGTCAAAATCAACAATGCACTGTACGCTGACAGCCCATCCAACATATAAAATCAATAGTGCATTCTTCTTCTAGCCAGCACAAAGCAACAGTAGCAACTTTCCCACCTCTTTAGTCAAATATGACACCGTATCAATCGATCAAAACTTAGTATTTATTGAACACTCACTTCTGAAGAATGCAAAATGTATTGTTCTTTCCTTATTTTATTTCAATAAAGTTTAACTTAAAGGCATAACACTTGAGAGAGCTCAACTGTTTTATTGTGGTTAGATATAGCTATAGCTATCAGGGTAGATAGATAGATCTAAATGTATATTAATACATGCTTCTTGGGAAACAGACTGCATATACATTCTTTGTCAGAATATTCTCAGAATAATGCAGTTGATTGTTATAGTAATGCAGACTGGAGATAGGAAAAACTTGGTTTATGGGACTAAAACTCTTTCTGATGCAGGATTGCAAGATTATTTTTTTTCCTTTATTTTCATTTGCATTAAAATTTAGCTGTCATTTGCAGTGATGTTTGTGTAGAAGAAAACTTTTTTATCCCCCATAGATTTCATCAGTGCAGGAAGACGTGATTATTCTGCTGAAATTGAATCTGTGTTTGTCATTCTCTACTGTCCTTGATCCAAGGGAAGGGTATTAAACATGACTGTACTTCACTACATGGTCAAAACTAAGACTATGTTTAAGTACGGTTCTGATAAGAAATACCTTAAGTATGTGCTAATTGCTTTCAATGACCCTGGGTAATTAGCCTTAGTTATAGATCAACTAATGTTACCTAAACAATTTCTCTGTCTCCTCACTGCTTGCACTCACTGGTAGCTGTGATGGCTCTCTGTAATTTTGTAGCTATTTTTCCCTTGGTTTTCACTGGGGATTAGAAATTCCCGAAGACATGATTCAGTTAAAATGTTTGACCAATTAAATGAACAAACAAACAAACAAAAAAACCTCTCCAAAGCTTTGTTTATGTAGATGTGGTTGTAATTACTTATTTGAACAAAAAGGGTCTGATCTGCAAGCTACCAATATCAGTGGAAAAACACTTCAGCTAGGTTCAATCAGACCCTAAGACAACAATCAGACTTTTTATTTTCATTGCTGAAATTCAGAGTTCATAAATTATGCACATCTCTGATATAATGGACATTGCCTAATTTCTCACATTGGCTGCTTGATTGTCATTTTACTTTTAAATCACTAGCTTTCCCAATTACAAGGCAAACCAGTTCATAAAATATTGACGTCTCAAAGAGACCTGCTCGTACCAGTTGAAGAAATGTGTGTCTAATTTTAATATGCCACTTTCCCCTTTCGTAAGAACATGGACAGTGCCAACAAAGACAAACAAATGACTTTTTTATCCTTTGTTCTCATAAAAGGAAATATGAAGTCTGTATAAATTTTATATCATAAATAAAAAACACAGTTATAGTGGCCACTGTTAAAGACAATTTTTTTATGAATCAAAGCCAGCCTCTAGATCTTGAGTGAGATAAAGATCTTACAATGGTAGTTGTTTCATTTATTAGATTTAGAAGGAAAGAATTTATAATCAAGGCACTGTTTAGAAAAAATCAAAATTAAGGAATTGGGTTCAAAATATAAACAACATACATGGTTTTTCACAGGGCATGATATTTAGCAATGGATTTCTCTGGTATAAAAATCCTGTGTTCAGGGGAAACATCCCTATGTTCGAGGGAATCCCCCAGATTCAAGGGAAAACAGTTAAAGTTTCTGGCAGATAAATCTGTTACAGGTTAAAAAACACATAGAAACCATCCGCAGGCCAGGAATTCCCCTCGCCACAAGTTTTTCATTGCAGTGAGAAGTTTCAGTGGTAGTATCATGTCTGCTTGCTTTGTTTTTATATCCCACTCTTAGGTATCTACTTTGGTTGGGGTCACAGCCTACTTAGAAAGCTAGATGGGCTTCTTACTAACTCAGTACAGTAACTAACATGGTTCCCTAGCAGAGGGAAACAAATGATAAGTTCAGAAAAGTAAAAGTAAGTATTGCCACTCTCAATTTGTTAAAACAGGGCCCAAGAATAGAGAAGGTAAGTACTGAAGTTCAGTCAATAGCTGCTAAAGTTTTTCAGTAGCTTTCATGTCTCACAGATAAAGGCAAGAGGTTTGCTGATAGAATATAGCTGACCTCTCCAAAGTGTTTGATTTCATATTATGCAATTATTTCTCTAAATTATGCTTTATATGAGATTTCCAGGGAATATAAAGGATAGACTAAAACCTGTTTTTCGTTTTAAGAGAGATCTTTAAACGTAAGAACTCAGTGAGTACAGTTGTTTGCAATATGCTCCCACAGGGTTTGATTCTTCATTCTGTGACATTTGGAATTTTTTCATTGTTTATTTTTAATATTATTCTAAACAGTGTTTACAAATCTTCACTCATAATATTTATAAATGAAAAGAAAGTTGCTTGAGACACAAGCAGTGTTTGAATTGAGAATTTTAAAACTCTAATATGAACCTTTAAAAAATGCATCATCAAAACGTTTAAGACCCAGTAAATTGTTCATTTTCAAGTTTCACTTTTGTGGAATGTGCATCCATATCTCCTGAAGTTATGTACTCTATACCAGAATTTGCTGACATCTTTTAACTGCTGCTAGAAAATTAGTACGGGACGGACTAATCTTCAGAAGTCATAATTTTAAATGATCACATGCAATTTACGTTTTTTAATACACTTCAGTTAAAAATACTGTGTTAGGAAATCAGGGAAGTATAACACACCTTGAAGTAACAAAGATTTACTCTATAGAAAAGGGAACTCAGAAGAAAGTTTTAGGGTCCTGGGAGATAATCACATCAATAGAAGTTCTTCTTGTGGTACAGTCAGATGTATCCAACAGTAAATAAGCTGTTAGATGTGGATATTTTCTTTCCATGTGAATGGGGAAAAAAAAATCTATAAAGTACAGGCAAGACAGTGGCCTGTCTTTTCTGTATAGGATTTTTTTATGGTTGACATTAGAATACGATGTCTACTTTTAGTGTTCATGGTTCAGGGATGCTGAATTATCAAAAATAGTTCAAAAGTGCATACACACACATACAAAATAAAAACAACTATCAAATTGGAAAATGAAATCTACTATGTGACCAGCAAGGACTCAACTTATTCAATGGCCTGAAAGAAGACCAAAGAGGTGACTTAAAATAACTCTACACAGGTAGTTAAAACTAGAAAATATCTGTGATTTAGTCAAGGGTAAGAGCAGCAAGCCAAGTCTGTCTGTTTCTGATATGGGCAATATTGTCTTCAGGTCTAAAAAGACCCATAGGAGTATACTAATATTTGCCCTGGGGTTCTCATATTATTGTGGAGATCAGAAAACTGCTGGACTATGCTAGGGTTTTCATCTGACCTTTATTTGGAAACCACAGTGTGTGAAGGAGCTGCTGTACTCCTGAGTATCTCTCTGGGATGCAATGAGGATGCAGACAGGATGTACGCCTGTGTGTAGGGACTCGGAAATGCAAAGTCAGTCCAGGAAACAAATGTATGAAACTTTAAAATGTTGTTCCATTGAAAATGGTTGATGCATTATCACTTAAAGAACCAATGGTGATACCATGTGGGTTTTTCGGCTTTTTTTTTTGTTGTTGTTTGTTTGTTTGTTTTTTTGTTTTTTTTTTTTTCAGAAATAAATGCTTTGATCTCAGTTGTAAGATAAATTTTTTATATGGGGAGATGAATGGGAGTCACCTGTTTATCCACTATTTTTAAAAGTACTTGGGAGGTCAAAAAAAAAGTTTGCATTTTCTTTAGTAGGCTTTTAATACTCAGATTTCTGCATAAAGACACTGTTTATAACCAAACACCATGCTATAAGGAGGGTCAGAAGGATTTTTTTCTTCAGTGTATCAGGTAGTACAAAAGCATGTATTTCTGGGGGGTGAAAAAAAAAAAAAAAAAAAAAAAGACAAAACTCTTCAGTCTAAAACTGGCCTGACTGAAAGTGTAGTATTAAGTGGCATGCACTTTAAGGCAGTTGTCTAGCTTTTTGTGCTCAGGTTGAAGACAGGATCAGAGTCCTCATGTTGCAGGGACACATATACAGACAGTGTTTTAGTCTTTCTGGCCCTTTGCCTGTGATGTAGGCTTCCTTAAGGCTGACATATTCAGCCTCATTATCATTGGTTTTTATAAAAGATGTTTTTTTGTTTTTGTTTTGTTTTGTTTTGTTTTTTNATTTTGATTTTGCTAAAAAGGTTCTGATCAGCTTGGCTTAGCCTTGGCCATGGAAGCATGTGAGAAACCAGAGAAATCCTGGTGATCTTTGACTTTTCTGAAACTGGAAGTGTCTGACTAGCCCAGTAACTGGCTCCTACCTAGAAAAACGTGGCTGTATTCAGCATTAAAAAAATGCATTTGACTGATTTCTCCTTCTATATATTTCTGTACACCTGCAAGTTATGTGCAAGAAGCAAAAAAATTTGCACTCTGTGCAGCAACTGACCTTTTATTATACTCAGCCAGAACAGGGTGTCTGGGCTATGAAAAGAAACAGCTTAGGAAAATTTAGGGTGGGAAGGGAAGGGAAGGGAAGGGAAGGGAAGGGAAGGGAAGGGAAGATCTGGTTTTCTTCCAACCACTGCATGTACAAGCACGTAGAAGAATACTACCATGCCTCATAGTGGTAGAAATTATGGTGATTTGGCTTTGTCTGTTTCTGTGTTGGGTAGTTCAGTGTGGCTAGCACCAGAAAAAATATGATTTTAATATCAGATTTCTCTTTAATAATAACAGATCTGAAGCTGCACAGGGAGGCTGAGAAATGTCTGTCCCTGGAGATTTTTCAAGATCAGCCCTTTCAAGATCAGCAGCCTGTTCTGTCCCTAGAGCTACTCTGCTATGGGCAGGAGATTGGTGTACAGCTTTCCTGAGGTCATTTCTGACCTCATGGGCCTGTGAACCTGGTATCATATGAATGCACAATGACATGCATAAGTTAATGAACGTTCACGATGTGGAGGTCTTCTAATGTCCCTACTTGTCTCCACTGATTAGTTAGGTGACTAAGTACTTTGGGCAAACATGTCTATGAAAGACACATTGTTTAAATTTTAATTCAGAATACAGAGCCTAAGATGTGTAGGCTGGACTCCAGCTTTCCTAAAAAAATAAACATTCATTGCTCTTTCTTTGTCTATGAAAAAGTGCTCTCTGTTTTCTCCAGAAAAGTTTCATCAAACTCGGTGAAAATTCTGATAATGGTACATGGACTCCAGGTCTCCTGACTTTAACAGCAGCAGCATTAAAATAATTTTGATTGCCCATATTAACAATTTAGCATTACTTTGACCTCATCTGGCAGGCAGTAACATTAGCTTCAATATTGGTTATAATGCTCTTCTGTGTCATTCATGTTTTCTAGGGTCTCATCTAAATGTACCTAGATAATCACTTGATACGATCTCTTCTAACCTTTACATACAGAAATTTGAAATATAGCTTAATTGTTGTTTGACGTGTTTTGCAAACTCTGCCAAATCATACTTCCCCATTCAGAAATGCAATAAATGCTTGATTAAAGCCTAATCCTAGAATTTAGATGAAAACCAAAGATAGAATTCAGACTCCATAGAGTACAGAATTTCATCCCATTACTCTGTGATGAAGGATGTAGCACATTTTTAAGGTTCATTTATTTCCTTATGTATTGTTATGTTCAATCTCTACATCAGCCTGAATAATTCTCTACCTTTGGTGTTGCTACTTTAAGTTTGCTTATAAATAGCTATTTGATGTTCTGTTTTGGTTTTTTTTTTGTTTTTTGTTTTTTTTTTCTTTCTTTCACCTAGGATTACATATACAAAAAAAGTTTTCTCAACAAGAAGAAAAGTTAAACTCTGAAACAGATTGCCAAATGACACGGTGAGTTCTCTACCAGATTTTTAAAGAAATTAAATAAACACCTGTTTAGATCAGTGGTGAGTTAATCCTTATTTTAGGATAGAGGGATAAACCTTATGTTCCCTGAAATTGTTTAGCTGTTTTTCTCTCTAACAGCACAGGCCT
The DNA here is from genome assembly GCA_033628505.1 of Tringa tobata. Classification (NCBI taxonomy): domain Eukaryota; kingdom Metazoa; phylum Chordata; class Aves; order Charadriiformes; family Scolopacidae; genus Tringa; species Tringa tobata. Next base: position 1,429,234 of record JAHREE010000124.1, read on the forward strand.
CACATGGTGACTGGTGTACTAATCTAATACAAACTAAAGATGAGAGAAAAACTCTGTTCAATTCTTTTCATTTTGCATCACTCTGTATTTTATCCTGATGCATCTTTTCTCTTCACACTTCTTTTCTTCTGCTGATTGAATGTTATCTTCTCCGGGATTAATAAAGATACACTCCAAAGCTTATCTTTAATAGAAATCATATTTATAATAATAATTTAAGAGTTTTCTTCTGTGAAGAGAAAAGAATTAAAAAGCAGAGAAAGAAGAAGTTTTAAATAATAAATAGGAGAGTGGGAAAGTGCTGATATTTCACTTTAACCTCTAACCTTGAAGCACAGATTCAATGAACTGTTTAATTAGTTATTATTTGTACAATGTTCTGTAATCGGAGAATTTATATAATTGTAAGGACAAAAAGCAAGATGATCGAGAATAGCAGAAACCATTTTACTGCTCTAGCTACAAGGTCCATTTGGTCTCTGGTCTAAGAACACCAAGAAGAATGACAATTAGTTGCAACTGCTATACTGTATTTGGAGATGTCAGTGCTTATCCATTAAGGCATATAACTGCAAAGAAATTTTCTCTGAGAAAGCTTTTGGTTTCTCTGGAGTTAACCTCGTGGTAATAAAGATGACAGAGAGGCAGGTTGTAAATTTCAAAAATGACAATTGCTGTGTGAATGCCTGAAGACAAGGGTTAATTCTCAAGACATTCTTGTGAGGAGGCAATTTTCAGAATCTTTCAATATAGTTCAAAATTAAAGCACCTAATTTCACCAATTCTCCTTTAAAAAGGTAGGTTTCAGTGTTGGTAAAATGAAGTGGGATTTTCAAAATTTTCTAATTATGTTGATGTTAACTCCAGGGATCCATTCGGTGGCCTGCTACAATAGCAAACCAAGCCTTTTTCTTCTTATCATCACCACTAGTTCTACTAACAATTACTGATTTTAGTGGGAACTCCTGGTGTGTAGTACCTAAAATGGTGAACTTTGAATAAGCAAGTGTTTTATGCACACTGAATTTGAGCTTGACATTAAATTAGAGCTAAAATATGGCAAAGGTTAAGAAGGATTGTGAATAGCCAGGAGAGGAATCGAAGAATCAAATTAGGAAAAAAACAACACAATAGAAAAACTAAGGGAAAACATTGGTAGATTTAGGACCTAACTGCTTACTTAAGCCATGGGTGCTCATCATTTGACCAGATATAGCTCTCAGTTCATTGCTTGCTTATAGGTCATTGCAACTCTGAGATGAACCTTGGTAGCTTAAAACACTTTTACTTAAACTACCTTGCAGTTCTTGTCTGTGAGTCTCTTGTCTGAGAACGTAAGCACTGTGACAGCTCGGCTGGCATATAGTATCTCCTTGCACCTAGATCAGGCATTTGACAGAATTAGGGAAGGAAAGCATGTGTGTGCACATGTGTGCATACGTGTGTGCATGTTCAAGCACACACCTAGCATTAAGGCCACAGATGAACTCTAATCAATGAACATGAGCAGCTGGACGGCTTTAAGTATATCATTTTAATCAACAAATTGAGAGAGTATTTGCTTGGTTGTATACATATATTCACAGATAATTACAGGTAATTAAGAAGTGGGCTTATTTTTTGAGGAGGACAAATTTTACCCCAAGGATGTGACTGGGGCTGCTGTAGCATCGTTAAGACATGTCTGCACAGATTTTACATGATTTAGACTACAGACAAATACAGTTGTATCTCAGGGACCTAGAGAGACAGAAAAACATATTTTCTAACCTATTCTTGGTCACACTTGCAGGAGCAGCTGCTTTAGTTGCCTTTGTTTATTCTATCTCCACATTAACTACCTTACACTGAGAGAAAAGTTTCATCACCTCTTAGTCTCTGGTTATTTAGTTGGTTAAATCAATGTTCTTCTCTTTGGTGTTTGCCCCTCAAGAGGGCAGCTTTTTTATTGTACTTACCATTACTGTCACAGTTGGGGTTATTGTGCTGTCGAGGGTAGAGACATACATACATATATGGACATGTAAGTATTTTTTCTTCTTTCTGTTATTCTTTGTAACAGAACCATAGAATCATACAATGGTTTGGGTTAAAAGGGACCTTTAGAGGTCATCTCGTTCCAACCTTCCCGTCATAGTCAGGGACACCTTCCACTGAATCAGGTTGCTCAAGGCCTCATTGAACCCTTCTTAAATGAATCATTTAAGAATTCATTTCCTACCTGACTGATCTGGTAGCCTTTTACAATGGAGTGACTGCATTGGTGGGGTTTGGCCTGTGGATATAAAAATTAGGGCTCTGTTCATACTAAGGCACTCTGCAATGCTCAAGGCTATAGAAGCTGTGAATCTTGGCCATGAAATGGGGATGATATTTTACTGTTGTGGGCTCTGCACTTGAGAAATACTGAGTATATTTGGGTAAGTCTGTAAAAAATGCATTCTTTTTAGTGTTTGTGTGTGAAAAATGATGAGGTGCATAGCTAAACCTGCTTTTAACATCACCAAAATCAAGATCCCTTCCAACCTAGGTGATTCTGTGATTATATCTTTTATTTGCCTACAGTTCTACAGACATGGTTAGTATTAAGGAAATGTGAAGCACACCTGCTGTTCTTTCATTTTTTATATATCTAAAATGACGAATATAAACTCAGCCTCAGAATCCATTATTCTAGAACTGAATAAAATGCATATTTAAGAATGGCCATACTGGCTAAAAAGAAAGGGCCAGAAAAGCCAGTATCTTCTCCACCAGAATGACTGGTCACAGATGCATGGAAAAGAATATAATAACACAGATACAAGTATTCATCTTCATTTAATCTCTAAATCAGCAGTTTATGAGCTGCCTGTGACCAAGTTTGCTTTTCAACCATCATAATTAATTTGTGCTGATGGAATTTCGTTTTCAGGAGTTTATGTAATCTGTTTTATGGTGGTGGGGAAAGGGGGGATGATGGCATTTATTTATTATCATGATTTCTACAATGACAATTGAGTGTCAGTGAATCCCATAATTTATTTTTTCCATTGATAGAAAACATATGTGTTTGGTTTCATTCCAGACAGATGGCTTGACAATTCTTCTAGCTTTTCCTCTCGCTGTTTGGCCAGCCCTTTACTTATTGAAGTCAGTGAAAGGATATTATAGATTTTTAATTTAGGCATTATGGTTGCTGCTTTAAATCATGTACAAAGAAGTACAAATCCCAGCTATTGTTAAAATTAGGCAGAGTCACTTAGTATTCTTATGACTGTTCCTGCCTGAAGATGCCATTTCAACCACTACTGAGTCAGTGGTTAAACCCAGATTCCTTCTTAATTGGGCTTAATTTGAGCACAGAAATAATCTCACTGCAAGTGATGAACATGTCTTTGCATAGCTGTTGGAAGCCAGGGTACAATTGTATTAGGCGGTACTTTACGGAGGAAAAAAATAAAATCTTATAGGTTTATTTTCTTATTCACTGCCTGCTGCGTAAAAATCCATGTAACAGCTATGGCTTAAACCCTAACCTGTTGTCAATCCATCAGTCTACAGAGTGCATGTGTCCAGGCCTGCCCCATGCAGAGCCCCCTGTCTTTGGAGCTCTGCAAGTTTGCGAGGACCTGTCTGTAGCAGTCAGGTCTCACACAGTTAGGCTGTGAGCTTGGCTTGTTCACTTTCCTGCTCGAGTGCATTTCTCTCCCCATGCCACAGGAAAAAGAAATGCGTTTTTCATAAAGGGGTGAATATGTTAATAAAACGACAAGAGTTTTGGGAAAGGAATACAGAGGAACATCTGAGCCTAATATCCTTTTAAAAAGGCTTTGAAATCAACAGGGCAGCTTCTTATAAAAAAGACAAATGCTGAACTGTTATGGAGATCTCAGAAATCCAGCAGATACAGCATGGGATGTGCTGCAGCACTGAATCTTAAACTCATTATCACATCCTAAGTCCTCATGCCTGTGGGTCATCAAAGTGAAGAGGACAGGTATACTGGATAACAGGGGGTTTTGTATACGACCATAATGGTGCAATCTCATTGACAAGATACATGAGAAAATATCAAATAAGTATTTATCCTTCCTTTATATAGACAAATAATTAGATTGGATAGATAAGCAGATTGTTAATTGCATTGCAATAATATTTTCTGCAAGGAATTGTAGATAGGTGGGAGAAAGCACAAAAAAGCTAAATCCTAAAAGCTAAATCCTAAAAGATAAACCCAGGGGACAGACTGAGATTATTTTGTTAAGTGCTATGCTGAACACATTACTGCAGGCTTCTTGTAGCAGAAAAGCAAGTAAAATGCGGGCAGGCATTGCTTTTAGCAACCCAGATAAACCCTCACGCAACTTGAACATACCTAGTTTATTTTATACCAGTCCTTAAATTTGCCATACAGGTTTTAAAACATAATTTATGTTTTTAAATGCAGTTATTAAAAATAAATCTGTGGTAATCTCCTCAAATTCCTTTTCTGTACATACTATTCTCCGAGGAGAGGGAGGAGGTAGTAGGTAGTGTCCTGAAGTAATCCTGGCATGAATAAAATGTTTTGAGTACACAGCCACTGCTTTGGCTAAGTAGAAATGCTTTTTAATTCTGGGTGAGGCATGTTGCCTGGTGGCTTATGTAGTATTTTAATGCATTTACATATTTACTGATGAGGGAATAGTTGAAGGCATAGATACAATTCACACACACAAACCAATATGGAAAAAAATATATATTAAAAAAAAGAAGCTAAAAAGCCTAAGTATACCACACGAACACACCATGTACACAGTACGGTATACCAGTAAAATATATTCCAGAGTATGGAAACTGGACCAGTGCAGGCCATTTATTTTTCATTTTCCCATTAATTTTAATTATGGAATTCAAATGTATTATACTTGCTTTAAAATTTTATGCCATGAATGCATGCCGAGAGCTTTGCAAAAGCACATTTCAAACAATTCAATTTCCAAGATCTGTGCCTAACAAGCTACAGAGGAACTGGGACCATATCCTACCCAGCTTTAAATTATTAATATATTTTTCATAATTCTCCATTATCCTTCTTGGAAAACAGCACATTTCAAGTATTCTCAAGTAATGAGGGGTTTTTTTTGCCTTCCAGATTCTGTTTTTACTTCCAAGTCTACTTTTTCCTTGTTTCAGAAGTGATTTTGCTGCTGACATTGACTGAGGACATTATTCACATATTTGTATAGTGAAAGTGGAATATCTCTCTGAAGCTGAGAAACATTTTGTTTTTCCTTTTCTCACTTGTACACATACATGCCTACCAGAGCAGACAAAAATCAGAAACGGGCATTTACGTACCCGCAGGAGAATATCCTAAGGGTGACCCAACGTATGCAACCCACTCCTGGGGAGGCACCTACATGCTAATTCACACAACTTACACACACATACTGGAAAGCTTCAACCCCTGCAAAGGCAAGCCTGCATGTTCCTGAGTACCCAGCTCTGTTACATTGGCTTTAATAGTATAAACAGAAAATGCAAATTCATACATACCCTTAATCACACAGACGAAGGGCCTCATTTGCATACCCTTCATAATTCAATTTAATTTTTTTTTTTTTTGTCAAGAGTTGTGAATGCTTCATGTTTGCTTTAATCAGAATGTTGACATTTACACTGAAGCCAATTTCTCTTTTTCTATTCCATGTTTTGTTTAACCACGACAAGTGACAGCAAACTGGAGGGAACAGACTTTTTAAATTGGCTCTTTGCCCGGAATGCATCATTTCTCTTGTAGTTGTTTCCCCCCTGCCCACCCCCTCCCTGCTAGGCATTGCAAAAAGAAATGTGAAAACATACTCTGCGAACACAGGAGTGAGGTGTTAGTGCTTTTAGATAAAGATTTGTGTTGTATTTTAAAACTAGATTGCTGTACAGTTTCAAGCTATTAGCAGGAACCTATTACACCATCGCTTTGGGTCCTTGGAGAGATGTGCTTAGTGTATTTCAGTAATTCAAGGCAAATAGAAAACCTACATGTGAAAATATTTAATGGCAAAGGCACCAACTGCTCAAGGCTGCTGGAGGAAGGAGGCATGCTTTCTGTTAACTCTTTCGTTGGGTTTTTCAATGCAGCAGCTTCTTCTGCTCTCCCCCAAACTCTCAATAGGGCTTCAGCCCTATTCTGATTCTGAGCAAATTTTTTCTGACTTCTGCTGTGGCCTGTGTGGATGTAGTTGTCTGCTCACCTAGCCATAACACTTTGGTTTGCTCAGCATTCTGACATTTCAAGGCTCATCCTAAAGGGAAGAAGACAAAATAAGTCTTTTTTATAAAAAAATAGAAAGACAAAAAACTTGTCTTTGTTTGCCTACCCCCTCGCCCCCCCTGCCCCCTCCCCTGATGCCCCCTCACCACTGCCCCAATCCAATGATAAATTCAAGCCTGGAAATAAGTTTCCTGGTACTACCTGTTATGGGTTTATTCAGCGCCAACAACTTTCTCTATGGCATTGGGATAAGATTCAAAACATGCCCAGGACAACTCAAAGGCTGTAATGCCAGGTCCTTTTCACCACATGACAAGTCTTGATACTAATGAGAGAACAGAATTTGTCACAAATACTTTTGATGCTTTTTGTTATTTTTTTCCCCAGAATGCAAATGGAACAACTAGCCAGCTCCATGTAAGAAGTCCTCCTCAAACTAGAATTTGTGTCCAAGACCTTGCATAGGCCTTGCAGAGAGCTTTCACTGGACGGCCTCACACAAGCTGCTCAGTATGGAGGATTCCACATGACTGCTATAGCAGTGGTAAAAACAACAAAATTTTTTGAAGACACAGACTGCAAACCAGTAAAATCCCTCTTTCAAAGTGAGATCAGATCCTGCCATGAACCATATCAAAAAAACCTCAGTCCTGAGGCACTGTTTCTCACCACTGCCTATTGTAATGAGATCCCTATATACCAGGCACAAAACAGAAATACAGGATGTAGGGGACTTTTGAGATGGTAGATATAAGATATAAGATAAGATATAAGGTGGAATCTTCTCCATAACATGACTAAACAATTGATGGAAGAGTTCTCAGTGCTCTGAACATCACTTCCCATTTACTGTGAGTATGAAAGGTATTGAGAATACATAGCCCTCTGTATCACAATTGTCTGACTGTCAGATGTATCCATTTTCCTTTGCTAAAACATATATATATGTATTTAGATTAAAAATATACATATGATTTTTTAAAAATCTGCTTATTGAATTTTTCTGTAACAACCTTTACATATAAAAAGATAATGTACCTGACAGATTATGAAAGAACTACTAGGGAAAAAAAAAACAGACTAGGGCAAAACATGCTGTGTGTTAATCAAAGGAAACACCTGAAACTGACAAAATAATAAGAGCTAAAGCAACAAAATAAATATGAACCAAATCAAACAACAGCCAGGAAACAAGAGACCAAAGTGATCTTGCTTACATTAGGTGTGAGTCAGGAGAACACATGGCAATTATTCAATATCTACCCGTTACATTTGTTTGCATTTGTAATATATTCATCTGTGAGCTACGTACAATAAACTCAACATTTGCTTCTGAGCCAGGATTTTGCATGTACTTAAGCAGAGCTGTGAGAGTTTAGAGAGTTGAGGAGTTGAACCAGAGAGAATTAAATACCTGATCACTCTGTCTGTCTGTCTTCCTATCTGCCTGTCAGCCTAACTGCTGGGCTTGTATGCTGAGTAGCACTCTGCTCTAGAAAAGAGTAGTGTTTGATCTTGAAAGAGAACCTAAATTCAGGATGGAAACTAGGGCTCCAGAATCATTATCTGGGGGCAAATATGGCCTAGAAAGGTGTCGATGCATACATTTGCGTACTTAAATCTCTCTTCCCTGGACCTGACGCGCAGGGTCAAACTGTGAGTGATGAGGAATTATACTGTATGACCATTGTAATTAACCAGCATCAAGCACTGATAATGAATCATTCATAAGGTCTTTCGGACTAATAACTTGAATGGTTTGGGTTCATGGGGGTATTTTTTTGGTTTTGTTTTTGTTTTTTTAAAACAATAAATTAAAACATTTATAATCTGATCACAATCACACACTTTTCACAAAGGTGAAGAAAACCTAAAATTAAAACAAGTGTTTTCAGATAAACAGAATCACAGGATCATGGGCAGGTTGATGTTGCAAGGGACCTTTGGGGGTCATCTGGTCCAATTCCCCTGCTCAAGCAGGGCTACCAACATCAGGCTATCCAGGACCTCCACCACTCCTGAGGACCACTCCAGGTCCTACTCCACTACCTCCCTGAGAAACCTGCAGCCATGCTTAGTCATCCTTACAGTAAAGAAGTGTTTCCTGATGTTTAGAGGGTACCTCCTGTATTTCATTTTGTGCCTATTGCCTCTTGTCCTGCCACTGGACACCATCGTGTCTGTCCCCTTTACACTTTCCCTTCAGATACCTATATACACTAGCAAGATCCTCTCCTTAGCCTTCTCTAGGCTAAACAATCTCGGCTCTCTCAGCATTTCCTCATAACAGAGATGCTCCAGTCCCTTGATCACCATTGTGGGCTTTTGTTGGACTCTCTTCAGTATGACCATGTCTTTTTGTATTGGGGACCCCAGAATTACATCGCCAGGTGTGACCTTACCAGGGCTGAGCAGAGGGGAAGGATCTCTTCCCTCAACCTGCTAGAAATGTTTTGTCTAATGCAGCCCAGGATATCATTAGCCTTCTTAACAGCAAGGGCACGTTGCTGACTTGTGTTCAACTTGGTGTCCACCAGTACCCCTGGGTCCTTTTCTGCCAAGCTGCTTTCCAGCTGGGCTGCCCCCAGCATGTACTGGTGCATGGGGTTCTTCCTCCCCAGGTGCAAGGCTTTGCACTTCTCCTTGTTGAACTTCATGACGTTCCTGCCAGACCATTTCTCCAGCCTGTTGCATTCCCTCTGGATGGCAGCACAACCCTCTGCTTTATTAGCCACTCCTCCCAGTTTTATGTCATCAGCAAACTTGCTGAGAGTACACTCTGCACCGTCATCCAGACAACTGGATGATCACACAGCTTTGAGCAAGATGGCAAGAAATCTGAACACTGGTTCCCATGGCTGAATGCTCACTGTGAAACCCAGTGAACATAGTCAAGACTTTTGATTTTTCTCTCTCTATGAATGCCATAAATATTAGGCTGCAGATTGTGTCCATGAGCTCCCTGGCCCAGTGAGTAATTTTATACATAACACAAAATTGAACAGATTGAACAGAAGGAGTGGATCCAGGGTTGGAATATTTGTAGAGTTATAATGATAAATCAAAAAAGGTGTAAATGTTATTTTATTTGGTAAACAGAGAGGCAAAAACACACAACTGTTTGCTATTCTGGGACAAAGCAGTAGGAAGCAGATAAACTGTTCCTCCCAGATTAGAAATAGATCCATGCCAGTCACTTATCAGCCTTTTTTCACAAACATATAGCTAGTCATATGCCAGGAAAGAAAAGTTTAAGTTCATTCAGGCAAAAAGGAAACAATACTTCTGTACTTCAGGTAAGAGCTGGAACTGCCAGGCTGTTGCAGTGGGAGTGACCTCTGTTCTGAAACAAAGTCTTCTTCAATTTTTGAAAGAATAGCCTAAATTCAGAAAGGAATTAAGGCTCTTGGAATCCCACAGTAATGTCCAGTATGCCTCAGATTAATAATGAGACTCCTCTTTTTAGCGTCACCTATGGAATGTAGGATCCTACCAGTCAGCACTGAATCCACTGAGTTTCCTAGCTGACCCATTGAGTATTGGCAGCTCTTAAGTCTCGTCAGTGGCACAAGTCAAGCCAGACACCTAACTCCTCCTGTGGACTTGGTTTGAAATAAATACTGTTCCATTCAGGAGCTCTTTTCAGGAAGGCAACTGCTCCTTCCATGTCAAAAGTTATAAATCTCATCAAGAGAGTTGTGTAACAAGCTAAAAAATTATTAGGCCCTCAAAGGACTCACAGTTTTGTCCCTGTCTTTTGTTTCAAGGATTCAGCTTCTTTCATGTAAATAATTGCTGGGAAGTTGCCCATTAAATAAATAGATAAATAAATACTGGGAAATATCTCTTTCCCCTTAGATATTTAGTGTTGCAGCTCTCATGAAAAGCAGTGCTGCTTATGAGAAAATTGAGAAGATACGAAATATATATTTTTCTCATTTGCTATTAATTCAAAATGGGTTTTCATGAGACACACTAGCAGTTTACCCCAATTCCTTGTCTAGGCATGTAGTGACATGCCCATGAGATACAGCATGTACTCACTCTCAGAGAGACAAACACACATCTAGGTTATTAGATGTCCAAAATGCCAGGTGAGAAAATATTTTTCCTGGAAACTTGACTTAGAGATATGAAACTTCTGCAAGAAAAAAATGCTTCTGTTAAGAGAGATGTGACTCTTGAACCTCTCACTTGGTGCATAGACACCTTTCTATGCTGATAGAAAGTTTCCAAAGGGAGTTCAGAGCTGTTTTAATAAATGAAAAGTCTTCAGTTTCATAGGCACACACAACCGATTGCACAGAATGGGCAGTTTAGTAACACCCCTCAACATCCATTTCTGTAATGGACCACATATGTATTCTTGGACTGTCATTACTACCCTATAGAAGATATGAGCTTAATCCTATTTCACCAAAATTTTGGTCAAAATAGTGTAACTAGAAATTGGACTATACTGAGAACAGACAGAGCATGATATAGAAGCTCAGCTAATGGAGGTAATTTGTGAAGTTGTCATACTTTAATGTTTGATTAGTGCTCATTTTCAAAGATGAGAAATTGTCTTCATCCATGAGTTTTGAAGAGCATGTAGGATTGAAGTTGCTTATTAGAATGTAAAAGAACAATGAGTTTCATGCACAGGAGACTGCATGAAATACCAAGTCTTGGTGACATTTTTTTCTAGCCTTTCAGAATCTGGCCAGCCCTTCACATTTACTCATGACCTAAAAATTAGCACAAAGCAACACTGAATAAATGGTGTCATTTTTCAACCTGTTCCCACCATTGCCTGGGGTTATCTCCAGAATGTCAAGGCCTTACTCCCCCTGGCCCTGCAATTTGTGTCATCAGTGACATCTGTGCAAAGGGAAATCCATCAATCTCTTAGTGAAAAACTCAGTACAGTCACCAAGACATTTCAACTTAATTCTCTCATACCATTTTCTTGCTGGCATCACAGGAGAAGGTAAGTGGGGAGGTGTAGCCAAAGCCACAAAGAGATTGGTACCCACTTTCTCCGTGTTTATAGGGTGCATGTTGTCTTCTTTTGGGATTTCTCAAACTTCTCCTTCTTCTAGAAATTGCCAGACTTAAATAGCAAAAGCAGCAGCTAGAGAGATTCAGGTCTATTTGCTTTCATTTTGCATGCCTCATGATCCACTCATGTTAGGCCTCCGTAGTACTCTCTAGCTAGAAATGTGAGTTGAAGAGAGAGTATGAGAAGCCTGTCTATGGAAACCAAGAGAAAAAGTTAATAAATAACTTTTTATTATCTTAAGTTCTGTGTGTGGGCATGCTTCTTCAACTTTGACCTTGCTTTAAATAAAAATAAAATTAAAAGAATCAGCTCTTTCTTTACAGCAGAGACTTATTATGTACCATCTATAATGCTTATACAGTGCATGAAAGTAAATTTGAAAGGGAGTGAAGGAGACTTTAACAATGCAGAGCAGCTGAACAAATATATAACAATTCCTTGAATGAATGATTGGATGATACCTAATAGCAGGGAGTCTGCAATAGTACAAGATTATCCTCTGATAATTCTTCAGTTCTGACTGTGCCTGCCTGATAATCCCCGAAGCTTCTAATCTGCAGGATCTGAATCCATAAAGAATGACAAAAAAAACCCCTTTACAATCAATTATAGTTACTGCCACAGAGCCATTAGTGAGCAGGTGAAACAAGTATGACCTTTTTAACTTCAAAGTCATATCAGAAGAAAAAAAAATATATCCCAACCCTCAATCCTCTTGGAATTTAAAATAAAATTGTGGCAGTTTTTAATCTAAAGTTTATTGCTTTTCAAATTCAGAAGATAGTTTTCTTTTTTTTTCAGGGGTTTTAATTTGTTTCTTTTTTTGTCAGACAATCATATTAACTCCAAGCCTGCAACCAGAATGTGTTCGTTTAATTGAAGGATGGATGAATGAATTCTAGCAAGATGGCGAGAGAGAGTCTTTGCCCCGTGCTTTCAAACCCCATGTAAACCTGTTTGCCTCAGTCACTTTTACCAAACCCAAATTTAATCTTGTAAACCTTACCTTGAGCTGACTGTTTTTCATAATATTGCATGAAATGAATGGCTTTTGTTTTCTTGTTTTCACTTTCATGATCTCCGTTTGACAACACCAAGGCAGCATGCTCCGCAGAGGGCTCTGACATTGCAGACTATGGATGAGTAAAAATAATTACTTTGTGCAGGGAAATTTTATTGTTTCACAAGCGACAAGGAAAGCCACTGTAAATGACCAAATTTTCTTAAGTGGTGATATTAAAGGCACTGGGGCCTGTACTGTGGGAAACAACTGTGAAGGAAAAAAAAATCAGATGAAAATATCCATTCAGATTGGATCAAGTAGCTTCTCATATAAACATAACGACAAGAGTGAGAGATACAGACTCATCTGGAAAAGTGATTAATAGACTGGTCACAAATCCTTTAAAGATTTCATGGAGTATGGCTTTTGGTGACTTACAAGCAAATGGCTGTGGTCTCAGGTTATAAACCTGAGTTATCTAGTTGGGGTGAATTAGCTTGTATTTTATAGTAGTATTTCCCACTTTGGTTCTGTAGCAGTGAAAATGGTGGAAAGGACCTCCTCTGTGGCAGGCTTCAGAAAACAAATCTAGAATCAATAGACTGTAATTAGTCCTGCAGTTACTGCTCTCTGGCTCACTTTTCCACTTACATAGGACAGAGTCTTGTAAAACATTGGAGATGTTAGCAAGGCATTAAGGGTTTTTAGTTTGGGACTTGACAGTCAGAATGGAAGCTTCAAATTCAAGAATTTAGGTGGAAGTACAATCTGTGCATGCCTCAAAATGAAAGCTACCTAACTGTGGTAAACTTAGCTTAGTGTTTTGTCTTGGTATCTACCTTTGTTACTTATTTATTGACAAATGTCTGAATATCGGTTTAAATAACATAGCTGAATAGAAACACCAGTTGCACACGCAGAACTGGATCATATTAAAGGCTAGACCTATGCTACTAAAATCATTGGGAAATAGGCATTTGCATAATGGCAGTAACTGGACCTGAACAACTTGCTCCAAGTCAAACAAGAGACCTATAGCAAGCAAAGGAAAATCCTGATTTTTGAGGTCTTAGATGAGCATCCCAAGTACCTTGACTCCACCAGTGTGCAGCTCTTTCTATACACAGCAGGCCAGTATCTGGATTAGAAACCCTTAGCTGTGAGAAACTTCATTTTATCTGTTAATTATCAGGGTGGAAATTTTCCATTTTCTTTTTTTTTTTTCTCACCCTTATTGTAGGGACTGAGAGTCTCAAGAACTAACATAAGTGTTACCACAGTTCAGTTGTACCAATAGTGCATTCACCTTGCTGTTACAAAGGATTCTGGTTTACTATTGCTCAATAGAGATGCACAACAGAAAGATGATGGACATTTTGTCCAACACACATCATTGCCTTGATTTGTATTCTGGCAGGGAATGAGCACAAAAGTGGAGCTGGAGGAAAAAGGACAAAGATAGAACAAAAGCTAACCCCTGGCCACCTCCCTGACAAGATGAGATAATCATGCTGTCCACAAGAAAAGCCCTTCAAATGAACAATAAGTTAAGTGCATTTCCTCCTTGAAGTCACCTTGGCATACTGAAATACTTAACTTTAAGAACAAGACATCAAAGGACGCTCATTAGAAAATGTGACTCTTGATGGATAATTTAAGTGACAAAGTCAAGCATTTGAAGCAGAGAGCTCTTGTCAACATAATGTTTTTCACAGATGCAATAAAGCTGGAGCCTGTATTTTCTGGTAGCTGTAGAAACTTGTTTGCCAACAGTTGCAAATTCAGTTGACCAAATTAATTGTGGAATTGCTGCTTTTTAGGAAAATACCCTGTCTTTCAGTCCAACAGGATCAGCAGGCATTTGCAGGTTTACTGCATGGAAAGATATGCACTATGAAAAGGAAAAAATGCTGTCAAGTGTATTTTCATGATGAGATGTTCCATGGGATGTAGACTGGGTCAAAAAGGGAAGAGTTATTCTCTCCAGTTTGCTGGTGCTCATACACTTGATAATCTGTTTAGTTCACTAGGGATAAAAGGGTTCTTTCTTTCAATAAAAATAAATAAATAAATAAATTGCAATAAACCAAAAGTTTATGGCTATAATATGTTTCTGTATAATAACTTTGATTTTAAGGCAGTCATTTTGGTTCCATCTGTACATCTTAAAAAGAAAATCAGTTTTATATTAGATTTTCCCATGTGCTTGCCACACCACTTTGAGAATGGATGTGTGAACTTACAGAAATGTTTCTTTCTCACTGATGATGCTAAAGGGATTCTACACCATTATCTAGAAAGCTAATACAGATTGACAAAGCTTCAGTGAGTAAATGAATTTCATGTACCTATACTGAAACATTTTTCCTTTTAAGTTCTGTTTAGTTTCATTGAGCATTGGTTTAGGTCATTGATGCCTTGCAGTACTGTGAATTTATCAAAGCTGTTATGTGAGAAGTGGAAACTGAAGTGACCTACTGATAGAAACTGAAATTCACACAGCATTTTTTGTCTGTCTGTGCTTAAGAAGCATGCTGGTAGCACACTCCAGAAGTAAGTGATGTTCCCACCCACTGCTGTTTGTAAAGGGCCCCATCCTTGATTTCAATAAATCAAATCATAATTCATTGGCTTTGAAACAGAGGTGCCCACTGATGGCAAAGGCCCTAGACCAGACTTCAGAGTCAGCACAATCTTTCAGCTGGAGGACTGCTCAGACTCTTCTTTTCTGCTCCACCAGTTTTATCTTCCCATTTAGAGAACGCTCAGATAGCAAATGTCCTATGCCAAGTTCTGCACTCAAAAAACTAACACATAAATTTGAATAGAACAAGCTCAGGAAATTAAACTGACCTTTCTACTTTTACTATGTGTAAGTGAAATAAACAACATTCACAATGAAATTCACAGCTGATGTTCATGTTAATAAGTGAAAGAAAAATGTATTTTTCTGAAAGTATTCTGTGACTTTTTAAATTGTGACGATAACATCATGAAATTAGTTTGCATTGTGGATTAATTTATCTCAGAAAATTGCCATCCATCATTCTGAGAATACATTAATATGTTGAACTCCAAAGCTTAAAGTTGCTTTTAAAAATAGCATGCAAGTTTAGAAAAACTAAAGAGGCTGACTAAATATAGTAGAGAACTGAACAAAAAAAAAGAAAAGAAAAAGAAAAAGAGATGAGGAAGGGAATTTTAAACATGCCTGAAATTAAATAAATTTCATGTATACCACATCAAAGTAAGATAATTTTTTTGGGGGGGGAGGGACGAAAATAACCAAAAAATCCAACCTGCCCAAAACAACCAACCAAAAACCCCTCCTGAAAGATGTTTTTTTTAAATCCTGTTTTTAAATAACTACTAGCACAGATACATAAAGAGCTAGGTTCAATGTGTCAGCTAAACTGAAGGAAAGGAAAACCAAAAAAGACCTTCTACACCTGAGCAGAGAAGTCTGAAACACTGTGCTGAGAATTTTCTCTCAATTTCTTATTGCTTTGAAATAAAAAGCAATAAATCCCAGGATTAAAAAAGAAGATGAGAACACTAGTGCCAATAAAATTTACAAACTCAAATAAAGGATTTCTCCATCCCTCTAAATATACTACAATAAACTCATAAAAACCTAGTTTCTTAAACAAGAGGAAAGTGCTTTCATTTATCATACTCACTATGTAAAAGTCATTGTTTCAGAAGCTACAGTCTTTGCTTCCGATAAGGTTATACTATTACTTTCCAGCTCAAGTCTTACCTGAGGCCCACAGTAATGCTTATTACATATACAATAGAGCCAAGGAATGAGTGAATTGGTGCAGTGAATGCCTGAATGAACTAGCTCAAGCCTGTAGACAAACTTTTAGATACATCAAAAGTCACTGCTCTTTCTCCTTACTGAAACACTTACATTTCCAAGTTTCAGAAAGAAAAACATATTTAAAGATATTATCCCAGCTTGAAAACTTGATCATCCTTGTTTACTGCACTATTACAATTTTTTCTATGTAAACAACTTTATAAGAAAAAATGCCAAAGGGCTCTTTATTCTAGCAGAAAAGCCTAGAAGATTAACGACATTTCAAAGATAGTCAGGTGAATTCAAATAAAAGTAAGCATTCATTTTACATGAAGAAGGAAAACTATCTACAAAAGTGGCTTATTCACCACTTTTTGGTCCTCAGATCAATACTGAATGCTTTTCTGGAAAAGATGCTTTAATCAAAGACAAGTTATAAGGCTCAACACTGGAGTCAAGGGTACAATCATCTGGCTGATGATACACAGAAGGTTAAGCTGGACTGCTGTAATATCTTCATATTGCAGATGTTGAATGAACCAGCTAAGAGAGATGTTTTGCTGGATACACTATTCAGGTAAAGCAGAACTGGTCAGGAATGTGAGAGCTGCAGCCTTGGCTGCAGTGACCATGAGGTAGCATTGAGGGAAGCAAGGAAGATAACAGCAGTGTAAAGACCTTGTGTTTCAGGAAAGTAAGTTTTGGCTTCTTTGCAGAATTAGTAAGTGCGAACACTAAGAGGCTGTCCTGAAAGACAAAAATATTCAAGGGCAGATTCCTCAAGGCACCAATGGAATGATCCAGCTTGATCTACACAAAACAGGCAGGCATGGTCAGAGGTCAGCTTGGCTCAATGTGGAACTATGAGTAGTAACACAGAAACATTGTCCAGGCACCCAAGGTTTGAATTAATAAAGCCATATCCCAGCTGGAGTTAAAACTGGTGAGGGATGTCAAGACCAACACTGTCAGAAAGAGAAAGGAATACTGTCAGCAAGAAGAAGACCCAGGAAAAAGTGGGCCTTCTGCTGAATGCACTGAAGACTGCATGAAAGCTTAGGTACCCAATGGTTACCTCAGTTGTTATTGGCAGAGATTAATCCAGGTTTCAGTGCCCTTTAGTAAAATTTAAAAGAGAGAAGTACTACTCATAGTAAAGTAGAATTGAGATAAAAGTAAGTTAAATAAGTGGGATATGTGAACGTCCACAAGTTGTGATTGGACACATTCAAAGGGGCTGAGGCAATCTGGTTGATTCCATTGTAAAGCAGCACTCTATCATCTTTGAAAGGTTATGGCTATGACTGGAAAAAGGCAAATGTCGTATCTTTGAAAAGGGCAAGTAAGAGGATTCAGGGAGCTGCAGCTTCATATCCACAACAGGGAAAATTATGGAGTAAAGCCCTCACAGAAGCTACTGCCAGTCATTTGAAGGACAAGAAGGTGATTGGGAACAGCTAGCACATATCTATGACAGGCAAATCATGCTTGACCAATTTGATTGCTTTTTATGACGAAATGACTGGTTCCCTGGTCAAGAGGAGAGCAGTGAATGCTATTTATCTTATAGCAAGGCTTTTGAAATAGTTTCCCAAAGTTTCACTTTGTAATCAAGCCATCCAACCCATATTTCTGTGATTCGGATAGAAGAAAACACTTTCAAAGTGTGTGAAAAACTGGCAGAACTATGGAAGTCGAAGAGCTATAGGATAAACTGTGCCCTCATCAAAGCAAAATAACTGCAGGCACCAGTACAGGCTGGGGAATGGCTAGTTACATAGGAGCTCTGCAAGAAAGAACCAGGACTCTTTCTAGCACAAATTAGCAGCGTGTCAACTTGACAACCAAGGGTAACCACATAATGAGCTGCATTAACAAAAGTGTAATCAGTAGGTTTTAAGAAGCGAGTACTACTTTCTACCTGGCACACTCGTGATGTGAGTGTCCTAGAGACCTAGAGTCTTATGTTCAATTTTGGCCTTCCAGTAGAAAAAAAAGTGTTCAGATAAGGATAACTAAAACAGTCAGAATGCTGGAGTATATTATATGTACATTAGTCTGGAAAAGAGAAGGGTAATTGGCAGTATTATTCCAGTCTTCAGCTACAACCAAGATAGAGATGATTGAACTAGAGATACACAGAGAAATGACAGCAGGCCATGGTCCCAAGTTGCAGGAAGGGAAATTTTCATTCAATATGACAGAAAAAAAAGGGCACAGTAAAAATTGTTAAACACTGAAACTAAGAGAGATGAGAAGGGTCTTCATCCTTGGACATCTAGACAGAAGTTAGACTTTCTTCTAGGCAGACTTCTAGGGCATGAGATGCCCTAGGGCATGTGACCTCAGCATGCACCTGGCAGATATGAGTCAGGACCTATGGGAAACTGATTTCTTGTCTGAAACAGAAGCTGAGCAACTTGATCTAGCTTTGCAGCTCTTTCTGTGTTCAGCAGATGGTTGGATGATCTTCAAAGGTTACTTCAAGTCTAATTTTTTGTATGATTCTGTGAGTTCTTTTGACCTTAAAATCCATGAATGTACATATCTTTCTCATGGACCAATGAACAGTTTAGGGCATGTTAGGCTGTTTTTTATGGGGAAGGAGTTTGCATGTAAATGCCAACATTTTCTGTTCTCACCGTTAATGGACAAAACAGATGTACATATTCACTGTACTTTAGGAGAATCAGTCTGTAGAAGTGTCTGTATCCACGAAATAATTAGGATAAGAAATACTATTTTTTTTCCACTGTAAAGATTCTCATTTAAGTGGGAACCTCAGTTACAAGCTTAAGGTTACTTGGGGTAAATCACGCTCAGACTGAAAGCCAGACTAAATTAAATGGGGGAAATTAGTTTCAGAATAAACATCTGAGCACATGCATTTGATTAAAAGAATGAAGCTAGTACAATAAAAATAAAATAAATTAAAATAAAATAAATAGACTGCTATTAGTAATAGCTAATTTTTCATCTTTCATCCACATATTTCTAAGTTGAGATCCTAAAGGGACTCTGTGTTCTGAGTAGCTGTACTGAAATTTTGCACGCAGTATGGGCAACAAACAGGAAGAGCTGGAGGCCATTGTACAGCAGGAAAACTATGATATAGTTGCCATCACAGAAACGTGGTGGGAAGACTTACATAATTGGAGTGATGCGATCAATGGCTAGCAACTCTTCAGAAGGGATGGACAAGGAAGGAGAGGTGGTGGGGTGGCCCTCTATGCTAGAGACATGTTTGAATGCCTAAAACTTAATAATGGGAATGACAGTGTAGAGCGTTTATGGGTTAGAATCAAGTCAAGGCCAACAAGGCATGTATCATGGTGGGAGTTTATTACAGACCCCCAAACCAGGACATGGAAATTGATGAAATATTCTATCAGTAACTGGCAGAGCTCTTGCAATTTCTCGCCCTTGTTCTCATGGGGGACTTCAACTTCCCAGATATCTGATGGAAATATAGCACAACAGAGAGGGAACAGTCCCAGAGGTTCCTAGAGTGTGTGGAAGACAGCTTCCTAACACAGCTGGTGAGCAAGCCAACCAGTGAAAGCACCCTACTGGATCTGTTGCTTGTTATCAGAGAAGGTCTTGTGGGCGATGTAAAGGCTGGAGGTCATCTTGGGCAGAGTGATTATGAAATCATAGCATTTTCAATTCTTGCAGAAGCAAGACAAGGAGCCAGCAGAACTGCCACCTTGGACTTCTGAAAGGCAGAATTTGGCCTGTTTAGGAGCCTGGTTGAGAGTGTCCCTTGGGAGACAGTCCTAAAGGGCATAGGTGCCCAGGAAGGCTGGTCATACTTCAAGGAGGAACTCTCAAAAGTGCAAGAGAAGGCCATCCCCAAGTCCCACAAAACGAACCGACAGGTAAGAAGACTGGCCTGGCTAACTAGAGGGCTTTGGCTGGATCTCAGGGAAAAAAGGAAAGTCTACTATCTCTGGAAAAGGGGGTTACTTACTTATCAGCAGTATCAAGGTGTAGTGAAGATAAGCAGGGGAAAAATTAGAAGGGCAAAAGCCCAATCAGACTTTAACTTGGCTACCACAGTTAAAGGTAACAAGAAGAGTTTTTTTCAGTATATCAATAAAAAGGGAAGGCTAGGGAAAATGTAGGCCCACTGATGAATGAGGTGGGTGCCTTGGTGGTGGAAGACACAGAGAAGGCGGAGTTGCTGAATGCCTTCTTTGGTTCGGTCTTCACTGCCAAAGCTGCCCCTCATGAATCTCAGATCCTGGAGACAAGAGGGAAGGTCTGGAGAGAGCAAGATTTTCCCTCAGAAGAGGAGGACTGAGTTAGAGACCACTTGGCCAAACTAGACATCCACAAGTCCATGGTCCCAGATGGGATGCACCCACGAGTGCTGAGAAAACTGGCAGATGTTATTGCTGAGCCACTGTCCAATATTTTTGAGAAGTCTTGGAGAACAGGAGAGGTGCCTGAGGACTGAAGGAAGGCAAATATCACACCAGTCTGCAAAAAGGGCCAGAAGGAGGACCCAGGGAATTACAGGCCAATTAGCCTCACCTCTGTCCCTGGGAAAATAATGGAGCAACTCGTTCTGAATGTCATCTCCAAACACATTGAAGATCAAGAAATTATAGGAAGTAGTCAACATGGATTTACCAAGGGTAAATAATGCTTGAGCAATCTGATAGCCTTCTATGACATTATAATTGGATGGCTGGATGAGGGGAGAGCAGTAGATGTCATCTACCTTGACTTCAGCAAGGCTTTTGACACTGTCTCCCATAACATCCTCATTAAAAAATTAAGGAAATGTGGGCTAGATGAGGGGACAACAAGGTGGATTGAGTCCTGGCTGTGTGACAAAACTCAGAGGGTTGTAATTAATGGAGCAGGGTCAAGTTGGAAGCTTGAAACCAGCGGTGTCCCCTAGGGGTCAGTACTCAGCCCAGTCCTGTTCAACATATTCATCGATGACCTGGATGAGGGGACGGAGTGTATCCTCAGCAAGTTCACTGATGATACCAAAGTGGGAGGGCTGGCTGACACTCCAGAGGGCTGTGCCACCATCCAGTGGGACTTGAACAGGCTGGAGAGCTGAGAAGAACATAATGAGGTTCAACAAGGGCAAATGTAGGGTCCTGCACCTAGGGAGGGTGAACCCCAGACACTAGTATAGGTTAGGGGTGGATCTTCTGGAAGGCACTACTGAGGAGAAGGATCTGGGAGTCCTGGTAGATGGCAGGCTCTTCATGAGCCAGAAACGTGCCCTTGTCACCAAGAAGACCAATGGAATCCTGGGCTGCATAGGGAAGAGTGTGGCCAGTAGGTCGGGGGTGGTCATTCTTCCCTTCTACTCTGCACTGGTGAGGCCACAGCTGGAATACTGCATCCAGTTCTGGGCTCCCCAGTTCAAGAGAGTCAAGGAACTACTGGAGACAGTACAACGTAGGGCAATCAAGATGATTAAGGGATTGAAGCACCTCCCTTACAGGGAAAGGCTCAAAGAGCTGGGGCTTTTTAGCCTGGAGAAGAGAAAGCTGAGGGGAGACCTCATCTATGTTTACAAGTACTTAAGGATAGGTTGAAGGAGGATGGAGCCGGACTCTTTTCAGTGGTTTCCAGAGATAGGATGAGGGGCAACAGGCACAAGCTGGAACATAGGAAGTTCCATTCAAATACAAGGAAGAACCTCTTTACGGTGAGGGTGACAGAGCCCTGGAACAGGCTGCCCAGGGAGGTCATGAAGTCCTGTTCTCTGGAGATTTTCAAGACCTGCCTTGATGCAGTCCTGAATAATGTACTCTAGGCAATCCTGTCTAGAGTTGGATTAGATCTCTAGGGGTCCCTTCCAACTCTGACAATTTTGTGATTCCATGATTCTGAAATGGAATCCACAATCCTAAATCAAGTGTTTATGCTCCTAAGTGCCTTGAGAGAGGTGTATCTCAGCATGATATTCAGAAAAAGACACCTGCTAAGTGCTAAGTGACTTCCTTGAATCCTGTTTCTCCCGAAGATTTGTGAACCTTATTCCTTACATTTAGAAGATATCTTCCTTAATGCAGGACTGTATCTTAGAATTCTCTATAGAAGTTGAAGAGTGCTCACTTGAAGCTGGTTTTATGTAGCAGCTCAAGTATTTGAGAATTTGTAAAGAATAAAGCACAGACAGATTACCCTAGAAAAGGCACAGACCAATCCTGTTTCCAGACAGTAAGCAACCTTTAAGTTATAGAGAACTGTGATACGTTTCCTTGCACTTTTTGTTTCACCTGCATCAATATAATTTTTAACTAATTAGGGGATGTGATAGCAGAAATTTTGAGATGTTAAGTATATACAAATATGAAGCATGAGTCTCTAGTCTGGATGTCACAGAGGTCTGTGCTTTTCTTACCTGTAAGTGATAAGGTACAATATATTTTTTTAGTCTCGTGGCTGAAAAGATTTTTCAAAAAGAAACTTCCTTCTAGCAATGAACCTAGAGTGATCCTTACTCTGTCTTTATTCTCCTGCTCAGTCTTTAGTTAATCTTGAATTCTTTCATAAAAAAAAAAAAAAGAAAATACCAAAAAAATGAAACTAAATAACACTCCCTGTGTTTAGATTTGATTTTGGGTTTCCTTTTTTTTGTTTGTTTGTTCTCAGAAATTGAGACTACATCTCAGAGGAGGGTGACAAAGGGATCCCTCCTCAAAATCTATTGCTGTCCCAAGAAAATGGTTGCATGGAGTGTCTTGTTGACCATATTGTTGTTTTGGGTCTGCGTGATCTCCTTAGAGTTTGTGGAAATCTAGTCACTAGAGTCAGAGAAGTCTGGAGACCTATTCAACAAACTGAGTGTGAGTTTTCCAATGATATTTGATGCCATTGTGTGTAGACAAAAATCTTCATTCAACTGCCTACACTGAATCAATCCCATATGACATCTAACTCCATGCTTGTCCAGATGGGAACAAGACGTCTGTGAAATTTCCTCAGAAATCTAGAGTATTTTAAAATCATTAGATAGGTACATTCAGGAAGCTGTATCCCTCAATCAGCAAGCTGGACTTAGAATACAGTAGAGGTCATTTGTTTATTTATTTTCCCAACATTCAGTAATTAGAATGGTAAGATGAATCACATGTTGCCACTACTGTTTGAGCAGAACAGCCCTGTACAATCAGTTTATAGTAGAGGTACTCAACCATTGTTTAGGCAGTGATACACTTTAGATGTAAATGACAGAACACTGGAATGGGAATTAGGAGATCTGGATTATATTTATGGCTCTGCTATAACCTGCTGTATGACCCCTAGTAAATCACAACAACTTTTGCTATCCTATTTTCTTATCCATATTTATCTGTCTACTTCATTCAGAAGACAAGCTTCTTATGGATGGAAACTACCTCATTAATATTCCTCAATGCTTATTTAGATCTCTTATTAATTCCTTTATTTTAATTATGGTAATGTTAAGAAGAAGTACCTGTGAACAGAGTGGTACTACACTATGTATATTCTATATAAATACGGGACAGAGATAGAACTATTCTTTTAGTTAGGAGCTGTACGAAAAAATTGGGATAAAAGGCGGTATTGTACCTTCAGCTAAAACCAGCTACACAGGCTCAGGCATCTCTAATAAATCCATTAATTTTAGAAAAAGCTACAGCGACTGTGGCGAGATGATAGCTTAATAGTCAGGTCAGGAAAAAGGAGATAATTTCACTTTGAATACAGTTTACTGAAGGAGCCACAGACACTTAGGAGATTTTAGCTGTATCTGAATTTCAAATGTCTCCAAATTTCAGCTCTGATTCTATGCAACATAAGCTTCAGCATGATCCCACCCTTAGTTTTATGTATCAGGCAGTCTTTTGACCTGATTCTTCGTCCCCATTTTCTTATGGGTATTTATGCAAGAAGTAGGTATACAGTGAATGAAAATCATGACCTAAGCAAAAATAATGTATTTTGTATCTGAAAACATATTTATTTTACTTTGGGGCAAATGACAGCCCAAGATATAAAGAAAAGGGAAAGCATGAATATGGGACCAGATCTACAAGAGCCAATTAAGAAAGTAAAAGCAAGGCTTATTCAAAAAATATAAAAAGTTTGCCAAATTTTATCAACTCAAATTTCAGTTCAATTCTAGGTAGCATATTAAGTTTTCAGTTCTGGAGATACAAGATCTGTTCCCCATTAAGTAAGTCACAAATTAAAGTTAAGTTTCTCATAAACTTCTGGTACCACAGGATCAAGACTTTCAAATGTTCTCAAACAAATGGTGGAGTGCTGAAAGGTATTATCAGTTAAAATCTGGGATTAACATAGTATTCAGGTGTACCTGAAGTTATGATCTATATATATTTATGCAAGAAAAAAATATTTGCACACTGTTTTTGATACCAAACCAGAGTTTTCCATTGTGACACAGATTTCTGGATGACATTATTGTGATTAATAAGTTAGGTAAAACTAGGTTAGTGAAAGGAGATCATAATTGTTGTTTTTAAGTGATAAGTGCCCTGACCATATAGAAGTTGATGACCTGGAGTTAGGCAGCTTTGGTTTCTACATAATACAATTAATAAAAGACCTACGAGCTCCAAAGATTTTTCTTAAATTTCTTCTTCCAAAGTTTTTCCATTCTCTATAAAACGTTAAAACATTTACTACTTTTTTTCTTAACAATCTGAGAATGGTTTCACAGAGTACACCTACAGTAGTAATTTTTTTTGAAGTCCAGATTCTTTGTCTGCTGTGTTATAGATGTCTTGCCCTCCTGTTCCAGAAAATGATAATTATTAAAAAACAAACAAACAAACAAACAAACAAAGAAAAAAAAACCCAAAAAATAAGCACTGATTTTGTCTCTGTTTTACTCTTAATACAAAACAGCCCGTGAATCTGGGCCTCCCCTGTTCTAAATGACTGTTGCAAGCACTGGTTTACAAAGGCAAAACCATTCACCACTACCAACTTGCCTACTGTGCAGGGAAAGTGAGCTCAGTAGTATGTTTAGAGTTCGTGATCCCTGATCATGCAGGTTGAGGGATCAGGGGGATACCACCTCCCATCTCTTTCTGTACACTGAAGTGAACAGAATGCACAATCTTCCGCTTGACTGCAATGAGCATCTGAGACCCCTGGCTGTGGGGTGTATCACAAGTACACCTCTTCTTTAATGAAGACACAGCTCGCCTCCTTCTCCATCCATCCCTAAACATATGCACACAGCTTAACGTTGTGCTGAACCCAGCCTGCAAGCAGGTTCTGAGAATTACAGCAGGAACAGGCTCTGCAGGTGACATAAGCAATGAAACTCTTAGAGTCTGAATACTAATGGACCATAAGTACTGACATATGTTGAAGAATTTTGCAACAGATCTCAGCAGTGCAAGTTGGGATGTCTAAACACACTGCTTTATCTGAAGCTAACTCTGGAGCTAATGGTACATCTGATCAGTGCTGCACTAGATGATGAACCTTTAACTAAACAACATGGACATCTTGCAGGGTTTGGTAGCCACAGCAGTAATTGTAATGTATCTAGGATCATCCATTTGATCTGAAGCTGAGTGGCATGGAATGAACTTTCTTTGTACTACTAAATAATCTTCACTTTCAAAAGAGAAAGGCCATATCCAGTCTATATAGAAGCCCTGAAATTTGGATTGCTAGAATTTCAACACAGTGATTCAGTTCTGTTGTCACTTGCGTCCTTCATCTCTGGACATGAATCCTGCTGAATCCAAACCTGTCTCATGTTGACCCATATCTTCCATAAAAGTGTGAAGTGTGGCTAGTGGGAAGTGCGGCTAGAGAGCTACCTGGAAGAAAGAGACCTGGGGGTTCTAATTGGCAAGCGGCTGAATATGAGCCGGCAGTGTGCCCAGGCGGCCAAGAAAGCCAATGGCATTCTGGCTTGTAATGGAAATAGTGTGACCAGCAGAAGTAGGGAGGTGATTGTGCCCCTGTACTCAGCACTGGTGAGGCTACACCTGGAGGATTGTGTCCAGTTTTGGGCACCTCAATACAAGAGAGATATCGAGGTGCTGGAGCGAGTGCAGAGGAGGGCAACGAAACTGGTGAAGGGCCTGGAGAATAAATCAGACGAGGAGAGGCTGAAGGAGCTGGGACTGTTTAGTATGAGGAAGAGGAGGCTGAGGGGAGACCTCATCACTCTCTACAACTACTTGAAAGGACACTGTAGAGAGGTTGGTGCTGGTCTCTTCTCACAGGTAATTAATGACAGAACGAGAGGGAATGGCTTCAAGCTCCAACAGGGTAGGTTTAGACTGAACATTAGGAAAGAATTCTTCACGGAAAGGGTGGTCGGGCATTGGAATAGGCTGCCCAGGGAGGTGGTTGAGTCACCATCCCTGGATGCATTTAAGAGACGATTAGATGTGGTGCTGAGGGATATGGTGTAGGGGAGGACTTTGTAGAGTAGGGTAGACGGTTGGACTCGATGATCCCAAGGGTCTCTTCCAACCTAGATGATTCTATGATTCTATGATTCTATGATTCTAAAAAATAAGGTCTGACATTCAGTGCAGGAAAACTACCTGTACTACCTTATCGTCAGCTGAAATGCATATCCTCAAAGTAGACAAGGCTAACACATTGGTTAGAAGCTTTTCCTCACTGGATTTTATCTGGTTAAAGACAGGTATTTATCTATATAAAATAAGTTAGATGATTTATGTGCTAAAATTACCTACCCCCTCACCACTGATTTTACGGAGGGTTTAAGGTGGTGAGTTTGCACATCTACATTATCTTAAGTTAGGTGGAGGGAATTCAGTCTGCTGTGCTTAATTGGCATCTCTCTTTATTTTCTCTACTGTTTTGGCAATATCTTACGACCAGGGAAATTCTCCAAAGTGGACCCCAGCATTGCTTGCTGCCAAGTGAGATTTGTAAAAGCAGGACTCCAACATCTGAACAACAGATAGTCTACGGGCAGGAAGAGCTTTGTGTACTGGGTCTGGCTGGGATGGAGTTAATTTTCTTAGCTGATTGTATTGTGCTGTTTTGAGTTTGTGAACAAAGCAATGCTCATAACACACTAACGTTTTAACTGTTGCTGAAGTGTGTTTGCACAATGTCAAGGTCTTCTCTGTTTTTCACTCTGTCCCCCCACAGGAAATAGATTGTGGGTGCACAGGAAGCTGGGAGGGGACGCAACCAAGCAGGTGACCCAGACTAACCAGAGAGGTAATTTTTTGCTGCATAACACCATGCTCAGCAATAAAACAGAGAGATGAGAAGTTTGGGTAGACCATCTTTTGGTTGGGAACTTTTGGCTGGGTTTTGGTTTACACATGGAAGATAATGAGTAATTGTCTTTGCATCGCTTGTTTTGTTGTCTTTCCTTTCGCTCTTCTTCCATTTCTCCACTTATTAAACTATTTTTATGTTGACCCATGAGTTCTCTTGCTTTTACTCTTCATTTTCTCTTCCTCTGTCCCACTGACAGAGGGAGAAGTGAAGGATTGGTTGTGGGGTGCTTAGCTGCCTACTCAGATTAACCTGCAACAGCCTGGAAGAGCTGATGTTGTAAACATCAGCGGCAGCATGGACATTCCCTCTTAGTAGCCACACCCCATCTTGCACAACCACGCCTCCTCCATAGCTTAATGACATACTCTGAATTTACAGGCCTCAAGTTCTCTCACAACATTTGGTTATGGTGCAACCAGTGCTTATGTATGCCTTTCCAGTATTTAACCTTTTCCCCTTAATGATGATATAATCAAAATCACTATTCATCCACAGTTTTTTGCCCAAATGAAGATATTCTTCTGCAATAAACTACCATAATTAAAATATGTATTGTACATCAGAAATTAAAACATCATAATTTCCTCTTCTGCTATTGCAAACTATAATGCAAGGACTCATGTTATTTTACATAAGCATTTCTGTAATAACTAACAAGAAATGGAAGAAAAAGTTTTATTAATTTATTTGGACTCTAATGAACATACCAGATCATTTTGGTCTTGTCACTTCTTTCTTCCTTTCTTTTTCTTTTCAGAATTTTTCTCCTGATTCTCCCTTTTTTTTTTTTTTTTGTTTCTTCCTAAAGGGACGCTTGAATAGAACTATCTGGTTTAGAAGATGAGGCTGACTGATTACTGTAATTCATAGGGCCTTAATTAGCTGCACAAACCATTAGCTACAATTAGACTATTATAAAACACTTGATGCGCTGTGTCAACCATGGGGGCTCATTTATTCTTGTGGCAGAGAAGGGAGGGGGGAAGGGGAAAAGAGAGCACTGTACAGCCGAGCATGCTAATAAAGAATGATTTTTGATTTAAGATGTTGCCGATAGTGCCTCAAAATTAATCTCAATAGCTGTCTAATTTGTGTCGGTGGATGGTATATTTATTGTAAAATGACACCAAAGCTAAATGAGTTACCTGAAGCAGGACTGCTAATGTCAGCGCCTGGAGACGCAACTCCATATGCCGTAATACAGAAAGGCACTGGGGCTGAATACTCCCAGTGGAGCACTTTGCTTCATCTGTCTCTGAAAATGCTGCAACTTGACTTCCACTTTATGATCCTTAAATAATAATAATAAAAAAAAAATAGATATGAGAAACAAATTCCAGAACAGCTTTCAAAGGTTAGGGGGCTTACAAGGGCATGGTGAGCTGAAAACCTTATTGAAATCAGGCTAGGTCTTAGCATATATAAAAGTGGAAATTACGAGATTCAAGTGAAAAAAGAGAGAAAATAATATAGATGACAACAATTTTCCTAATGAACGTAACACAACGAGAATGTAAGAATGACATTCTTTAACTTAGAGATGCTTTTTTTGTTTGTTTTCCTACTGTATTTTCTAGTTCATATTGTATTGATCTGACTTGCTAGTTGCAAATTGCTGGAAATACATTTATAGATTCCTTTAATTTTTGTTTTTACCCTTGATTAATTTCCTGCTTATCCCCTTTGCAATAGGAAGCCAGGAACTTAAAAAAGGAGAGAATGGTTCAATAATACATGGCACTTGGTCTTTTCTGTACTATGTATGAAAGTATAAAAGCACAGAGGGAAGAAAGCAGAATCTGTAGTTAATATGTTAGATTGGGACTCAGAGACCTGAATTCTGTTTCTGTTGTGCCCTACATGACCTTGGGCAAATATATTTCTCTGTGCTTTTGTGCAACATGGGGATGGACATACTTTCTCTCCTATTATGTTTTGTATTTCAACTCTGGGGTCTAGATTCATGAAGGTAAATCAAGGTAATTTATCTTGATGGACTAGAAAGTAAGAGCTGAATTACCTCTGTGGATCAGGGTTTGAGCTCTTTGGGACAAGTATTGCCTATTGGTTTGGGAAAATACAGAACTTAGTATCCTGGACAAAGTGTCATTTAGAGACTCTAAATCTTCTCTCCAAAAAAATTTGCTGCTAATAGGATGGAGTTGTTACACTGCATACACTGTGATTAACTAATTGATGATCTTCATTGATGTTGCAGCTGCCAATACACTTTGTACTATCCCCAGCCATTAATATCTCAGCAGAAACAGAGCTCAGATTGTCCAGCCCCAAAACTACAGGCCTCTGTCACTGGAGCCAAAGGAAGGTGAGTCACTAATTGCAGTTTAGTGTCCTGTTTCTCACTTAATATGTTAAGCAATATTTCTCCTCCAGGAACCAGAGACAAAGAACTGGGGCGTGACCCTCATCTCTCCACTTATAAAGTGCAATACAAATATGAGGTGACAGATAAGCCTTCCTTGCTTCTGATACAGAGATGGTAGCCACCATTTCCCATGTGTGGAAGCCCCCTAGAGCTGTTTGGCATTGTATTGTCTCCTTCTCAGTTTGGCCTGACTGTTCAAGAACTGAGGAAGTATCACTGTGTGCATCTGGAAAGTGGCAGCACTAACCTCTCTTCCTTTATTGCAGTCATGAAAGCCAAATTTTCTTCTTCGCACATGTAAGTGCTAAAGAACAATATTGGCATAACTCTATAGCTTAAATAAATGTATATCTTGTGTACAGTCATCAACACAGCAATTTTTCACTCAAGTCTCATGTGGAAAATTGTGGCTCTCTTGAGAGAAAAAAAAAAAAAACAACCAAACAAACCAACCCCAACAAGATAGTATGGAAGGGGAAAAGGCTACAAAACCAAAAAAAAATATTAAAAAGACCCAAACCAACCAAACAAAGCATTTTAGTCTACATATATATGTTAGAGCAGAAGCATATGCACACATGCATAAAATAGGTATATACATATAAATGGTTTAGGTATTTATAAGGAAAATTTTGATATAACTAATAAATGTTCTTCCATCAAAAAATTAAAAAAAAAAACCCTGTTATGATTTTCAATCAGACTGTTCAAAATGCAATAATTCATATATGAGTATGGAGCTCTGGTAAAGTTTGATGACAGAGAGCATTCAGTAATTAGTACTTAATTGTAAAAAGGAACTTATTTAGATAGGGTTGCCATATTATAATAGTGGTGGAAGATAAAAAAGGATTTTCTGGATGACGAAGGAAGGATCAGTCAAGGATGACCAAAAGCTCAGTTCAATCTAGTAGCATGATTGCAATTAACAATCACACTCATAAATAGTACACCATTGGGATTTGAGGAAATACCCTGGATTTATAGGAATAAAAAAAAAAGGTTAAGGCCTTCTGTAGATTGATGAGGAGGGACAGCTGGTATTTGCAAAAGGAAGAAATTAAGTCTTTTGCTTTAGGACTAATTATCAATGTCTCTTCAAAAGGACCCATGGTCTACACAAATGACTGCAGGGATATTCTAAATAAATTGACTTGGAGTTCTTTATTAGACAACATCAGGAAAAAGCCTGGAGGAAATAGGTGTGGCGAGTGGCTTCTCTGACAGAAAAATAACTCCCATAGGATGGAAAAGTATATTGGAAGTATATGGTCTTAGGAATTTTATTAAACATTCATTCAGTGATTATCGAACAATCACTCTTCAAGCAGCAGTTTGTTCAGTTTCCAGGCAGTCACCTTCAAATAATGATGACAGAAGACCTGGCTTTCTCAGGAGATGTCCCTTGGGGAGATCTTCTGAAGACCCCCAAAATAGGATGCTTAGGCAGCAGCAAGACTGCTAGCCCAGAGAGATGGCTTTCTGCTCTTAACAGTAAGAGAAGCCAGAAATCATCCTAACCTATTCCTTTTCAGCCCCACATGGAATGAGTTAATAGCTTCTCTGAGTATTTAGATGCCTCTCCCTGATTCCTCAGGTTTTGGATTTCCATTTCTGAAGGACTGCTTGTTTGGCTTGAATAACCCCTTCAAAACAGTCATCTGCATTTTCCCTCCCTCCTTCCTTTCCCGTCAAAGGGTATGCAGGCCTTCTATGACTTTGCTGTGGCTATGGTACATTTACATGAAAAGGAGATGAAGGATTTTGGGAGGATGTTTTCAAAGGCTCAAATGGCAAGTAGGTGTGAGATACTAAGGTTCTATGTTGCTGAGGGCCTTCACAATTCTTGCCTTTAATTTCCTGGCTTCTGGAGTTAGCATCACCCTGCTTTCCGTTTTATTTCCTTTTTCTTCTAACTTTCTATTCAATAGTTTAAAAACTTTCAATGTTAATTTTAGTAGGTTTTTCTTTTTTTTTTTTTTTTTTTTTTGCTACACCAGATATGTCAAACTTATATTGTAGACAGTATTACTTAGTAACTCATCTACCTTCTTGAACCAATTCCTGCTTGTTGCTTAGGACTTACAAAAGTTTTGTACAGATACTGTAAAAAGCAAAGGGTTCTCAGACTCCAACAGTACAGATTTTAAAGTAATAAGCCCTCCAGCTTCAGAGCAAAGAATGGAGCACTCACACAAAGAGAGCAGGTGGGAAGGGGAAAGATTAAGAAGAGGCGGAAAAACATCACCTTTTTTATTTACTAGGTTTGGCTTAGATCTCGTAAGTTTCCTTTAATGTGTTATTATCATTTTTCTTGTTCCAAAGGAAAAAAAAGGTCTTTCAGATCAAAATTTATCACAGTCAAAATAAAAAATGTAACAGACCAGCATAAAACATTTAACAGCAACAGTTAATAATGTATACAATAAAATATTGCACTAATATATTGACAAATACAGCAATAAAGTATTAATGTGATTATGCTTCATCAGTGCAACAGCCATTCCTCCTTGCCTTTCAAACAGTTTGAAAAAAGGCTCTCCCCCCAATCAAAAATTTCACCATAATCCTTTACAAGCAAGCAAACAAACAAACAAAGTGGAATTTAAAATAAGGCTCCCCAAACTGATTTTCCTATAATATTTTATACATATAAAAACTAACGTAGCAGTGATTTATTCTTGGATTATACCAGGGTAAGTGAAATGTGAATGTACTCCATAACAGCTTGATTAAGAAGACATTGTAACTGTAGTTCTTTTGTATTTATTTTCACCACTCCTGGGAAGGCAGCAAGTGCTACAGTCACCATTTTTCAAATGCTTACTGAAGCATGGGGAGAGGAAGGGTCCAATCTATAAATGAGACCCACTGTCAGTGTGGCAATGTTCAGCTGCTTGCTGCAATGTCTGAGGACAGCCAGACACCTAAGATGGTCATAGACCCTTGAGGACACATATGGGGAAGAGTGAGGCACCCACAACTTCAATTCAAAACAGGCAGTATTTAGAAATCTCTTCAAAGTCATCTCAGAGATGGAATCTCAGTCTGGGCTGCTGAAGGCCTTTCTCAGCTACAAATCCTCTCCCATAATTAAACAAGCCAGGTCAGTTCTTTCACATATCAACAAGAAAAGGTTCATAAGGGTAAAGCACTCTCATAGTCTGTGTCTGCTCATGATTCAAGCTTCTTTTTTCTCTGAACATCTAAGAAATCATGCATATAAGAGATTCTATTTAATGAATGTATCACAAAGGGTAAAGCAGATAACTGAGTGAGAACCCCTTCTTTCAAGCATTTTAATTGTTATTTTCATGAGCTCTGTATCACTAGTTCTTAACAGCAACTACTTCATACGTCCTAACAGTCGTATGGAATTGAAATATTCAAGGAGGGTAAGCCCCCTTAAAAGTACTGTTTCTTAAGTTATATTTCCTGCTTAGGACTGAGAAGATCCTGGCATGCTTTTTCAGATGGATGAACCAAATGGAATTTGGTGCCATAGTTGCAGGTATATATATGTAGGTTCCAGTGTGCATAGTGTACTCACTCTCATGTCACTGTAAAAGCTAGTTTTGGATGTCTAATACAAAAGGCAAGTTTTCAACCTATATTTAATTCATGTGTAGAAAAAGATTACTTCACCCCATGCTTTGTGAAAAGGAGGCTACAGACACCTTTCCTGAAAAGATATAAAGGAATTTAGATTTGTGTTTCTAAAACTTCAGTGGCTGCTAAAGCAATAGTAAAGTTGCATGTGGCAAAAATGATAGAATTCTCTTTAGAGAGAGGCTCGGATAACTTTGTTAACAGCTTTCAGATGTGTTTGGAATTAATTCCTTGCATCTGTTTGTCATCTTTTTCAGATTTAATGACTTGTTTCTTTTCTGGGTAAACAGGCTCTCTAACTGCACATGCTACGTAGAGCAGTGTGCATACCTGTAAAATGAAAAGTTGGCTAGACTGAAAACTGTATTATCAGCTTTTTTCAGGCCAATTTCCAGTTCAACATGAATCATAGCAGTCTGGTGTACAGGCTGTTCTACTGAGTCTTCTCCTACACAGCCCAGAAAAGAAATGGGAATTCTTGTAGCTAAATGTAGGCATCAACAGTATAAAAATCTAGATCTTAGCTACTCACTCATCTTCCTTTATACTTGATGAAGAACAATAGACACTTTCAGGTCACTGTTCATCTAATCGCATTTAGATGTCTACTTTGGTATAAGATTAATTGCATCCTAGAAATCCCCACTGACTATGAAGACATCCTGAATTTCACTAAATTTCACTGAATTTTTAGAGTTGGAAGGGACCATAGAGATCATCTAGACCAACTCCCCTGCTGAAGCAGGATTGCCTAGAGCATGTTACTCAGGACTGCATCCAGGCAGGTCTTAAAAATCTCCAAAGAAGGGGACTCCACAACCTCCCCTGCTCTGTCACCCTCACTGTTAAGAAGTTTTTTCTCGTATTTGAGTGGAGTGGACACCCCGAGATGTTATCTACATTGTAAACAGCTACAGTGAATCATGTGAATTCCTCCATAGGTTTAAAGATGGTGGAGAGCAAAAGTTAATATTGGATATCCCTCTCCATTCTTATTTTAAAGTCACTAGAGCCCTGCTGCTCCATAAGGAAGAAATATTTCCCTGGTACTTGCAGCAGAGAACTCATTTCATATATAGAGAGGACAATTCTTACAGGAAAAAAAAAATAAAAATATTGTAATACTGAAACAAATGTAGGAAACAGAGTAAAATTATACTCTTCTTCTAATTGATACTGACTGCTGGAAAATTAGGTGTGGTACTGGACCTTTGGCCAAAGTAGCCAGAACTGGAAATATCTCAAATGCCTTCTATGTTGCTCGCATGCATAACACAGGAGATTTGTTCTGCTTCTGTCTTTCAATGGAATCCTCAGAGTGAGGGAAGCAGTTTCATAAAACATGACATTTTCTAGCTCTGCCTCCTACAGAAACCAGCTGTCGATGAATACTAGCAGCCATCGAGCTGAATGTCTTTAGCGGCTCCTGCTGTTGTGTGGGCTGCTCTCATGCATGCCACATAGATAGATGTATTTGTATGTTGTTGTCTTTGCAGGTTTGTCATGAAGATCTGGGTCAGTCCCTCTGCAATGTTGTGGCTGTGAGTTTGGAATTCTGCTATTCATTTCCAAACTAACCAGAAACCTCACAGGCTATTCAAAGACTTTCCATCTTATTTTCCCAGCCTATGTTCCCACCCTCCTCTGGGACTGAAAAACAACTAGCATACAAAATCAAACTGAGAGAATATCTATACGTAACAGAAAATGAATGTTGGTGAAGAAAATGAGAACATTCATTTGAGAGTGTAAAACAAGAAGGTTTTGACAATTCTGAGTTTCCCATCCCTACTCCCAAAAATCAAAATGTAAAAATTACCATGAAAATAATCCTGTCTTCAGAATTAGTTTGGTTGTAATGAATCAGCACTTTAACTGTCTGGGTGTTGTTTGTTTGAGTTTGGTTTGATTTGGCTTTTTTTGCCAAAACATCTCTACCTCAGATTTAAAAGTTGATCCTCAGGAAAAGTTTACAAAATGATGACAAACATATTGGCTTATGTCCTTCCAAAAATAATTTTTATGTATTCCAAGCATGACAAAAAATATTGGCTATATTTGTTCCATTCTACCAGGTAAATATGTATATGTGCAGTTTCTTTAAAACATTTAATTATTTACTCAGGAAACCAGAACAGCTGTTCTGCCAGGTAAATACATTTTGAGGCAGCTTTTTAAAATGTGCATTATGTTAGATCTATTTCCACTTAAATGCATTTTTTTATAATGCAAATTCTTTTAAAAGGCAAAATCTATTACCTTCAGAGCCATTCTCTTCTATCACGTAAACACAGATTTGAGGGTCATGCTTTGCATAATAAAACTGTACTAGTAAGGTTCTTTGAAAAGTCATTTTTGCTTGATCTTGTGGGCCAGATTCTTATGTGTTCATTTGTAAGAGTAATAACAACCTTAACTGAAGTTAGTTTTACATACGTACATAACAAAGCAGTTTCCTGCATAGTAATGTCACATACATGAGTGTGTTAGCAAAAGTAACATGAGTAGACGTACAGGACCTGCACCCTTACTCCAGAAAAAGACTGTGTGTGCTGAAACACTTGTCTGTGTCTTAGCATTCAGTCTGCCTTCCAAGTAGAAAACTCAGAAGGAGATACTTTGATCAGAGCAAAGCCTTACCACCCATTCTAGAACTGGGAATGCCTTTGGATGTAGGGTGTGTTCTTCCAATTTATGTTCACAAACTTTCTTGGAAAAAATTGACTCCTTTCCACATAAATCACAGTATCAAACTGGGTAGTATGTTTAGCTTTTGAAGATGATTTTTCTCTTAACCTCTTTGTGAAAATCTGTTTCTAAAATTTAGCTTTAATAAGTTACTTTCCTGCTTATTTTCTTTAACAGGGGACTATAATCTTGGCTATCAGTATTAAATGTATCATAACATGTCTAGGAGTAACGGTATTCTTGTGTTTGTGGTAGTCAAAGGTAAGGATTTGTAGCAAAATAAATCAACTTTATTACACCAACCAATATAGTGCTCAAAAGCTTGTTCTTTTTTTTTTTTTTTTAAGTTTTTATAATAAAAATATTTGTTCATCTTTCTTACAGATCTCATCTTTCTAGCACCTGTAACTTTGACCTTATGCCTCGTTTAATTAGATGTTGCACAAAGGGATTTCAAACAGAGGAGCTCAAAAGAGGTTAATCTCAAAAGTACTGGTCATTTGATGCTGATTTTATACATTCATTAACAGATTAATTTGACTTGAGTTATTAAGCATTTTACACGAATATAAATTTTGTAAGAAAATGGCGTGTGATATAAGAGTAGAGAAACTTATTTAGGTGAGTAGCAAGTGATTGCTGAAGAGAGTAGTTTGACAGTTAACATATGAAAAAGCTCTTGAAAGCTTTTTAATTTCAAAACTGGGTGGAAAGAGTATCACAAAAAAATGACTCCCACAACCTTTCCAAGGGTTCTTGCTTTGACTAAACTGAAACTACTTTATAGGTAGCTGGTAAAGATGGTATAACTCCACTGATGTTAGTAATGGTATTTAACTTTTATGTTTCCATTGATGTAAGCACATGTTTGAGTGTGAGCAAGTAGGTGGATGTCAACAGATAAACAAATTAAAATTGCTGAACTCTATAGTTAACAAGGTGTAAAAAAAAAAGTTTTCTCCCCCAACATGCTGTTCCACATTTTCTAATCTTACCCAGAAGGTTCTGTCTGAAAGCTGAACAATGTTTGAGACATTCCTCCTCCCATTTGAAGTGCCTTGCTCATCCATCTGAACAACTTTAATAATAACTCAGCATCATGTCTTTTACCATTGTCCCTCCACTTTTTCTCTTTTTTCTCTTGGGCTACTATGAGAAGTTAAATGATCCAACAACTTTGTCTTTTGTCGCCTGGGAGTGCTGCAAATTTTATTTGGTGGAATCAAGGCATTGGAAAGATACTATAAGTGAAACACCAGGATAAATTGGTACTCCCCAAATATGTTACATTCAAGTTCAGTTTTCCAAACTATCAGTCTTTTCTCAAATAACAGGTATCTGATCAACAGATCATTGCTCATCTACAGTGGGTGCTGTTAAACACTTTCTGTCTTTTCACCAACATTCTC
The DNA here is from genome assembly GCA_033628505.1 of Tringa tobata. NCBI lineage: Eukaryota > Metazoa > Chordata > Aves > Charadriiformes > Scolopacidae > Tringa > Tringa tobata. The sequence continues at coordinate 1,466,669 of JAHREE010000124.1, forward strand.
CTAAAGTGTTTAATGTAAGACTTCTTTCTGCTGTTAATAGAGCATTTCAAACTGAAAGGAATTCATTTGTTTTTAAATATAAGTGTAATGACATCTCTGTCACTTTCCCAAAGACCAAATTAATTTGTTGATATTCATGCTTTAAGAATATTTTAGTAGCTTGATCATGTTCTGTGGATCACAATGGTTTACAGCTATGTAAACCTTCCCATTATTCTAGATCAGAAAATTGGTCTTTATTATCCAGGCTCCCATCTCTGACATTAGGCAGTATCTGATGTTTCAGTAAAAAAGGTAAGAAATCAGTAACTGTTTAATTATATAACTGTGTGCTTCTAAACTGTATTTCTTCCTAATCCCATCAGATAGGGTTGCCTTATGCATTGAAGCATCTTAGTCTATGTGTCAGATTTATAAATACATTTAGCTGCCTAAGCTTCCATTAATTTCAACGGAAGATTTAGTATCGAAATAAAGGTTATGTGCGTAAAATCTGTAGAGGAATCTCTATCTCCACCACCTTCCTGCTACATTTAATTTAAGTTTGCATAGGCCTTTTGTATATACAATATCTAAAGGTTCTTTTAGATGAGATCTGCAAAATCTTGCTTCAGTGGTTTAAGATAATACTGTCTCTGGCTGTCTTCCACTCTAGCTGTCTTCCTCCATCCTATAGCAAAGCTGGCAAAAGGCTACATATGATTAGACTTCAGCTGCACCATCAGGAAGACTAGCATCTTAATTTAAATTACAAGGAAAATTTTCAATCTGAAACACCTCAGACAAAAGTATATTTTTCTTTTACTCACTGTTTTGAGATGCTGTGACTTGCAGAGTAGGGCAAGGTGAACTTCCAAGCAGGGCAAAGCAGTAAACACAGACATTTACCAGAGATCATGTCAGCTTTCTAAACTTTTCCTGAATTTTTACTTCCCAAGTTATCTTGAGGCAATGAGCTCCACAGAAGAGTTAGTGTTACTTTTTAATTATACATGTATATAGAACTATGTATATACAGAGATATTTTCTTCAATATTATTTCCTGGATAGATATAGAAATCATAACAATACACTCAAAGTATTATTTTTCTATCTACAGAGTTAAGTGTAAAGTATAGTCTTCACCTTGTAAGGAAAAGAACAAGAATTTATGGACTTGAATGAATAAAAGGAGTTCAAAATAAGAGCAGAATGTTGTTGATTTTTGTTTGGTTTTGGGTTTTTGTTGTTTGTGAGTTTTTTAACAGCGTGAGTATAGTTCTGTTCAATATTCAATTTAAATATTCATGTTGCATTTTTCTTTTCTAGTGTTTAAAAAATGGCTGTCATAAATTCTTATATTCCTGGCCCTTAAAATGTTTATGATTTAAAAATAAGTCAGTCAGGAGTGTTAAGACACAGACTTTTAATTGGTGTAAGAGTTGTTTTTGAGAAACAGGCGTACTTATCATACCAAAAGAATTCAGGATTAGAGATAAGCACAAGTTAAAAATAATTTTTAAGTCCAGCTAGAGAAAGGCTGAGTGATTCACACAGTTTCAATTCTCCCTGTGAATTTGTCCTTTGCTTGCAATTGTTCTTATTTACATATAGCCTCGTTTCAGAGCAGAGACCTTTTAAACACATCGATAGGTCAATAAATCTATGCTTTTAATAGGGATGTACTTTTGTCCATTCTTTATTTTGGAGCGTTCCATTATACACTGTCCTGCGTGACTATACACTGTGGAACATGAAATGTTTATGTCCAATTGATTGCTTCTTTCAACACATTTGATTATCATAAAGTGCAAAAAGGATGTTTTCAAGGTTTATAAAGGCATACGTTGACCTTTCTTTGCAAATATAAAAGCCTAATTCCATTGCCATTATCCCCTCTGCAGAGGGGACGCAGTGCACGCCTGGGAACATACAAACTCTCACAGCAGAGCGGGGAAGTAACATTTCCAAGGACACATGATTTAAGGACATGCTTCTATTATGGATGTAGACTTTTCTTCTTATTTCTGATGCCTTCTTCCAGCTGCCTTTGCAAATCATACATAGAACTGGAAGCACGGTCCAGAGGCTCACATCTAATAACATCAGCCACTGTTTAAATAGAGTAACTGTCTGAACTTTGAGCCACCACTCTCAGAAAGGAGTCTGAGGTATATTACCTATGAGAATGCCCCACTTTGCATCCTGCCTTATTGTCTGTGTATAACTATCTCACAAACACCTGTCACAGCAGTGTACCCATCAGCTACATGTGCCCAAGCAAATAGGTTTCCCTTATGCCCTGGGGATCGTTCCTTTTCCGTCAGAACTGCTTTTGCAGGGTGAATTCAGTGGGCTTGGTGAAGCCGTGTGGTGTCAAGCTCAAAATCTTTCAGGCTAAGACTCTCAGGTGCATTAAGGCATCAGCTTCTACTGAAAAAAGAAGTGTTTAAAGGTCTGTCTTTACACATCTCTGTAAGGAAATGAATTTCTATTGGTATCTTACATAAGATACATTATGACCTTCCCTATAAATAAGGGGAATATCCATTATGACATAACTTGAGACCAATGACAAAAAAACCTCCTGAAGCTATAAGAAATGGGAACTAAGCACTGTGGTAGAGGAGCGAATGGGCAGGGGAAGAGATTTTCTTCCATAGTTAAAAAGACAGCAGGACCACGAAACAGAACAGAGAATTGGTTATCCTTACCATGAAGCTCTTCCATCCTTTCTTCTGGTTATATCCAAAGGCAGATTCACAGTGGCTATAATTTCTGGCTTCCGCTGAATGACACGACTATGACAATGGTATGGTTCTGACAATAGACACTGGCTGCACAGACCTTTTCCTGTGCTGTCTGCAACTAAGTCAATGACCTATTTAAGGTCTCAGAGTCCATAATGTTCCACAGTACAGTTACTTTGTATGCCTACTGACAGCAAGAGTTAGTGTAAAGGGTACTGGAAGGATCTATCTGGCCACCTTCTGCTTGGTCATACTCACATCATTCAGCTAAAGGGAGCATCCACTCAGGAAGTTTCTGATTATTTTTTTTTTTTTCAAAGGAAGACATGTGACTAAAATCCCTAGCTATTAAGAAACATAGCAAAGCAAAGTATAACCCGGTGAAAAGTGCTTCTACTACACCACTAGTGTTCTGAACACTTGCATAACTGAAAATTATAGTTTTCTTTAATACCTGGGACTGGAATAGGGAAATCAATTTAGGAATTATTTCATGTTGGATTGTAGCAAACAAACCAACAAAATAAGATTCTGTCCTTTGAAGGTGCACAGGCTCAAATCCTTTTCTAATTAGGGATGAAAGGCAAGCCAATAGACAATTTCTTTTCCCCCCAGTTTGGGACAAAAATTTGTCTGTTTTTTTCTGCATTGCAGATCTCCTTAGTTAGGCTGGTTCCATCTCCCTCCCTACTTCTTTCAGTTTTCAGACTCCTTATAGTACTAAAAGCTAGACAATTAAAAGGTGAGCTATGTTGTGCTGTAGCACAGTAGAACTTCACCAAGTCAAAGGAGTTCTGGCGTCTTTCATATTATCATTGTCCAATTTCTCTCACAAGTGTTATATTGCGTGTTCTGGGGGACTGTTCCTCAGTCAATCTATTCTCCTAGGTTTATTTTTATATCAGACCGTCATCAAGTGGGCTCCATTGTACAAAGCACTATTCTCAAAAGTGGCTATTATAATTCAGCATACAGTGATGAACACAATTACCTTTAGGTTCATTTAAAGAAAGATGAAAAAAAAGAGAAGAAAAAATAAGAAATGCATCTGAACAAAGAAAGTCTTTGTGGAAAGGTCAACTGAATAAAGGGACAGCTGCTTAAAAAAAAATAAATATATATATATACATAGATCTAAGCTGCAGAAACAGTAAAAATATACTAAAAGTGGATAGCTCAGACTTACATATAAATGAAGGCGGAGAAAATAAGTTACTGAAAAATTTTAAATATAATACAATATTAGCAGGTAATACTTTTCAAAAGTCATTATCTGATGGTTTTGAAGGAGTAAAATGAGATGGAGACTAATATACTTTGGAATGACTGGATCTGTATACACGTGCAAGTGGGATTTTAAAGAAACATTCTCAATAAGCAGTAAGTTTTTCTTTAGTCCAGTTATTAAGATAAATTTCTAGATTTGGTATGGAAGTGCCAGTACCTCCATTTCACAGATGAGGAACAGAGACATGGGGTATATAAGTTATCTACTCAAGATTGCAGGGAAGTAACTTCATACCAAGCAAGTGCACAGAGCACTGGATCATATGCTTTCTCCTCTCCTAAGGGAGGTCAAACAGGATGGAACCACACTTCTTGATTTTTTTTATGCAATGTGGGAATGACAACCCTAGCAACACACAGCCTAGAAAACTCACTGCTTTTACATCTTGACTGCCATCCTAAAAAAAATAAATCTGTCTCCATGTCTATTAATTCAACATTTGCCACTTCATACTCAGCCAAACTTACATGGCACAATGGGATGACTTACTCTGGGGCACTCACTCAATTTATGGACAGCAAGAAATCTTGTGGATTGAAGGTGACCTATAGGATTAGCTTTCATATTCAACCCTATGCAAATAAAGAAAAACAGCATGAAGTTCACCCGCACCATGGGAACCTATTTTAAAGTGACTAATCACTCATAACAGCTTGTGGTCCTGATTTTTCAGTCACTGATGACTTTCTTTTGCATTTAATAGAACTTTTTGAGTGAGAAAAGGGAAATTCCTGTAGGAAAAAGAAAGACATGAGGCTCTACTTTTTTGCAAAGTTAACTTTTAACAGAATCTGAATCAATTTCATTCCAACTTACAAGGATCTGGAAGCCCACAGGATGATCCTGCTTTTCTGTTTCATTGCTAACAAAGGTCAGCCCGAATAAGAGAGAAAAAGGGTGCTCCTATAATAACTGGAAGAAACCTACAACAATATTTTTCCCACAGCAGTAGTGCCAGAGTTCCTAAAATACTGGAGATCCAGATCAACCAGGAATTTGAAACAGTTTCCCTCAAAATTGGCTCATAGTCCATCCAACCCAAGAGATTTTGAGTAACGGGGCTCAATTTAATTTTTAAAATAAATTTCATTTTTAAAATAAATGCATTTTGACTGGAAGAATTCTGGACTGCTTTACGCTGTTATTCTTATCTCTGCATCTTCATTCAAATCAGAAAAGCACAGCACATTTTGTTTTGCAGAAATCTTAGGCTAGAAGTAGGGGGTGTCTGTTCCTGTTGTTTTTATCTCTCCTCATTTTTATTGGTAAACTATCAAGCCGGATGTTGCCCCCTCCTGGTTTTACACAGCTTAAACTGATTGTATTTCAAAAAAAAAATGCAGATGCCTATATCTTTTATAGGAAAAAAGTCATTAAATTTTGTAAATGTTAGAAAAAAAGAAACTGTGAATGATATTCTGGAAAGTGACGGCATCGTAAAATATGCACAATCTGGTCAAGTTCCAATTAAAAAAAATGTGTGAGCATAAACAACCTTTAAAAATAGCAATGTAAAATTTACGAGTGCAGAGTGGATTTGGAAGGTGTAGCCACGCCCAACCACATTTTCTGTTCTCATCAACCTGTTTTCTAATTCTGCATACATTTTACATTTGCTGACATTTTCATATACAAGGAAACTTTCTGCAGTTGATGTGGAGAAGCAGTAAGCCGTACATAGTATGGAAAAGGGATTCTTCAGAGGTGAAAGAACATTGTGCTGACACTTTCATCTTGATCTGGCAAACATTTCATTTCATTTTTGTGACTTGCTGCCGCTATATCTTCCAACTGCTTGGAAATCAGTTATAAGGGATGGACCATTAGAGAGTATTTAATTATTCATGTTTAGATACCTAAAAAAGAGAAGCTTGAGGAGGTATCTACTAGACCCAACCTTTTTATCAACACATCTTCGTTGATGAGCTACTCCCTTGTGAGCATTTTTTGAGGCAAAGGATAGCTAAGCCTTTAGGAGTTAACGGCTTTGTTTTTCAGTTCTCTTAGGTGTCACGAAAGTTCCCAATCACTTTAACTCAAACTCTCAAATTAATATTTGCCACTAATATTGTAATTCAATTTAAATGAACTTTGAAGAACTTTTAATCTTTAAAATCTTTGTCCAACCACTGTGTAGCCCTGAAGTTCCCTAAACCATGCAGATTTCTAACTTAAAAATACTTAGGGTTCTCTGATACCTGGTTTTAATTCTGTGTTTCTGTGTTAATAATATTTCAATTGCCATTCATCAGCATGTTGCTGCATTACTGAGCTATTCCAGAAAGTTTTTCCTATCCAAAGATGGAAGACGCCCAGGGCTGTCTTTTTAGCTAGCCACAATTAAGCCATCACTTAAACTCCTTCAGCCTAAAGTGGAGAGACTAAAGCTTTTCTGTGTAATTTGGAAAAATCAGTCATTTAGCCAGAGTGAGGAAGCATAAATATGAAATTATGACAACATACCTCCCAATGGCTAGAGCACTCATCTGAGAGGGCAAAATCCCTGAGCCCTGAACTAAAGAAACATTTGAATTTTACATGAAGCAGTCACTGGAAAAAAAACCTGTTAGCCACTGAAGTGCAGACTTGTATTCATGACCCTCCTTCCCAAATGAGTGGACTAACAACTAGGCAGTCTTCTGTCTTAGATTTTGACTGTCATGAACTATTAAAAAATGTTAGCAAAACTACCTCTTCACATGAAATGCTGATTCTGCTAATCTTCCTCCTGAGAGATGAGTTTCTATGCTTTTGCCTATTTCTCTCTAAGTCTGTGTAAGTACAGAAACAGCTGGACTAGTTTTACCTCTTCACAGTTACTGAAAGAGGAGGTTCAGACACTTAGTTTAAGGCAGATCTGCATTCTGTCAGTCTCTACTGAGGAGAAGGGTATTACTCATACTGGAGAGGGAAAGATCATCCCTCTCCATGAATTTTCCTCCTCATTGGATTATGTGAGTCTCAGCAATACTTGGGAGATACTTGGACCAGAAAAAAACCCATAACCAAATACTCTTCTGCAAATACCTTGAGCCTGGATTTCTGTCTTCTGTTTCCTATGCAGTCAAGTATTTGATGGTGAAGAATGAAAACATGTATGAATACCTTATTTGCATGAACATAGATATTGATCCTATATGGACAGTATTTCATAAAGTACTATTTTCCCCTGTAACTTTTAGATCCACTGAAGTTAGTTTAACATATTTCCTTGGTTTCTTGATTTAATAGCAACACTAAAAGCCTTTCAGAATATGACAAAAATTCAGTTAAGTAGCTGTTGGAAGTTGGTAGGCTGGTAAATAAGAGTCTGGTCATATGGTACACAAGTGGTAATCAAACCCAGGCTGGATGGGGTTTTGAGAAACCTGGTCTAGTGGGAGGTGTCCTTGCCCATGGCAGGGAGGTTGGAACTCAATGATCTTTAAGGTCCCTTCCAAGCTAAACCTTTCTATGATAATCAGAATTTTACTTGGACTATAAATGGCCATTGATTTCTCTCCAAAATGTCTCAGGTCCTCACCTCTGCAGAAAACTAAGCCAAAATATATTGATTTATTAACTCAACACAGGTTTATGAACTGATTTGGCTGACCCAGATTTTTATATTCTGGAAAATCAACTATTAATTACAGAAATATTGGACTCTTCTCAGACTCTTCTCTTGCCAGATGAAGTCAGTACCTGCCTCACCTTTGCTATCCGTCGTGGATGAGAAAGACAAAGACAAAAAGAAAGAGGTATTGACTGCTGAATAGAAAAAGATGCAAGGTTATATCTTTTTGGCTGCATAGTTCTTTCCTCTCCTCACCCCGAAATCCTCTTTTTTTTTTTTTTTTTTTTTTTTTTTTGTGTGTGTGTGTGTTCCCATCTACCTCATTACCTAATATACTATTTTATCTTTCTATCCACCTCTTCATTGAAAGAAGAAAAAAATCAGAGAGCAATGCTAACCAGGAGATCTGTGTTTATAACTAAATAAATGAAGATTCTGAAGAGAGCCTGCTAGGAACCACTGCAGCTCTCAGTGGCAGAATGTTTTGCTGCCTCCTCACTTGATGAGAGAAATCACATTTTGAAGAATACCTTCCACGCAAGACATTTTTCTTCCTATCCTCTTCATTCGCACCACCTGCTTCAGGAAATATATATTTTCCACATACTGCTCAAATGAACTAATCTATTTTCACTATGTGTCCTTTTTGGCAAAATATCTGCAGTATTTTCTTTCATAAAGACAAATTCTGTTCTTTTGGTATTTTTCCTCTTCCTTTTTCTTTTTTATTAATAAAAAAATATGATCCCTTATTTCCTCCTCAGGGAAAAAAAAAAAAAAAAGAAGAAAAAAAAGAAAAAATACAACAACAGAAAGAGCAAGGAAAAAGCAAACAAAAAAGAAACCATATTGAAGCCTGGAGAAATTAAAAATTTAGGGCCATAACCAATCCCAACTATCTTAAAATGGCATAACTTCATTGAAAATCTGTCTGTGACTATTTAATTTTTTCAAAATGACATTTCTGCAGAAAGTAGCACGAAGGGAAAAGTACCATTATTTTTATTATTTGGACTGAAACTGCCAATACTGCATCAGCTAGGCAAGATAAATTATTTCATTCACCTTCTACTGAAGTAGGGTTAGGTCCATGGGAGACCCAGTATCCCAAATAAAGTTACATTTCTTATTTATGCAGAAGCTATTATGCAATGAGATTTGTTCTATAACTTCTCTATTGACATGTGCACTTTCCATCTTTCCATGCATTTTTTTTTCTTTTTCTGGGAAAAAATCCTTCTGGGTAAAAAAATCTCTTTGTAGAATTTAAAGCAGATTTTAGGGGTTTTTTATTTATTTATGTATGTTTGCATGCATTTATTTATTTATAATCCCCCTCCTTTCTCTGGGTTCTAGATGTCTTGGTCTCCTTTCTGCTGTTTCCTGGTCTTAAGTGGCAGCATACCTTAATTCTGTGACACTTCTCTGATTTTCAGCTCTTCCATACACTCTGTAAGTTTCACCTGAATATGTAAACCAAATTTATTATGTTCAATAGTAAAGAGATATATCTGTGAGGATTTTGGGGGGCAGAAGGGTAGTTCGCTTCTGGGTTTTATTTGATTTGTTTTGGGATTTTTTTTGGTTTTGTCTTTTGGGGAATTTTTTGTCTTTTTTTTGCTTTACCTGTCCTTGTTCTGAAAAAAGAAACCAAGCTGAGCTCCCTAGTCTCGTTTCGTAGAGATCTCCCAAGGTAGAAAGAGATAGCCTCTGACTCACTCCAGTTACTGTGCTCTGTTTGACTCATTAGCTCTCTGTGGATGCTTTAAAATCCCCCAAACTGGTGCCAGGGATTAAAAGACCTCTATGTAATGTCCTGAATGATTTTATTTGTTTCTTAGTAATCTGTGGATATTTGATATTTATTTTCAAAGGCTGGTCCCCTGTTTTACTCTATGTCTATATAGAGAAGACACCAAAAGTGGAATTCATAGTGGTCTGAAAATATGTTTCTGAAGGACAAAGAGGCATAAGCTTTTCATTACTCAAGGAGAAATTGCATGCCATAATTACTCTAAGCACATCATCTGACATTAAAATGTCACATATATTAGTAGAGAACCCAGAGAGGGAACTTCCATTAAGTGCTGGACTCATGATTTTGCCTTTCAAGGACTAAATTGCCATATACTTGGGATTCTCACGCACCATTTCTTTAGTCTCCAGATTTCTACCCGTATCCAAATTTGATCTTGCCCAGTTTAAAAAGGAAAGCCTAAGATTTCATCCTATTAAAATGAATTTCTGGTACCTTTATCTTCATTTAAGTCCTTCGTTTTCTTCCATTTTTCATTTGTTTTCTTGGTCTCAGGTTAGCAACAGAAGATACAAACTATAAATGCTGCTTGATTCTTTTTCTAAATAGGTGTGTTCCCATAAGAAGTTGCTGTTGAAATAGAAGCACGGCAGAGCACTGGTAGCTTAGAAGGTGAAAAAGCCCACAGGTGTAGCTATCTGTAGGGAATGCCAAACTGTTACAAACATGGATATGTGATTTTGTACATTTGAGTTACCTCGTTTTGAAAAAGCACTGTCAATAGTTAATGTCTGAGCTGGATCCAGTTTAATACCTTGCAGACACCTTTTCAGACAGCATCTGTCTTCCCCTGCAGGATGCCAGTAAAACAGGTAGACAGTCTCACTCTGAAGCAAAAGAAGCACCTCAGTATTTTTACTATTGCCTTCAGAAAGACAGATATTTAGAAGCTAGAATTTACCCAGTGAAAAAGGGTATGGAAAAGGCTATGATTTTGTCCAGCACTGAGCTGAATACTATTGCTCATTACTGCTGGCCATTTCCAATGTCTGAGTGCTTTCTATAGAAGAACACTAAAGTTGCAGCAGGGGAGGATTAGATTAGATATTAGGAAAAGTTATGTTACTAAGAGAGTGGTCAGCCAGTGGAACAGCCTGCCCAGGGAGGTGGTGGAGTACCCATCCCTGGACATATTTAAGAAATGTGTAGACCTCAGGGCATGCTCTAGTGCCCAAGATTGTTGGTTTGTGCCTGTTTGTGGGTGGATGTGGTGTGGTTTTGTGTGTGCTGTTTTTTTTGGTTTTTTTGTTGGGGTTTTTTTGGTGTGGGGTTTTTTTTTGTTTTTGTGTGGTTGGACTTGATGATCTCAAAGGTCCCTTCCAACCATGAATATTCTGTGATTCTGTGATTCTGTGAATAAAGGTATCAAGGGAATTTAAGGATGTAAATATTTCTCTGGTTTGGTGAAATACACAGTGCTTGGCCTTTCAAACTTTTTTGAGAGATTGGAGTTGGTCTGAGTCATGGCTAAAAATAGGTATCCATATTTACAAAACTGTTTTATATTCGCTTTTGTTTTGCGACTTTTTTTTTTTCAGGCAGAAGGACACAGTTTCATATGTCAATGGTGATGCCGTTGTATCAGTCTGTGAAAGACTACAATCAAGATCACTTGTGTTTGGGGGGTCAAATTCTATCTTTCAGTCTTGATGTATTACATGGATGTTGAGAGCAGCAGGCACAGCACTCTGCATCTGAAACCTTACAAAAATCTGGTGGGACACGAAGGTCACTAAGGGCTAAGGGAGCATTCTCAGTATTCTGTGTAAAGTTCACCTGTGGACAGCTTCCCTCTTTTTGAACACAGGTCTCAGTGAAAGCACACTGAAATCCATGAGAGCTTTTCTACTGCCTTCAGAGTTCTTGGGATACTTGAGGACATGCCCTTCAATATTACTAATGGTACAAATGGGCCTAATATCACTTCCCCACATGAGTCATTAAATAGTCTGAGCAGAGCAAGGATAGTTAATATAACAAGAAATGTTTTCTTTCTTTCACATAAGAACAATGAGAATGTCTGTCATGGATTACATGAGTCTCTAAAGACAAGAAATATCAGAAGGATACACTAAGGAATATACATTACTAGGAAACTGTAAGGCATAGATAAAGCGTATTTTCTGCACTTCCTCATATTAATCTGTTCCTCCCTTTCCCCCACCACCGTAACTTCCCATACCACCTTCTTTGTTTCAAAATTGGATGTCAAGAGGGAAAAGGGGAAAGACTTCTAGTCAGTCACTAAGGACAGGAATTCATGAACAGAAGAACTCTGCTGGGCAATAAGCAGTAGTGTGGGTTATTACGCCCATGTACTAAAGGCAAGAAGGAATATCAGATTTCATGCTGATGGAAGGCAAGACAAAAGCTTGACAGTGAAGACACAGCTCATAGGAAGACCAAGGATGGGACTGTCCTGGATGAAGCTCAACAAAGCAGATGAAGAATTGGGCTTGATTGCTGCATTTGGTTGTGAGAAAGCATGAATGACTTTAGGAAGAAATGGTTATCCTTGCTGGTTAAAAAGGAGTGAAAGCTGCCAGTCAGTAATGCTTTTAGAACTGGAATTCTAGAAAGAGGAAAATGTATATAATTTTCCAAAGCTGACTTTAGTTTTATGAAGCATGTATTATATATTATTACATGGTTTGGGTTGCCCAATAATGGTGTAAATATTTATGCTTCATTAAAAAATCAAAGTTCAACAAATCTAATATTTAAACTCTTACTGCAGATGAAAGCTTCCTCTCCTGGAAATTAAGGGTGATGAAAACAGAAATAGCATTATAAAAATAATGAGATTTGAAAAATCCAGGATTATCTGTGTCCTTTCTGTGAAAAAAAAATCTGTGAACTCTCCCACAAAAGTTATTTGACATATTTGGCAGAGATTATAGGCAATGCATATCCTCCAATATCCAATATGAGTCATACTAGACTTGAATGTGACATGATTCAGATCCCTCTGAATGGACCAACATATCATGCAAAATTTTCAATTGTCATCTGTAGTTGTTAATTTTTTTGAAGGAGATGGAAAGCTCATTTTAAGCAATTTTGGGAGCAAAAGGGAAAAATATAGATGCAGGGCCTTTAATCAGCTGTGGATAACTTATGTATCTCAGGGTCCATATTTTAAGTAAATGTTCACTGCATCATTAAATTTGGACATTTACAGTATGTGTCAAAAACAGAAATTTTGTTCAGTCAGAGAAGGCAAAGATTTGCAATGCAGGGTGTAAAATGACACAACTCCATTGATTTCCATGGAGATGTGGCAATTTACACCAGCTGGGAGTATGGCCCATAATCTCCTCAACAAAAAATAAAGTCAAATTGTGAATACGGAAAAGCAGGAATCTGCCTGACTTCTTTTGACTTTGAGAAGGTTACAGACAAGGTTGACAGTGTCAATGCATACAGCATGATTTATCTGGAGTTTCAGAAAGCCCTCAATAAAGTTCCACATGACAGGCATCTGTTTAAGTTAAAAGCTATAGGAATCGAGGATAAGACATGGAAGTGAATAAAGAAATAGTTAAAAAACAGAAAACAAAAGCTACCTGCATGGTGAGCTAGACTGCTTCCTCGACAAGGCTGATAACAACAATATTCTTGACATAATTGTGTTAGTTCTTGTGGTTGCAGGAGACATCTGAAAATATTTATTGCAAAAGGATAAAGAAGGGAAAGAAAAGAAAAAAAAAAAAAAAGAGGGGAAGAAAGAGGAAGAGAGAAGTTGCTAAATAACCTGAGCAAGATTAATTTCTATTTAAACTGACCCTAGACTTGCTATTGTTTTACAGATGGTTGCAGCATGTGATCAAAAAGGGTGGTAGAAAATAAGCACTTGCAATGAAGCAGGAAACTAGTTCTCCAGCAGCTGAGTGGAATGCAGCTGCTTAAATGCAGCAAGCTACAATCAGCTCCAAGTTGAGAGCTTGTTATAGTGGAGGGAGGGGGATACAATCAGGCTGGATCTGAAGGGAGAGCAGACTCCCCTTTGATCTTCTTTCAGCTTTCGTGCATGTATTAAAAATGCAAATAAAACAGACCCACCATTTTCTGTAAATTAAAGGAATTTTCCCCCCCTCAAATTATCGAGCCATATTTTTTCCATGTGCTTTCAAACAAATTAAAACAGCTTGAAAAAAAGGACTTAAATATATTGAATGCATAAAAGTGGGAGTTCTGCATAATCAGCTTCCAAGAGTTCTTAAATCTCTGTATATAAACTGTTTAAAAGTAAATTAAAATTATTCCTTAATGAAATACAAATCTGAAGTCACTTGAATAACTAATCGTTTTATGACCCATGCAGTGAATTTTTAATGTCTGACTCTACCTGATTATTTTAGATATGTCTATGTTGTAAATTAAAAGCTACATAAATCATTAATGTGTTGATACAGATCAGTGAGCTGACTACACTGTATCTGATTCCTCAGGACATACAGTGTCTGATTCACCTCACTCCTATTTTATGTAGTCCAGATTTATTCCATATTTGTTCTTGGTTAAAATCTTATTTGAAGAATTTGAATGGACTCTGTATAGGATTTACAGCATTGAGGTTACCCACACCTTATAGTCTGGCAGTTTGCAAAAATTCTACCACAGGTAAAGAGGCTATTATTTCAAAGACAATTACCATGTGCTTGCAGAAAGCATTTTATCCATGGTACTCAAATTGCTTCACAGCCATTAATTAAGTCTTACAGTTCACAAAACCCCTTTGAGCTAGGCAACTATTACGATTTCTATCTACAGCCAGGTAAACAAGGACAGAGTCATTGACCACTTGAAATAGGAATAGATTTGGGAATAGAAGCCAGGTGTCCTGACTTTTAGTTGCCTACCTTAATGGCTAGAAAAAAAAGCAAAACACCTCCCATAAGAATAAAAAAGCACATTTTAAAAGAACAAGTTGAGTCCCTGAAGTGATAGAGAAAAAAATGAGATCTGTGAAATATTTAGAACTCATGGACTATTGAAGTTGGCACATGTTTCTATGTGGGAATTTGCTGAAAGGAGAAAAACAAGCCCAGTGGAATATCCTTTTACCATTACCTGGACCAGTAACAGGGATTTGCCCTGTCTTATTTGGTCCCATGATTCTCTTGTATTAATGAGCAATCAGATGGGTCCACTACTGCTGCAGCGGAAATGCTGTTGCTGTGGTTTTGCTTTAACCACTGCCATAATTTGTTGCCTTGAACAGTAAAAGCATCACTTCTGAATCATATCTTCTTGTTTTGTTTTCTCTGATCTTTCCTTCCAACTTCCATAAATGAGCTTTCTTTCTTGACAAAAGTACTCCATTTGCTGAGTACAGTTAAACAGCCACAGTTTAACTGAAAATCTAATGTTGGTATTCAGGTGCATTTTTGCTTTTCATCAGCGTGTGCCTCTGGGCTAAATTAGAGCCCAATATAATGAATGCATCTGATGGAATAGGGCGCGCTATCGAACAATCCCATTGATGTGTGGGAGAGCATTTACGTGTGATCTTACTGCCAGATGAAGTTTTTACAAAAGCAAACCCTTTGTCATTGAAATACATCCTGGTTTTACTACAAAATAAGTGAAAATAAGTCATTTTACACCATGTGAAGATATGGCTTGTGAACATTAAAAGATGCAGTCATACAGAAAAGTGCACTCACATCACCTTTTGGTCTTTTCGGTACTGATAATTTAAAAATGAGGGAAGTATTTGTAGTACAGAAGATACTATACGTATTTTAGAATGAATTAAAGGATGAAAACTGCAATCAGGTCAAAATATATTTACTCTCACTTACATCTGTGTAAATCCAGACTGATTTCACTGGAGTCAACTGTGTTACCTTGGGTTTCAAGATAGTTATTGAGACTGGAATCTGTTCCATTATATTATCAATATGGAAACCTGCAATTACCTCTCTAAAAGATAACAAAGAGCCTGTCAATCCTCTTTCTTTATCCTTGTTTGATCTGGATTGCTGATGTGCTGTTTTTTTGCAGCATCTGATGTATGTTAATTTACAGAGTATGTTTGTGACTTCTGTTGATAAGGACTCATTTATTTTTGTTTCATTCCTTGAAAACTGACCAAAGAGAGAAAAAGGCTCTTTAACCCATTTTACATGTGTATTGCACACTGTGTTAATGGTGGTACTGAAATAAAAAGCAAGACAAATAGACTTACAGACAAAACAAAAGAAAAAGTTCTTTATGTGTTTGAAGTGTGCTGTTGATGGTTTTTTGTTTTTTTTTTTTTTTATTTTCAAATTATTAATAGTAGTCTCCCAAGCTTTTTAGGTTCATATGATGAGATCTGTATGTATCAGGTAAGTATGCTGAAGTCCATAATACAAGTGCCTTTAAAAAGGAATTTACTTTTAAAACCAGAAGGGATAGTTACATGGTTTGTTTTCACCTCCTGGATAAAGTTAACTGTAGATTTTGACCCAGTGATCCTTGCAATGGGAAAGTGGGTTCAGCTTGCATATATAAGTGAGCGCAGTCAAGCTGAGCAATATGTGGTGCAACCAAGGCCTGTCTCAGCAAGATCTCTTAAAAAGAATGGTATTAATTGTTCTGGCAGTCAATGGCTAGTGGAGCTCATTTATTCAGTAAATACTATTAAAAAATAACAATCAACTGTACATTAGAGTTTAAATACAAACAGACAAAGGTTATTTTGACTCTTATTATAAGTTGCCCTGAAACTAATATTCTGAACACATACATATATATGCTATCAAAATAGCCCTCAAAGCTATACTTTATTTTTCCTGGCATTCATTTTTTATTAACATGTTTTGGGGGTTTTTTTGTGACTATTAGTATTGGAGTCATACCTTCTTCTGGTCCAGAACACAGAATCACTGTGTTGGAAGGGATCTCTGGAGACCATCTAGTCCAACTCACCTGCCAAAGCAGGTCCACCTAGAGCAAGATTCACAGGAATGTGTCCAGGCAGGTTTTGAATGCCTCCAGCACCTCAACATCTCTTACAGTTTACCTCAAGACCCAGGACTTTTTTGTTTTCTATTTTTTGTGGGCTTTGTTTGGGGTGTGGGGCAGTGTGTTTGGTTTGTTGTGTGGTTTTGGTGTTGGTTTTTTTTGTTAGTCACCTTCATCATGTTGGTGTTCTTCCTAGTGAACTCTCAGATGACAAGAAATTCTTTGCAGGCACAGAGTGGAGCAGACATAATGATGTTTTGTTTTCTGTGGATTTGTGTCTAGCAGTTGATTGACATTAACATCTAAAAGGCATGAATTTCAGTTGGAACTCTTGTTCTGTTTGGGGTATCTACAATATATCTCACGTGTAGATTTCCTCATGTGTCTCCAGTCTTTTTTGCTCAGAATAGCAACAGACTGCGTCATCTGTCTGCTGCTTATTTTTGTGACTTAAGCCCTCTTAATCATCTCCTTGCAGAGTGTCTCTCCATTGATTATGGAAGAAGCCTATGGTGAGAAGGGTCTTGAGTTAATCATTTAAAGTTTGGTAGGATGATTCCAGGTCCTAATCTCCCATTAATTAGTTAATGTAAATAATGAAGATAATAGTGCTTCTCTGGGTCCCCAGCAGGTGCAATGGTGGTGGGAGTTAAAGAACAGAGCTATAGCAGTCCAGACAATATTTTTAACTGAATTTATAATTCTATCACCTGTATCTTCATGGAAACCAACTCCAAAAGTAAAGTGATTTTCTTGTCCCCCAATTGGAATAAGACCAGCAGGAGCTGAGATTCCTTAGAGGCTCACAAGTCACATCTCTCCTCAGGAATTATATTTTTGGAGGCACATATTTACAGTCCTTATGTGCTATATATATATTTGTACATATATTTAAAAAAAAAATAAAAAGAAAATAGGACCCTTTTGAAAGATATTAATTAATATCATCTTCTAATTTATTTCTTCTGCAGGTATTTTGCAATGTCTCCAATGAAGCTTCAATCCAATTTATCTTATAATAGTGGCAATAATGTTTTGTTTTGTTTTGTTTTTCATTTTGTAAAGAATCTTGGTGTCGCCAAGGAGTTACTCTCCTCTTCCACAGATAAACCAACAGTCCCCTCAAGCACAAAGCACTTCTTCATTCAGAACATTTTGGAGTGCTTTCTTCCACACTGTAGCACCAGCAGAGCTATTAAAAGCAGAATCACACAACGTTCTCTCACAAAAGAAGGTGGCATAGAGGATGCCATATAGAGGGTGCTCTACAAAAGCAGAATTCTGAGTTTAAATGAGGCTTTATACAAAGCCGCTCTGACAGAAATACATATTTCATGGTGCTAATTGAAACTTTGAACTTTTTGGTGTTGATGCTGCAAATGGTGTGAAATTTTGGTAGCATTTACAGTCTATGTAAGCTAGACTTTCTCTAGTCCAATATGAATTCCTGCTTGAATTCAAGGGCCTTTCAAACACTTCTCTATATTAATATCAGACATGTCTTGTTGCTCATAACATAGTACCTGCTTAGTGTTTCAAGGCCTTGATCCTTAGCTGACAGAAATCAGTGTAGCTCCACTGAAATAATTTTATTTCAGCTATAGAGCTGTCAACCGGTCAATAGTACTCTTGAAAGCTCCTGGTGAATACTGGTGAAGACTTTTATCAAACTTTTTGGGATAAGTAGCTGTTGGGGGAAATTTCTAAAAGGTGAATTTCAAACCCTAATTCCCCTTGACTTTTACTGAATGTCAATGAGACTTTGAGTCATATATTCAGAAATAATTACATGCTGAAATAAAAGAATCGGCAGCTAGTGATATTCGAGGATGGGGTGGAGGGGTGGGG
>JAHREE010000124.1:1493903-1556004 GCA_033628505.1 Tringa tobata
AGAAAAACCCAGAGCGTGGTGCTGGTAGAAATTGCATGGTCCACTTTAAAATCTAATTCAGAAAAGGTCCCTGTGATTCATCCTTTCCAGCTGCAAGGCAAACAGTGAGATTGGTAGCACATTCATAATTCAACATGGTTAAATGCCAAGGGCCGAACAGAGAGCACCCTCCCGGCCAGTACGAACAGAATGACATTCATGGTTGATTCAGCTCCTTGCAGCAAGCTGTGTAATTGGAAAAGCCAAGGGAAATGACCCCAGTCTCTGTGTCCTGCTGATGTCAAAATACATTCGTATCACTCTGACAAGTGGCCAGTTTGGAGGCTTCCTTGGAATAGGAGGCTGAGAGGAAAGGTGAGTTTGTAAGTAGCCTGAAATAGCTACAGCACCAGTAGGGTATAAACTACCAAGTAGATGCTTGGTGAGATTTGTGCCTAGATATTGAAAAGGATTGAGCAAAACAGGCTCAGAAAAAGATACCTGTTTAATGTAATTTGGGGTCTTAATTAGACTGGATGATAGGCAACAATATGCCTAATGACAGTTGCTGTACTTAATATTAACCTGTAGACACTGCTGTGAAGCTGATCAGTGTGATCAACAGAAATGGATGGGATATTTGAAGATGCTGACACTGTGCTCAAATCCAAAAATTATGATCTGTAGTTTCTCTGGACCAGGAGGAAGGGAAAATTATAATCTGCGACATTTATGTGTGTGAAGATCTGAAGCTCTGTATCATTTTGGACATTCACATCCCTTCAAGGGGGAGAAAAGCAGCTCTGAATTAAGACCATTGATGGCATTTACCTTTCCTGGCAGATCACTAACAGAAAAAAATTAGCTAAAGAGTGTCCAGTCAGGATTTTAAAAGTAGGTAATACTACCTATCTACTAATAATGTATTATTGATAATACATTGTTAATAATAATAATATAATAATATTATTAACAATGTATTATTATTAATACATGAACACAATCTTGCTCAGCTGGATTTTTCCATCTGTTAAAAGAAGAAAATGAACAGCATTGAACAAATTAAGAAATTGGTTTCCATTCATTTCTTCTGAGCTATGGACTGTCATTTCCACAGTGAACTGTTGAATGAAGGTCAGCTGCATTTATACACCATTTAAACTGTTTAGCTATTCTTTCAGGAGAAGAGGTTCCTAGAAATTTTTTTGTGTTCTTTAGTATGCCCCTACCACTCAGCATCGAAAATTCTTTCAGAGTTTTATTACAAAATGCTTCCCCATGGTAATCTAAAGGACATTCTTTTTACTAAGCTTTGCTTACTCTCATTACATGGAGTATAGAATATTTTTTTCTGGGTACTTTGTTTAATTTATTATACGCTTTACATATCCAGAGCATCCAGACACTATCATTTGAATATAACAGTTGAAGATATATGGTCCTATGCTTCATTTACTTATATTGGTTGCAATGCTGATTGTAAGTGTGAAATGATTAATATTTCTTCAGATTATTTTCCATCTGTCTTATATTATTTTTGTTTGTGTCACTGGTCAGAAATATAGTTCTGAAAAAGTGCTCTATATTCTCTAAGTCTGTCATTAGAAATAATTTCCCTAAAGAACTAAATTAGTAGGAGTTCCATATTGGGCCACAGAGCCATAAGAAAACACAGGTTATTCCTGGCAAATTTCACTTTTTCTCTCTCCCACGTAAATATTTAAGTGCAAATATGTATACACATACACATTGCTACTGAACCTTGCTTCTCAATAATACTTGATATGAAGTGTTTGTTTGCTTTAGCGCTAGTTACACTTTATAGGTCTTCACCTGTGTATGTGCCTGAAGACACAATTCAGCAACAGTTGTTTTGCATTTTGCTTACTAGTATAATTTTTTTCTTAGGTTTGTCCAGTATTGGCCACATCATTCAGTGACTAATTAATGTCACATCTTTCACCTGTGTTTTTCTTGCAGACTTGTCACACACACACATTATTGTCATTAGCTGAATTGTGATGGCCTAAGGACATTGCAATTGAGATGACAGATACTATCTGCACAGTGTTACACCAAGAGATTGACCCTGCTCCAGAAAAGTTACAAAATATGAAGATGAAATTCTTAAAATTGCCAGAAAATTGTTTCATCGTTTTTGCCTTTTCTTATTCCGGTAGTTCAGAAAAGAGTTAAAATTTCTCTTCAGTTTAGGAAGAACTGAATTTTGCTGCCTGAGGGTGAAGATAGGGAAAGAATGTTCCAAAAGAGTTATGATTAGATTTGGTATGGGGAGCAGAGAAGAGCTCTGGAGAGTTAAGTAAGCTCAATGGTTGCTCTTTGTGTCTTGTTCTGGCTTGGAAACCTATGATCTAGGTCTTCAACTGATTGAAACAATTCAGTTTTAGCAAAAGCATGTATTGCACCAGCTGAATCCATCCTATGATTTTACACATTTTTGATAAGGATCACCGAGGGATACTTTTTTATAACCCTTAATTTTTCTGGGTAACACATAAATCACTGAAAACTCTGAGACAATGAAAGAGAATGAGGTGGGCCATAAACAGAAATGACAGAACTGGGCATCCTGTACCTGCATAAGCTTGCTAGCATTTCTTAATCTCCTGTCTTCTTGTGTGCTTGTGCATGGGTGCCTGAACACGCATGTACACACATATATATGCTTGTGTGTATGTTTTTATCTAATGAAATATTTCTGATGGGAGCTGCAAGGGCATATAGAGAAATGCAGCACCTAAGTTTATATGAATCACCCATTTTTTGGGCATCTAATTCCCATAGGTGCTTTTAAAAACCTAACTCTTGACTAGTTGAATGCATAATTCACTACAAATTATTTGCTCAGCTCTACTCTTAATAATGATACTTATCTGTAGCTGAATTGCATTTTTCATCTTCAAAGTGCTTTTCAGTCATTAACTAATTCATTAGCCTTCTAGGTCTCACTGGCAAGATTTTCCTGATATGCACCTTACATTTTATTTTTGCTCCAATTCTTCCCATGGATTCCACAGTTATATTCCCTCAGACTTCCCTTAACAGCTCTTTACTCTCTCCCACTCTCCTTCTCATGTCCAAATTCATCCCTGAGGTAACACTACTGAAGTTGACTTGAGTCAGGTTACACCATGAATGTATCTGGCTTTTGGTGATGACAACATTCTTCAAATAAAGTCTTTGTAGATGTTTATCCTGCTTTCCACCCCCAGCTATCATTTGGTCAAGTTATACATATTTACTGTTGCTCTTTTCATCTTTCCTCATAAATCAATCCCTCCAGCCCCTCAATCATGTTGGTTGATCTTGTCTTTATTACCTCCAATTTGCTCACAATTATGTAGTGCTTAATACTTATTCTGAATAAGTTTAAGTCAAGAATGACACATGGCAGGCAAACTGCAGTAGTTGTGCAATAATTGTAAGTGATGGTGGTGCTCTTGAGAGGGGGAAATTTCGCTGTTGCCAGTTGTATTGCTTTCTTAGTTCCTGTCTAGATGGCAAGAAACCTAAGGCAAAAATTATTTCTACTAAAGATTTTCATTCAAAGACAAACAGAAAGAAAAATAGCCTTTTTTTTTTCCCCAAAATAAATTTCATAAAAATATAAATACATGGTTTTATTTACTTATGAAAATCATTTAAACATATCCTGTGAAACCATCCACTTCCTAATTTTTTGGAGGTGAGAAACAGAAAATATTAGTTTCCTCTGAACTGCCTTTTATAAGACACTAATCAGTTTCTGATTTATTCTATTCTTAATGGAAATGCAGATAAATAAATTGATAAATTACATTTCAAATTACACTTGTCTACATTTCTCTGTATTCTCCTTATTTCATACCATACGTATTTGTCACCAGCTCACCCTCAGCTTTTTCCTATTATCTTTGCATCCATTAATTCAATCAAAATACTTCTAAAAGCTGATTGCTTGCCTTGTCTGGTTCTGCTTCTAGACTGTTTTACCAAATCACATTTTACTGTTCTTCCCAACAGAACTTTTTCTACCTCAGCTTTACATTTTTCCTCCCCTGCTTTATCCTGTCTTGGTGTCATCTTGTCTCATCTCTTTTCCCCCTGACCACTCCATCATCTACACTACTGACCTGAGCTCAGTGCTTCCTGCTGGCTTCCAAGACCTCACATGAGGCAAACTATGTCCCACCAAACTCAGATCTCACTGGTGGGAAGAGGATGTTCTAGCACCAATCTATAACAAGACAAGGCACCTCCTTTAACTCAGTCTATGCTCAGGTGATACTTATCTGGAGAAAAGGGACACTATAATTACTTGTGGTTCATGTAGACATCTGAACTTTTACATCTTACGTAGGAAATGAAGTGCAAGAAAGTCTTGGGAATATCAAGAACATCTTGAAAGGAAACCCTAGGAATAGTGAATCAAGTATAGCTTCATGTTTTTAGAATAACAGAATGGTCTAGGTATGAAGGGGCCTTTAAGATCATCTAGTCCAACCACCAACCTAACTCAGATAAAAAAACCATCACTAAACCATGTCACTAAGCTCTATGTAAACCCATCTTTTAAATACCTCCAGGGGTCGTGCCTCAACCCCTTCCCTGGGCAGCCCATTCTAACGCTTAATAATCGTTTCAGTGTAAAAACTTTTCCTAATATCTAATCTGAACCCCCCCTGGAGCAACTTGAGGCCATTTCCTCTTGTCCTATTGCCTATGACTTGGGAGAAGAGACCAACTCCCTCCTCTCTACACCCTCCTTTCAGGTAATTGTAGAGAGCAATAACGTCTCCCCTCAGCCTCCTTTTCTCTAGGCTGAACAACCCCAGCTCCCTCAGCCTGTCTTCATAAGACTTACTCTACAGACCACTCATCAGCTCCATTGCCCTTCTCTGTCCCTGCTCCAGCACCTCAATGTCTTTTTTGTATTACAGGGCCCAAAACTGGACACAGCACTTGAGGTGGGGCCTCACCAGTGCCGAGTACAGGAGGAAGATCACCTCCTAAGTTGTACTTTCAACACTGTTCCTCATACAGGCAGATGTGGTATAATATATGTTATAATATAATTGCTTTAGTTACTAATAAAGGCAAATTCAGGGAGTAAATTTGAGTTTTATACTTATTGTGATGTGTATAACTCTACGTATATACATGTTTGTGTATGTTTGATGGAGTGTGGTGAGGGTCGCGTTATATTGTTAAAAAGTGTGTGAGTTTGAGACAATTGATTTCTTTTACAAAGAGTGCTGACTGAGTTGAAAAACAAGTTTCTCCAAAGAAAACCAGGAGGACTGGCAGGTCTATCATATTGACAAATACAATACATGAACAATGTTTTATTTACATACTGAAGTATTTCCTTGAAATTGAATCCATATGCTTAGGCTACAATGTCTCCTCATCTGTAGTCTTGACTTGTCTGAAGAGTGTTTTAATTATTTGAAAAGCAGTGTGTTTGCAATAGCAACTGGTATGTTATTACTTATGCATGAGAAAATTCAGTCATGATTCAACTTGTTTGGGTTGTTAATATCATCTGAGTTAAAAGTCCCACCAGGGTCAGTTAGAAAACCTAAGCAGAAACTCATATTAATGTTATTATTAATATCATTAAACAGAAAGTTGAAAGGCAAACCAGAAAGTATTATGCATACATGTAAAAAAGATGTTCCTCTGCAATATTTGATATTGACAGATACGTCTATAAAGACTGTACACAAGGGCAATGGGAGTAGGGAGAACTTTAATTGAATCCGAGCTGCAGCAAAATTCTGAAGATTTAGAAGAAAAGCCATTTCAATCAATTAAGTCTGAAGTAAATGATATGAGCATAACAACCAGGATATAAAACCAGTAACATTGGAGTTCTAGAACGTCACCTGACTTCCTCAACTTAAAACTAGTTTTCCAGATTTTGAAAGTGTTCACGTATACGGGCACTGGGCAGTGTTACCTGGAGGTTTCAAAAGTTTGGTTGCTTTCATAAGTGACATTCTAAATAAGACTTATTTCTGCAATCTGCACACTATCTTTAACTCAGAAAGTCTTTATACTGCTAAATATACAATAAGAAGACATAAAAAAGCAGTAATTGCCTGGAGAAGAGAAGGCTCCGAGGAGACCTTATAGGAGCCTTTCAATACCTGAAGGGAGCCTATAGAGGAACTGGAGAAGGACTCTTTGACAGGAAGTGCAGTGATAGGACAAGGGGAAACGGTTTAAAATTGGAAGAAAAAAGATTCAGATTGGATATAAGGAAGAAATTTTTTACTATGAGGGTGGTGAGACACTGGAACAGGTTGCCCAGGGATGTTGTAGATGCCCCATCCCTGGAAGTGTTCAAGGCCAGGCTGGATGGGGCCTTGAGCAACCTGCTCTAGTGGGAGGTGTCCCTGCCCATGGCGGGGGGGTTGGAACTCGATGATCCTTGAGGTCCCTTCCAACCCTAACCATTCTATGATTCTATGATTCTAATTTTCCTGGTTTCCATCTACTTTCCTTGAGCATTAGCTATTGATGATAACTGGAAATAGTATGATGGGCCAGTTTGTTACATGACATTTTCTAAAAAGTCACTTCCAAAAGACTTTTTTGCATAATTTCTAGAGCCACAGAGTAGAAAAAACTGTGATATATTTTTAACCGTAATGTGGCTATAGCAAATCTGGAATGAGTGAAACAAGCCAGTACTTTCATTAACTGGCTGTAGCTAAAAACCACTGAGGGCTTGAAGAGAGGGAAAGGCTAGTTCTGGAAGAAACATGCTTTGCTACTTTGATTTGTTGGCCAAGCTGCAGCAGATGCTATTGAAACTGGTGCCTGCAACTCAGAAATTAAAAGAGAAAGAAAGAAATGGAAAGGAGGGTAGGGCTCCAAGACTGATTACTGCTGCATAAGCATTTTGTCATAAGCAAAAAAGGAATGCAGACCAGATAGGGGCCTCTAACACTGACAGAGATAAAGAGGCTAAAGTTTAAAAGCACAGAAGTTTAACTGCCAGTGTTTATTTATAGCTCCGCACATACAAAGGCACTGCTATTTCAGGGAAACGACACTATTTTTTATATGTGTCAGTTTTGAATAGTCCAGACACAGTAAAAGTAAAATAAAGTGAACCGCATGTGTTAAGGAACAAATTTAAATAGCAATGGCTCTGAGAATAAAGTGTACATTAAAATAAGGGAAGGGGCTATAGCTCATTTAATTTGCAGAATAAATCTCTGACAAAGATCCCTGTCTTTGGTACAGAGATGGTATTAGGAGTTGAGAAAAAGATATAAGCCACACTTTAATATAATATGTGTGTTTGCATGTATGTGTGTATAAATACTACCACTTATCTATCCCACTATCTATCCATCAGTAATACATGCACATTTAGAAACATTCATGTTTATATTATTCATTAATATACAAAGGCTTACCTATTAGTTATATCAATACTTTATTTTGGAATAAATTCTTCAAGGGAAGAATTTTCCTTTTCTAAAAGCAACAAAAAGGAAATGTATAAAACACAATAAATATATAAAAGCAACAAATACGTATATAGCATAAGGAGATAATTGATTCTTTAATAAAGAAGTTGTGCTTTCTTGCCATCTTATTTCATACAGAGAGTGTCAGAGCTGTTCAGTACATGCCAGTTCTTCACATCCTGATACACCAGTTTTACTCATTATATGTCCCATTATTTAAAGAGGAAAAAAAATAAATTGAATCACATGAAAAATATTTTAAAATTTCCTAGAACTTCACTGTAGTGTATTCTCTTTGTCTCTATATTTCTAGAGATAGTTTTTTTCTAGCTAACAAACTAACTCTTTAAATAATTTTAGCTGGATTAATTCCTGTCTTCAATCTCCTTTAAATGAAGGATATAATAATGCTATCTATTCTATACAATACACTACCACTTGAGAGATGAAGAAAGAATAGCCACCCCAAAGATCCATTCCTACCTTTTTCCTGGCTGACATGTATTTTATTTACTAAGGGCTGAATTGTAGGCTTCTCCATCGATAATAGAGGAATAAAGAAGGATTCCGCTTCATTGCAGTTTTTTACTTGGTCTTTTTTCCATTCCCATGTCTTTGTCAAGGGAAACTTTAAGTATTTCAGTTTTTTATGCCTCTCAGTCATGGAAATTGCCTTTCTCTGAGATATCATAAAGACAAAAAAATTGGGTTTTGTAGTCTGCTGCTGGAGCAGCCCTTAGGAAGATCAAGTCCTGAACTCTTTGTTTCTCTCCCAGAGCTCAGCCACATCTCTGCTTACAAGAAATGGACCACAGCCTTGTTGCGTACTCCACAGCAGATAACTAAAGGGAAGCAAGGGTAGCTCAGCACCATGTCCTAAAGGAGATGTATCCGGTGCATTACAGAGCATCAAAATCAGCTCTGAGAGATTTAGCAATTTGTACAGAGGTTTACTCAAATTAGTGTACTTAACCTCCTATGGTTAACAAGGCAAGTGCAGTTCCAGAATTGTCTGGCACATCCCACCCCTGTGGAACATAAGATCTGTTTTTTCCCTATCAACCATCTTTAAGGAATATATGCTTTAATTCTGTCGAGAAAGTCAAAACATTTAAAGTTTTTTATTATTATTATTTTCCTAATTTTTACATACTAATTTATAAAGCTATAACATTATTTTCTGGAAAAGCAAAAACAGTTAAAATTTTCTCATTTGAAAAACATTTTCTTATCTTATTTCTCTTAAAAATGAAAACACCTTATCCATAATCATTGATTTCTGTATCTTCTTTATTTTATCTCTCTCTTTATTATGATTTCTTTAAATAAAAATAATAAAAAAATTTTTTTTCATTATTTCAATAGAATATTCAATAGAATAGTCTGGAAAAAATAATCTTGACTGATACTTCTCATCATCTTTATTCTTCCCTTTTCACCCTCTCCTACTAATGACTTTCTGACAAAAAAGCAAAAAAAATACCCCCCAAAAAACCAAAAAAAAAAAGGGCTAAATTCCTAAATTTTAATGAACAGTTGAGTTTTTCCTTATCTAGTAATTGGTCCCTTTGATTTCCATGGTTCTGCTCATAAAGTAAGATACAACCAGGTATTATCAAGGGTATATTAATCATTAACAATTATCTAAATGACTAAGGATCTCAATTTTACATAGAATAGATTAGATTGTTTCTAAGATTATATGCTTATGAAGAAGCCAACAACATTGTAAGAACTCCCAAGGCTAACCTATTTAAATCTTGGATCTTTCACTTAGTACTGAAAGGGGCTAATCAGTGGCTTTCTACTTTCTTAGTGAGACCGGGTGAACATTTATTTAGTTACTCCCTCATTTTCCATCAGACAATATTATATGGGTAGTAATTTGCTACATGTATGAAGCATAACTCTTCTCTCCCAGGAACAAATGGAAAGAAATGAAATCAGAACTATTCAGAGAGACTTCAGCCCTTCTGGGCTATTTCTGCAGTAGCTCACTGTGCATCCATCTTCCACTTTGCTCAGGGCTCATTCCAAAATCAATCTGTAGCCTTATATGTGTTTATATAGCATTGTATTGGCACATCTAACTATATAACAGCACCTCTTTCTCCCCATGGTGACTTCCAGCATCTTGCTGCAAAAGATATTTTTGGGATGAGATTTTTCTTGCCAGTTATTCTGAGTTGACTTTGTAAAGGTCAATGAAAATTCTCTCATTTTGTTCTAGCCAAACTCTGACACACCCACATGGGGGCAAATAAAATCCATGTGGATTATACTGACATTATAATAGTGATTTTTTTGTTAGTTTGTTTGTTTATATATAAATATGTGTATGTATATCTATGTGTGTGTTTCTCTCCCCCTCGTCACTCTTAGACTTTTTCCACAGCCCCTGTCATAACTGAAGGGAGTAGACAGTTATCTCATGACCTAAAGGCATTAGCCAAATTATCATGGATCAGACATCCGAAAAATACAAAATGAGGTTTCATTTGACATAGACATTTACATCAAACATATACAGAATAATTATTTCCACTGGAGCATTGATGAATCAACCAATGGCAATTTAATGAGAATACTGTCTGTCCTTGTAAGTTATATTCCCCTTCAGTTGCAAAGGTGCTAGCCAAGCGCACTGTATCACTCAGTCTTGTCAGAGTAGATGTTCTGTCACTGATTAAAGAGCTGGATGTCCTCTTTAGTCACAAAAACATTTCATGGAATAACCTTGTTTCTGTCTTAATGGATTCTTGCAATGTAATGAAAGGCTCCAAACTGGACTTGAAGAAACCCTCAGAGAGACAGAGAGTGTCACTTCTCACTTAGTCACCGCTGGCAATTGCTGCCACTCTGCCTGTAGCACACCTGAGAAGAGATGTACAAGTCATTTAAAAGGCACATTCTGTCAAATGCATAATGGGCAAGAAAAGCATCACAAGAGTTTTTACTTCCTTCCCCCTCCCCAGCCTCCTCAACTTTCAGATTTCTCAGATTTGTCACAGCCAAACCAGGGGGTCAGGTGTAAGAACGAATATTTGATACTGTTCTGTGAGTTGCATGTGACATGCTGATGGCACCTTGGTAATCTCTGCCAGGAAAATGATTTCCCAAGGTTTGTAGGGAGGAAGGGGGGAAAAAGAAAGGAGAACTGACAGTGCAGTTTCACTCCACATCTGCTGCCAATTTTAAGGAGCCACTAATTCACAAACTATATGGTAAGCACATTTAACTGTTCTAGCATTTTTCTCATGCTTCATGAAAACAGAGATAATAACTGGTAAACCAACTGTAAAATTAAAAGAACTAGATGTTGCCAATAAAGACCATCATTTCAGGAAAATAAATTTGTTTCTTGGAAGCTGCTCTCTAACGTATGCTTTAGGTGCCCACAAGAAAAGTAATTCAACCAGAGAGTAAATTGATCTTGCTCCACTGGTTTATATGAACAGAGCAAAAATATACACCAACAGGTTATCACTTAATAACTCTTTGTTTCCCTAATATTGAATCAATAGCAGGATCACTTGGAGTCATCAAATCTTGAAGTGCAATGTAAAAAGTAATTCAAGGACACACACCCGTAGACACACACACGTGCACACATGCACTACTGAAGGTGTAAACATTTCCAGGCAAAATGTGCCATCACACTTAAGACAACATTGGTCTTCTGAAGATAGGAAGTGGTAGTTTAATGTCCTCTCACAGAACTCATGGTCCAAAGCATCTGCTAGTATAACTCTTCTTATTTCTGCAGAGGAACTGGGTTTATATGCAGTGAGGATGCATTTTAAAACACACACTAGGTGCCATGTATGTGCAAACTGACCTCTTCTCCCTGGTACTCGGTGACAAGACACATGGAAATGGCTCAAAGTTGCACCAGAGGAGGTTTAGACTGGACATTAGGGAGCACTTCTTTACAGAGAGGGTGATCAAACACTGGAACGGGCTTCCAAGGGAGACTGTTGATGCCCCAAGCCTGTCATTGTTTCAGAGGCATTTGGACAATGTCCTTAACAGCATACATTAGCTTGGTCAGCCCTGAATTGATCAGGCAGTTGGACTAGATGGTCATTGTGTGTGCCTTCCAACTGAAATATTCTAGACTAAACTAGTCTAAGTAAAGACATGTGCTTATAAAAGTTGTCGGGCTTGTAGTTGGGCCTAAAATCAGGTCCATTTTACTGATAATCACAGACAATGTTGATGTTTCTTATTTTATTTTTATATTGGGAATTGGGGAAGCAAGGCCTCTGTTCAAGATCTTCTCCCTTAGAAGAGAGAAGAGAGAAACTGCTGGGGTGGTCATTGAATAAAGTGCAGCTTGTATAAACACTCTTTGCCTGAAATTTCTCTGGCTCCGTCAAGGTACCAGATGGTTTCAGGACCTAAACTACTGTATATAGGTTTCCTTTACTGTCAGTAAAGAGAAATAGGCAGGTCTAAGGCAATTCTTACATGATCTAATTTCAATGACTGCATTAGGATAAGGTAAATAGCATCTGAAATGATCTTATTTCTTCCTTTTGGCAATAAAAGGAGCCTAAGATGCTTAGCACAAAGACAGCTATCTACATTAAATAGATGCATCCTATGAAGGACTGGTATAAGCCACAGACTTGTTCATACCCATATGGCCCATTAGAATGGGTGAACTACAATTTCTATCAACAATAGTACACAAGAAGGAAATGCATCTAGAAGATAATCAAACTACTTTAGCTCCCTCATTTGAAAAGCTAACTTCCCTGTGAAGAAGCCTCTCACTTGAGCTGAGAAATAGCTCAGGACAAGTGGCGAAATATTCAAATTTCCTCCTTTCCATGAAAACACACTCCAAACACCTCTCTTAGGATCCCTTCCTTCTGTATGTATAAAGAAAAAAAATTAATAAACTCTCTTACATCTCAGCACCAGCTGTACCAGTGCTAGTGATATGGGGAATAACAGTATTTTCATTGAAAAAGTCCAATCTGGACAAATGAATAATATAGCTTCTTTTTCTATTGCTGACCTGTGAAAAAGCACAACAGTGTGAGATGCAGATGCCATCCTGTTGGTTATTGTTGCATAGAATATATAGGTCTTAAAACAATGGCTTTGTTTAACGTTTTTAATACTAAACATAACACTAGCTGCACTGTCATACCTGTGGCCAAATTTCCACTCCTAGTGAGTGAAAATAAGAAAAAGAAACAGAAAAAAAAAAGTTATATTTCAGGGACATGAATTAATTGGAAGGCTGTATTTCCACTACAGTTGATATTAAGCTTTTCCATTGACACCAGAGCTGTGAAATATAGCTGACTCAAGGGGTAGGAAAATAGAGGAATATGTTTTCCTGACAACTGACACATGGCCTGCTGTCTCCTTAAAGGGCTGCTGGCCATCCGCTCTGCTTCCCGTCTCCCGCAGGCCACCCTGGGTCTCAGCAGCAATGGGTAAATTTCAGCAAAGTTTGGCTGCTCAAACACAGTACACTTCAGCCAGGGAACAGGACTGGAAATCACAGACGATTGATTCCTCTCGCTGGGTTTTCAGCATCACCTGGTTTGGGATATAAATCAAGGCCTCTATTTCTCTTAGTCTTGAAGGAAGTATAAAGCGCTGCAACCCATTTATTTTAAATTAAACCAAACTCTTTTTCTTTTTCCCTTTCAAATTTTGAATAAGGTTCAGTGTTAGTCCTGATCCAGACTGGTGAGAAAAGATGTAGGTTCTAGTTTTTCATCAGATCTAGCTGCTTTATTAGTTCAGACTTTATATTAGATTCAAGTAATAAAATAGATGACTGATAGTTATAAAAGGATAACATTTATGTTATGGTTTATATATTCTGAGCCTTGTAAATATCAGTAAATCAATCCTTTTCAACTGTCATGACTCACTATTAACAGTCCATTCAGAGGAGAAGAAACTGAGGCCAAAATGTCACTTTATAAGGTCTATACACAGAGACAGATATCAGCTGATATTTCAGATGTCCTGATCACCATCATTCCTCCATAAAAAAACAGATTCCTTAATTAGTTTGTTAGCTTATAGCGTGCATTAAACGAAGTGTGTGTATATGTGTGTGTGTACATGTGCATAAGAAGCTTCTGGTGTGTCAAAAAGATGATGCTTCCCAGTCTGGAAAGGCAATACCAGTCAGCTTAAAAAAATCTGTGATAAACACATTTACCCACTAGGGGATGCCTGGACAAGCTCTTCTCCATAGAAAACCGGTTCTTACACTGAAAACTTCAGTGATTGATTCTCAAAAGCACAAGTGTGTGGTTACATTCCTAATTTGTGTGTGCTGTTGCCATTATCAGGACTGCCAATAAAGCAGCAGTGAATGGGCAGCTATATGTGCACCAACAGGCATTTTAGCAGGCAATTACGAGATTTCCTGGTGCAAGTGATGTAAGGCACACAGGAGTTCTGAACGATGGGTCCAAAAAGCAAACAGTGAAACAGGGTGAGATGTGCTTTAAAGTTAAATGGATGCTTTACTGAGGCAAGGCGCTTAAGCACAGGCCTAGCAGCTGTTTGAACATAAAACTGCTCTATCCCTCTTCCATGAGTTCCCTGCTCCTCACCCGGTTCTGCAGTTTTATTTATACGGCTCAAACTCAGCCACTAGTAGGTCCGCAGAAGGCAGTGGGAGCTGCCTTCTCGGGAGAGACAGATATACGAAGAACCGATTTTTGCAGGGTTTAAGGCACTTTTAGAAGGCACTGCAGAATTGAGCTGTACAGTTTGGTTTGGTACAATTCCCCATTAGTCTCTAGCTCTCTCTGAGGAATGGGAGTTCACAGCAGCTCTGGCTCATCAGGTTTAAGGAATAAGGGACAGAACTTCCACCAAGTTGGCATTCTGCTGCTTTGACAGAGTCTATGCTAAAAGTCAGTACAGAGCAAAACAGCTGATAAGCAGTTCAGAAACTTTCCCCATCTATAACAGCTCTCTGCATTTAGAAGATTTTCCCCTTTAACAACGGCACCTGAATACATGTAACAGCTATTGCCAATTCACTCAGCTTTTGCACATCACACAACTTATTTGTTCATCCTCTGGTGCTGCCAAGAAGTTACTGTGAAATAAAATAAAAATAAAAAAAAACCCTCAAACCTAAAATCCCAAGTTGCAATGTATATTTAAAGAAAATATGTACAATTATTGTTTGTGCCCAGTCCTGTTTATTACCAAATGCTTAACAGGATGAAGTCTAACAATTGAACAGCTAATAGTGGTAGGTATTGAATTTACAATTGAACATAAAGTGGATGAGTCTATTATAAAGCTTGTCCAGGGAATGCATTTATGAGACATCCTCTAATCAGACAAAGAGAGGGGGCATGTTTGTCCTTTCTCTGTTGTGTTGTGAGTTAGTGTTATGCTGAAAGACTGGCTCGAATCCAATAAACAGCAGATGGGGGTGGAGAGAATTTTTTTCCTTACCTTTCACTTAAAATAGTCTGTTTCCAAAATTTAATTATATAAAAGATCATCTAAATTTTTTCTTTGACAATTAAAATAATTATGAATATAAGCTTAGAAGACTTCCCCTCCATCTCACTATATCTGTCCTGACTCTGGCTCAATGCCACCACTTTCACATCTGATTTTTTGCATGCACTGCAAAGCCCAAAATGTTTCAGAAAGCTTTGAATATTTGATTTATTGAGTTGTTTTAATGAAGCCTAATTCAGCTTGTACCTACCTTCTCTGGAATCTGGAGGAACCTGTGGTGGTGGTTTACATTACAAAAAGGAAACATTTATCTTGTTCTGATATTGATGATATCCTGATAAGTTGCAATATGTAACCATTCTTAGTAGCATTGAGGAGGACTAATACCAACAAAATAAGATGAATGCTTCCATTTTGTTTCAAAGCAAAGTTCATGGAAATAAAAGGCCGTGGTCCCGAATTGATTGCATTTTCTTTTCTCTCCCTGGACTTCCTATTATCAGATGAAAATGCAGATAATGGGCTATTTTGCTCTTTTTCTTTCTAGATTGGCAAATCATTATCTGTGTCCTCTCATCCATTCATAGTACGGAAGAATTATCTCTTAATAAAGACTACTAGACTTTCAACAACTATAAAATACTAATATATATGCCAACTTTTTATCCATAGATCTTACAACCATTTATAAAGAACTGAAATACCTAATACCTTTTTTTTGTTTTTTTTTTTTGTTTTTTTTTTACACATGCAAACAGGATAAACATTCTTTTAGCAAATGTAGTAACTGTGGCAGGAAACAATGAAAAGACATCCCAAGAAAACGGAACAAGTTTCAGATTTTCAACTACATTCTTGGGAAAACATTGACCGAATATCGAGAGATCTAACCATGCAATGGACTTAAAAAGCAGTGTCCACAATTATACCAGAATATAATCTATACTGTTAGCTAGGAATCTGAAAGTATCTAGCTACTTTAACCCAAAGGAAGACCAATCTGTATTTAAATCTCTAGAATATTACTCCTATCTTTGTCAGTGATGTGCCATTTGAGAATATATTTTATGCAGTAACGAGGATTATTACTTCCCAATAATTACTACAGCCATTGATTTAAATTGATTGACAGAACACTGGATTTTTTTCTGGCATGTTGTATTTATCTCATATGTTGCCTTGGAACTAAAAACACTTCACCCAGGCACCTATACTTTAGTGCTTGGTCTGAATGAAACAAGAACTACCCCCAAGCATAAGGTTTACTAAAGCAGAATTGCTCCACTGATTAATATAATTACTAATGAGTACACTTTTTCCTCAGTGCAGTAAATATTTTTCTACATGTTTTATTTTCAGAATTCCTGAACTGTTTGCTAATCTTCTCTTGCAGCACAATGCTGCTTGTTCCCTGTGCTTGGATGGTGTTCTAGCACCCCGGTAAAAACTCTCCCAACATCTCATTGCCAAACTCAGCACAGGAATGGGAACTTCCAAGAAAAAACATGAGAAAACAAATGTGGAGAGGAGGATTTGGATTTCAACACTATGCATAAGTCTTCATAACCTATTTTTTTCTCATTTACTGGCCTACTTGTGCCTAAACAGATAAATCTCAGCCTCTGAATAGAGTTGCACAACTCAGTGTTGTAGTAATCACTCTGAATACAGCTCCTATAGTCATATCCAAACTTCAAGTAATTAGATTGGGATCTCTTAGCAACATATTCATAGTATCCTTTAGCTCAGAACACTCCACTGCTCAGTTTTTTACCCAGCTTCTAATTGTAAATACTTTAGACTGGAATGAGTTCTCTGTAGCAACAGATATGCTATGAAAAGAATATACCTTATTTAAGTTATCACATATAAACTGCAGAGACTGAAGCATAGATGTGTTCAGTTCAACAGAGAATGAAGTAGATTAGTATTTAAGATTTAGATGACGGTGTTTCTGGTCTTGTTTGGACTTTCTGGACTGTATTGGACTTTTTACGTATATTCTTGGTTACCTTTTTATTTATACTGGCTTATTTCCTTGTTTTTATTTATTCATTTATTTATATTCATGTATTCTCACTATGGAAAAAAAAATAATAAACTCTCTTCTTCGCTGTGGCTCATTGATGGTGTAAGTGCTATAACACAAACATGCCTTTCCAGGGCCCTTCCTTTAATGAAAGGACAATCCACATATATAGCAATACATTCCATTCCTGTACTTGGTGAAAGTAGGTGAAAGACCCCTAGGACTAGAGGGAAGTGGTTTTTTGGAACAAATCTGGAAGTTTGCCTACCTTCCTATTCTACTGATATTCCAAAATCAATGCCTTGTCCAATTTGAACTGTAGGAGTCTGGTTTTACTGTTGAGGATTATATAGATGTTATAAGACAGAATTTCACACAAGGAATCATTCTCACTTTAATCAATGACATCTGTCTGGAAAATCACTAGATTTTCTCATTTTCCTTTCTTTGTTTTTTTTTTTTTTTTTTTTTTCCCTCCTGCCTGCCTCTGCTTATGGGAGTCCCAAGTCAAAGTTTTCCGTGCATACTTAGAACTAGAATAAGCACCTGATGCATATCTTAGCACTGTCTCTGCCATCTCCCCTGAGAATAGGTTTTGCCCTTTTATTAGAAATATATCGTGCAGTGAGAGCACAAAATGGATGAACAGTGTGCTGAGACCACCTGCAATAGCTTCAGTCATGACTGCTCTCCTGAAATGAAACACCCCGAACACTCATTCAGAGGTGTTAAAGCAAGAAACTACCTCAACGGGTTCTGCCATTTTTCAGGCTGTTTTCCCTACTGCTTGCCCAGCGTGCCTTCAGACCTTCTCCTCCTAAGCTCACAGAGCCTTGAAATGCTTCCTTAAAAGCCCTGTTGTACTCAAGGTGAGAGAAACAGAAATATCTTTTAAAAAATATGACTGCAATTCTCTATCAGTCACTGCACTTGTAACATGAACAAACAAATTCATATACCAACACACAAAGAGACAGACCAATTTGACTGCCATGTTATGGGCTTCCTACATAAAACTAAATGTGAGTGACAATCAAGGGTGAGTTTTCTTGGTTGCTATTGGTGTAAGAGAATTTCTGCCAAAATTTTTATTATCATTTAGTTGTTCAACTTGAATTGGAGATAGATAGGTTGGCTGTTCTTTATTTCTGAAGTAAATAAAAGTGAGGAAAAACATCTGACACAGTTCAATTAATTTATTGATTAGAATTATAAAAGACCATAACCAATTAACAACATAAAACACGTTACCAACAATTTGTCTGTTGAGGTTCTGAACCAGTTAAAAAGCAGGCCAGCTCAGCATGCCTTTTCAAACTGCCTTCATATTCTATTTCTTTAAAACATATAATTTTATAGAATTTAATAAACCCCCATCTGCTTATCTTTAGAGCAAGTGTACCAAAATTATCAATGTGTACCAGACACATAAATTACTATTACTGGTATCCATTTGAAAATTTTAAAAACAGAAACATAAAAGTGACTGAAAACCATCTAAGCCTAGTTCAAGGAAGAAAGTCTTCGTATTTATATAACAAAACCAAAGGTTATATGAAGTTTAATATGTCTCTTGATGTGGGTGTCGGAGGTCCAGTTCAGAGCTTAATATGTAACAGAAAGGACCTTCATACACACATTTTAAAATATCCCCTTGAAAATATGTCAGTGGTTAAAATATGCCAACTTATACAGATGCAGAGGTGGCTAATACATAATTCTTAGTAGTTTGTTTGTTTTTTTTCCTTAGGTTTTTTTTTCCCATCCCTCAATTCATTAATGACCATGATGCAACATGAATTTTTCCAACATTTTTTGTTTCTGCAGTATACTACAAATCATACACTTATCCATGACTTCTGAATTGATTTTCAAGATAGCTGTGATTTCTGGACAGTGTCCTCTCTGAACTCTGGATATGTCAAAAACTGTGTAGTGCTTAGCACTGCACAAAAGGTAGTATATTCTGTTCTTACTTGATGAAGTTTATGAGGATTCAATCTTTATATTGTAGCGTTCAATGTTGTAGCCATTGAAGCTGGTAACATTACAGCCCAGTAATGGAGCAAGTCAGCTGATATTATTGACATTTCCTCAACAAGTAAGAGAAAACACACCTTGCAGGTTTAAGGTGTGGTAGGTCTCTGGGTGGTCAGCAGTGCCTTCTCTCAAAGGGCGGCAACATCTCTCTCTGCAGAAAGGTGCATTATGTATTTTGAAAAGCACACCTGGTACCAGGTCTCTTCAAAGCAGAAGGCAATAACATAAGTTTTTGGTTTTTTTCTGAGTTACTGGTTGTCGTGGTTTGGCCTCAAACGGCAACGAAGAACCACGTGGCAGCCGCTCACTCAGACCGAGGCCTCCACCGCCACTGCAGCCATGAGGGAAGAATCAGAAGNCGACCGCTCTCCTCCTTTTCGGGGACTTCCTGTCCCTCCCCTTCCCTGGCTAACTCAGGCTACCCCCTGGGCATGGCTCACATGGGATGGAATATCTGTGTCCCTGCTAGATCCTGGGGACAATTAACCCTATCCCCACCAGACCCAGGACATCATCCACCCCTTATTCCATACTATTCCGAGCCATGCTCAGATCCTACAGTTACCAATTAAATGCTATCAGTTTCCCCATACATATATATATATATATGTATATCTCTATACTGGTATAATGTCCTTAGTCTGTGGGCCATCACTCTGAAATGTCCATTGAGTTTATTTAATCCATGACTTTGGGCTCCATGTGTTATAACAGTGTCTCAGGGCATGCAAGGTGGTGTGTGTGGGGCTGGACTGTCGCATGCTGTATTTCTTGGGCTTGCAGCTGATGTATCTGGTGCAGCTCATGTCCATGGGTTGAAGATGTCGATCTCAATGAAGTTGCTGGGCGCCAGCTGCTGAGATCAGTTCTGATCCCTTCACTACTGTACTTTACTTGGATTTTCATCAGAGTCCATTTGTCATTAGTTTGGGTGATTCTTACTATAGTACAACCAATAGCAGTTATAGAAATGAGATGTACAATGGCAGGGTCATTTAACAATTAACATCATACAGTTTCATTCATCGGGTATTCTCACCCAAAATCAGGTCCCCATGAGATACACATCAAACTTCCTCATCCTTCTGCATCATTCACCAAGTGCACCCAGGTCCTTGGGCAAAGGCAGTCTCACTGATGGGTTTACCTTTGCCTGAGGCAGAACTAACCCAGACTGTCTTCCCTAATATATTCTTCATGTGCACTACGGGGATTTTATCTCCCTCCACAGTACATGGAGGTTTTGATTGGGCAGGGCCACCTCAGCTGGTAGATCCCCTGGTGTTAGCTAGCCAGGTAGCCTTTGCTAAATATGTATCCCAATTTTTTAAAGTCCCACCACCCATTGCTCTCAGTGCAGTTTTTAACAGTCCATGGGTCTGTCTTCCCAGAGGCTGGTGTGTGATAGGGAATGTGATAGACCCATTCAATACTGTGCTCTTTGGCCCAGGTGTCAGTGAGGCTGTTTCAGAAATGAGTTCTGCCGTCTGACTCAATTCTCTCTGGAGTCCCATGTCACCACAGGACTTGCTTTTTAAGGCCCAGAATGGTGTTCTGAGTGGTGGCATGGGGCACAGGGTATGTTTTCAGCCATCCAGTGGTTTCTTCCACCATTGTGAGCACATGGCGCTTGCCTTGACAGGTTTGTGAGAGTGTGACCTAATCGATCTGCCAGGCCTCCCCATATTGTATTTCAGCCATCATCCTCCATACCAAAGAGGCTTTAATTGCTTGGTTTGCTTGATTGCAGCAGATGTCTCACATTCATGGATGACCTGTGCAACAGTGTCCATGGTCAAATCCACCGCTCGGTCATGAACCCATCTATATGTAGTGTCTCTTCCTTGATGGCCTGAGGACTCATGGGCCCATCGAGCTATGAATAATTCACCCTTATATTGCCAGTTCAGATCCACCTGAGCCACTTCAATCTTAGCAGCCCGATCTACCTGCTGGTTGTTCTGATGTTCCTCAGTGGCCAGGCTCTTGAGTACATGGGTATCTACATGACGTACTTTCACAACCAGATTCTATACCTGGGCAGCAATATCTTGCCACAATTCAGCAGCCCAGATAGGTTTGCTTCTGCTCTGCCAATAGCAGTGCTTCCACTGCCATAACTACCCCTACAAGGCATTTGCCACCATCCATGAATTGGTGTAAAGTACCGGCCATTTTTCCTGCTCAGCAATGTCCAAAACCAGCTGAATTGCTTTCACCTCTGCAAACTCACTTGATTCACCTTGTCCTTCAGTGGCTTCTGCAACTTCTCTTGTAGGACTCCACATGGCAGCCTTCCACTTTCTATGCTTTCCCACAATCCGGCAGGTCCCGTCAGTGAAGCGGGCATACCTCTTCTCATTTTCTGGTAGTTTATTGTATGGTGGAGTCTCTTCCACACGTGTCACCTCTTCCTCTGGTGAAATTCCAAAATCCTTGCCTTCTGGCCAGTCCATAATCACCTCTAGAATTCGTGGGTGACTGCAGTTTCCTATTCAAGTTCACTGCGTGATCAGTGCAATCCACTTACTCCATGTAGCATCCATTACATGATGTGTTGCAGGGGCCATTTCTTTGAACAT
The DNA here is from genome assembly GCA_033628505.1 of Tringa tobata. Taxonomy (NCBI): domain Eukaryota; kingdom Metazoa; phylum Chordata; class Aves; order Charadriiformes; family Scolopacidae; genus Tringa; species Tringa tobata. The sequence goes on from JAHREE010000124.1 coordinate 1,515,491, forward strand.
GCAACCCAGCACCGGCAGTCGAGGTACTAAGAGGAGCTGTGCTTCTGTACCAACCACTTCCAAAGCAGCTCAAACCCCTTCATATGCTGCCAGTATCTCCTTTTCTGTCAGAGTATAGTGGGCTTTGGATCCTCTGTGTCCCTGACTCCAAAACCCTCGGGGTTGACCACTGGCACTTTCTGCCAGAGGCTCCAGGTAGGGCCATTTTTCCTGGCTGCGGTATAGATCACGTTTCTAACATCTTGTCTTGCCCGGACTGGCCCCAGAGCTACTGCATGGACTATTTCCTGTTCATTTTGTTCAAAAGCTTGTTGCTGCTCAGGAACCCCATTTAAAATCGTTCATCTTCTGGGTTACTTGATACAGAGGGCTCACAATGAGACTGTAATCTGGCATATGCATCCTCCAAAAACCCACAATGCCTAGGAAAGCTTGTGCCTCCTTTTTACTAGTTGGTGGAGACATAGCTGCTATTTTATTGATCACGTCCATTGGGATCTGACGGTGTCCATCTTGCCATTTTATTCCTAAAAACTGGATCTCCTGTGCAGGTCCCTTGACCTTACTTCGTCTTATGGCAAAACCAATTTTCAGAAAGATTTGAATTATTTTATTCCCCTTCTCAAAAACTTCTTATGCTGTGTTGCCCCATACAATGATGTTGTCAATGTACTGCAGATGTTCTGGAGCTTCACCCTGTTCCAGTGCAGTCTGCATCAGTCCATGGCAAATAGTGGGGCTGTGTTTCCACCCTTGGGGCAATCGATTCTGGAGAGGTGTACTGGACACCTCTCCAACTGAAAGTGAACTGTGATCTGCACTCTGCTGCCAGAGGGATTGAGAAGAATGCATTAGCGGTATCAGTTGTGGCATGCGGCTTGGTTGCCTTGGACTCCAGTTTGTATTGAAGTTCTAACATGTCCGGCACGGCAGCACTCAATGGTGGCATGACTTCATTCAGGCCATGATAGTCCACAGTTAGCCTCCACTCTCCATTAGGTTATCACACCAGTCATATGGGACTGTTAAAGGGTGAGCAAGTCTTGCTGATCACTCCTTGAATCTCTAGTTGACAAATCAGCTTATGGGTGGGGATCAGAGAATCTCAGTTAGTTCAATATTGCCGCTGATGGACCGTTGTGGTAGCGATCGGCACCTGTTGTTCTTCGACCCTCAACAACCCCAAAACAGAAGGGTTGTCTGAGAGACCAGGCAAGGTAGGCAACTGTTTAACTTCTTCTGCCTCCAAGGCAACTATACCAAAAGCCCACCAGTACCCTTTTGGGTCCTTAAAATACCCTCTCCTGAGATAATCTATACCAAGGATGCATGGAGCGTCTGGACCAGTCACAATGGGAGGCTTTTTGCCACTCGTTCCCAGTTAGGTTCACTTCAGCTTCCAGTACAGTCAACTCTTGGGATCCCCCTGTCACTTCAGAAATACAAATGGGTTCTGTCCCTCTATAGCTTGATGGTATTAGGGTACAGTGTGGACTTGTATTGGCAAGAGCTTTATACTCCTGTGGGTCTGATGTGCCAGGCCATCGAATTCACACCGTCCAATAAACCTGGTTGTCCCTTTCCCCCACCTGGCAGGGCCCCTCTAATACTGGTCATAGTATCCATTACTCAGTTTTTGCAGAAAAGATTTTGAAGTTCCTTCAAGAGGATCAGAAGTAAGTTCAGGACTTCTATTCTGTCTGGGGAACTGCACATTGGAAACTGTGATGGCACTTTTCCTGGAGGGATCCCCTTTTGTGATTGTTCTTCCTTGCAATTCCTGTACCTGTGCCCGTAGGATCAAAGTGGATTGTCCATCCCACCTCCTCATGTCCTCTCTGTGGTCACGCAGGCAGAACCACAGGGTGCCTCATAGCGTGTATCCCCTGTATTCTCTATCTTGAGTGGAGAAACACCTGCTCCTAACACCTGAGATACTGGGTCATACAGGTGGGGAGGACATATTCTCTTCAAGTTGCTGGACCTTCCAGGACTGCTTCTCCATAGCTGAGATGAGGAGAGAAGAGAGACTTTCTTCATATTGCCGAAGTCAGGCAGCCACTCCATGCACTGTTGGTCCGTCTTCGCCCTTCCATTCCATCACTGCCAATGAGCTGACATATGACGATGGGGTGCTCTCTACAAACTTCTGCCACGTGGACCCTGTGCATTGGATCTCATCAGGACCTGTGGGTAACTTTGCATTTTCGAGGTCATGATAAATCATCTCCCACATGGCTATTTCTCTCAGGTGCTGGATTCCTCTTTCCATGGTGGTCCACTTGCTGGGATGGCATACAACATCTTCACTGGAGGGGTACTTTTCCCTCAAACCTGACAGGAGTCGCCTCCAGAGGCTGAGGGCTTGTGTCTTTTTCACAATTTCCTTGTCAATGCCCCCTTCTCTAGACAGAGATCCCAGCTGCCTGTCTTCCCTACTCTCCAATTCCAAGCTACTGGCTCCATTATCCCAGCACTGGAGCAGGCAGGTGTCAATGTGCTCGCCTGGAAGTCAGCTGAAATCTTTTCGCATGTTCTGCAGCTCGCTCAGGGACAGGGATTGAGTGATTATCTCTGGTTCTGTCTCTTCCTCTTGTTCTCGTGATGACCCAGGATCATCATCATCCCTTACTAAGCAAACTGATTTCTTGGTGTATCTCTTCTTCTGGATAGGGGCAACTGATATGGGCACAGGTTGGTTTTCTGGTTCAGTTGCAGTGCCTGTCACTGGGGTTGGAGTAGCCACAGCACTTGCTGCAGGGGTTGGAGTAACTGCAGTGCCTACCACTGGGGTTGAAGTAGCTACAGTGTCTGTCACAGGAGTGGCAGTAGCCACAGTGCCTGTCAGCCTGGTTTCCATCTCTTTCTCCTGAGGATGCTGCACAATATTGAGCAATGCTTGGTAGATACTGGCCAGGGCCCAGCACAATGCCATGAATTGTGCCTCTCTGGGATAGCCACAGCAATTTCCTTTCAAATATTCTATCACTTTATTGGGTCCTGTAGTTGTTTGGGGGTGCAATCGCAGATCATTGGAGGCTAAAAACTCTCTAGATACCTGCCCGCGTTCTCCCACATACCATGCCACCCATGACTCTCCAGTTCTCTGGTCAGTAGTCTTGAACAGTTGCTTAACCCTAAACAAAAACTGAAACACATTCAGGAGACCTAGCAGTAGGACTAAGCTGGTTAGTATGTCCCAGGAGTATTCAAAATTCTCAAAAATTGGCATACCCAGCACAAAAGAGAAAAGAGAGGTGAAGAAGCTGGGGAAAGTGTCCCCCCTGCTTCCCCCACAGACTGAGTGTGATTATTAATAAATTCCCTGAGGTATGGGCAGGAAAGCAGTGCCGAATAAACGCCCCAACATAACCATCTGAACAGTGATGCTATCATATCATAAACTGATATCACACAGGACAGCAAAATTATAGTCCTGATCCCTCTCCCAGAAGTGATAAACATCATCACAGGGAGTACATAGAACACGTAAGAATTTACATAACACAGCCATGAAAGCAAACGAAGCAACATTGTGCCCAGCAACTAATACAATAAACACATATTACAGATTCATTTTATCACGCTCTGGTCAGATCTGTCGTTATCTCAACCTTCCAACTGCCCCACGTTGGGGGCCAAAAAGGACTGTTGTGGTTTGGCCTCAGATGGCAACAAAGAACCACGTGGCAGCTACTCACTCAGACCAGAGCCTCCACCGCAGCCGGGAAGGGAGAATCGGAAGAAAAAGGCAAAACTTGTGGGTTGAGATGAAGGCAATTTAACAGAACAGCAAAGGGAACAAGAAACAACAATAACAATATCACTAACAGAGGAATATACAACCTCAATTATGATACTACCACTTGCCAACCAGAACCAGGACGCCTCAGCCTGCCCTGCTCACCCCTGCCCCCACCCCGTGATGTTTTCAGCAATTCCCAACTTCCTCTTCTATCTTTTCATTGTTAAAGGAAATTGTTGTATGCCACTTCATAGAAATGATTGTGTCATACTTTCTGCTACCATTAGAAGGAGAGTTGGTATTACTCTAAGACGTGATTTAAATAGGTTTCTGTTCTGGATAGCAAACATAACATTATTTTGTGAGAGAAACTAAAGCTTTGGAGTTTACTTTCATTGCAAATTCAGATGAAAAAGAAGGGAAGAAGGGAGGAAGAAAGAAGGGAGGAATGAGGGAGGAGGGGATGATGGGAAGGAGGAAGGCGGGAAGGAGGAAGGCAGGCAGGAAGGCAGGAAAGAAGGAAGGGAGGAAGGGACAGAGGGTAGCTTGTGTAACCTTACAAAAGCTAGTGTTACCTTACCTCAAAAGAAAGAAACAAAACATCCATCTAACACCCCTGATTCCATAAAGAAACCACAGCATTTTTCTACTGCCAGGCTTCTGTTGTTACTAAATATAGCCATCACAAAGCAAATTCAAACATCATAGACAGAGCCCCAAAATCCAGTTTTCAAAAACTCTTTGTGATGGTTGGTATATCAAGGTTTATACCTAGGTTTATCAAGGTTGATATACCTAGGTTTATTAACAATCAAGCTCCTCTCTTCCAATTTAAAATATTTCAAATGAGAATCCTCTAACCATGATCTTAGCATGCAAGGCACATACAAAGTTGACAAAGGAAATTATTGGAGACAATGTCCCACTGTAATTAAAACAGTCAAAGGACAGAACGTAGAAACTCTCCCACCCACCAGTCAACCTTCCCATCCTAATGCAAGTAGAAATACATGCTTTGTAGACCACAAATACCCAGGCTGATTAATTACATGGCTATGCAATATTACTCATGCATTCCTCCTGAAATGTCAAAAGGATTAGGAGTGCCACATCTTTCCTCCTAAACTCTAATCTTAAGGAGCCCTGCTGCAATGAAAACAGTGCAATTACTTTTGTACACTGTCAATTTTACAATAGGGGGAAAAAAGAGCTTTACTAACAGCAAATAATTATACCACCACTTAATGATTGATTTAACATAGAAAACCCATCTAATTCCTTTTGTCATTACAATCTACAGTACTAACATGCTAACAATGCTGCCTTAGTGGTTTGACATTATACTAGCATTAAGAATAATGCTAATATAAAACATAGCTTAACTTTTTATATTGTTAATCTGCATCAATGCACTGTACAACTGGTGTATTACGAGATCTATTAGTGTAACACACGTTTGGGATGGCACAATCCAGTCTAGCAGCACCCTTTCAAGAAAGACACTAGTGCAGCATATTATACATTTGAAAAATGCCTACATGGCACACAGAAGAAGGGGTCATAAAGTTTCCATTTTACTGCACACAGCAGCTGCAGAGCTAAGGAGTAATACTTAACCCAGAACACAATCCCATGTTTTCAAGCCATGCCTACCTTTAAACTGGTCTGCTATAGATGATTACTGCCCCATCTTGAGGCTTGGAGATGGGGGACGGATATTGTTTATATTTATCAAGGGTCAGTAGTGTATTGGGTTGGAAAGGTCTTTTAAAAGAATATAGGCAGGGCTAATTTTATGTTATAGGACTTCAGAATAGTTATTTTTTTTGTATTTCAATCCATAGCACTATACTAGTTGCTGTATAAACACCGTAAGAAGCAGCAATTGACTTGTAGAGCTAACCATATAAATAAAATATAGGCATGGGATAAAAAAAAAAAAAAAGAGAAGGAACATTTTTACCTTCATCTTGCAGATTTCATTGTACTTCAATTGCTCAACTAAGTTTGTAGACCCCAGAGTTTTCAGAATTACTAAATTACTTCTAAACAAGGACAACTGAAATGGATGTTTTGTGAGTTCCAGGTCTGGGCCAGAACAGGTTAATTTAAGAATGTAATATAAAACAAGGACGTATTTCATATCTGGACGAGAAGAAAGAACAGGTAGAACTGGTCATGTATTTCTCTGATTTCAAAATTCAGGCAACCTGATTGTCTTGCCTGTTCACATACTTGATGTAGGGTCAGAGATGGTTTTAGCTTTTCATTGGTCTCTAATATGAATGAAAAGAACATAAGAAGCATTGCAACAGAGAGAAAGAATTGCAGTATGAAAATGTAAGCTCAAATATCCCATCAGAGAGTGCTGTAAATTCTGCAGTACCCATTACTTGGTGAGAGTGCTATTCCATACGTGAACTAAGAATGAAGGTGTGACATCATTACAGTTTATACATTAGGTTGGCTGTAAGCTTTTGCCTATTTCTTTAGAAGTGTCACTACTTCCTGTTTAACATATCGACCTGCCTATTTGGCATTTGACAGCACTATTGAATTTTTGCTGAATTTTATGCTTCAGGAAGGACATAAAGTAACAGGTTTTCCCCTGGGCTCCCCCCTGCTCAGCCTCAAATTTACTGTGAACTTCAGAAACACTTTGTAATCTTATGTAAATATGCTATTTCCTCTTTTCTGTTCGAGGCAACTTTTTTTTTCTTTTTTTTTTTTTGGCAGAGAGGAAGTTGGGTGTTGGGGTGTAAGGGTTCCCTTAACTATAGGGAAGTTTTTTGTAAAAAAATCAAGTGTTTTTCCAAGACATAAGTAAATAAATACCTGTTTTGCCCTTTATCCCTGTACTTTGTTGGTTGGTTTAGGTGGATTTTAGCATATAGAGTTGCCTGCGATGAACTCTCTATGTACTCCCTTCATACCTTGTTCCTCCTTCATACTTTCACAGGGTCCAGTCTCTAGGCTGAGACTGTAGATTCCACAAGGTGGCAAAGGGTCTGAAAGTTAAATATTGCAACACTGAGAAAGGAAACATCCACATTCTTTTGTCAAGGCCATACTTTTTTTTAAAAAAAAAACACTTTTGGGTCCTAATTCCCAGTACAGCATGAATTACAGCTGAAATCAAAATGTTCTCCCAAAACACGTCTCAGGACTCTTAACACTACAGTCGTGAAAAATTAGGTGGCCAGAATTTACAGAAATCATATTTCAATCTAAATATTGCATACAGCTAAGAGGAAAACATGGAAATGGAGGGTTGTTAACAGTCATCAACCCAAGCCAAGGAAAGTCTGAGGAAAATGTTGACATGGATTTACTCTACAATTCAGGTGTGCAGACATTTGCTTCTGTCACACTGTCTCAGCATCTTCTCCTCACTTCAGGTGTCTAAGGCATGGACAAAGGCACAAGTGGCTGGTGGTTTCTTTGAAACATGCCCAGAAGAGAGAGAGAGAGAAAGTATGTATGTGTGTGTGTGTGTGCATGTCTGTCTGTCTGTGTGTCTGTGTCTGTGTGTCCGTCCAAAGGGCACAGCAATGTCTTCAATATGCCTAAGGATCACTTGGGAGCAAAAAGTGCTGTGCACTGAAATGAACTGTAGTTCTGATTGTCCTCACTGCCCATATGACAGACAAGGTTATTGAAAGAAGACGTGTCTTAAAGGCTATTCAGAGTCTCAAAAGAGCATTGTTTATAGGCTATGGATCGAATTCTTCCCCTTTCTGCTACTCTGCTTCATAGCTTTAAGATGCAGTAATTCTAGGTTCCACTTCACAGGAGACAATTAGATTTAGCAATATTTAATTTTAAAGCACAGAGCGTTCATGACTGCAATAACTTCAGTGAAGGGATGGGGACACCCAAAACTCATAATTCAACTGGAATTTAACATTCTAAAACTTTCCTGTGGCTGAGCCTATTCTTTCCAAACCCCGTTTCATTTTTTCTCTTTGTCACATTGCTCTGCCAGCATTCAGTGTTACTATTTTTTTCAATTACTCTTGGATTTTCATCCATCATACTACAAATGCCTTTAATGTTTCTGTCTTTTTTTCTTTTCTTGTCTAATAGGTCATGAGTTGTGAAACAAGCATATGTCTTCTTATTTTTTCTTCCGTTTTTTTTTTTTCTCTCTCTTTTTTGCAATGACTGTGATGACATGTTTCACCCCACAGTAGGGATGAAGTAGCATATCTAATCAGTTACTTCAGCTCAGGTGCCGGAGATGATAACCATTTAAGTGGAGGAAATTCCACCCCACATGACTTTCCATCTGCTTTCTAAGGAATAAGTAAAGTCCACCAATTATTTCACTTTTGCACATTTCTACCAGTCCTGAGGACACATTAACACATTTTTTTTTTTTTTTTTTGAGTCTGTTCATACATTAAGGCATTCCTTAAGATTAAGGCATTCCTCTAAGATGGTAGTTTCATTCTTAAGTGTCCTATCAGGAATCCATCCTTTTGGCCAAAGTAGTCTTCCTAAAGTTAAGGAGAAAATCTGAATTTAATTCAGGAGTATTGGCTGATTTGATAACACTATTTAATTTTAAACCACTGTTGTGGATACTTCTTCAGTCTCTTTCTTCTGAGAGAAGAAATTTGAACTATTCTCCTGTGACTTCATTTTTCCTCTTGAATGTCCTATTAGATACGGAGTCAAGAATGAAGATGCACTGATCCACGGACGGGGATAAGAATATGATTAAATGCGATTTAGGGATCAAAGAAGCTAATAATAAAAGGTTGGCATACGGACAACCACAGAAGGAGGAGATAGAAAGGCAAGCATGTATGCAGCAGGCAGAACACTGGAGATCTCTCTTCAGACAAAAATCCTAAGCAGAGACAACAACTGTAAAACTATTTTGTCTCCTAACACACACCTATGGTAGAAATCCTTATGGTAGAAATCCAGTTGTAAGCTGTCTGTGTTTATCAGACCATTGAGGTTGTGTTGAATGAAAGACCTGACCTAATTTCACAACTTGCGACCACCAAAAGGGAACATGTTGTGCTTCCTTCTCCTCCAACACAGTGTTTCTCTGGGTAGTGGCAGATGTACTGTTTCTCAGCCTTTGATTAGCCAGTTCAATTTTTCCTTTTGGAAGTGCTATTGATGGCTGGTTGATTTTCTGCATAATTAGTGTGCTGAACTTGCTTATTGAATAGTTAGTGAGGTACGCACCACAGCTGACACAAGGAAAATGAAAGGAATGGGAAGATAGAAGAGGAGGTAAAGAAGAACCAAACTATTTTGGCACCACTGAGTGAGGTTGTCTAAGTCAGTATTATCTGAGCACACTTTAAATGCCAGAGACTTTACTGTAGTCAACTTGAAGTCTGGTAGTCCAGGCAGAACCTGTCAAAAGCTAGACTGATGTCACTCAGAATGCAATCCTTGTGTAACTTATTTGTTTTATTTCCATTCAGATTTGAAAGGTGGGTTACTTGCATTAATATTAATTGGTCCAGTGGGCTAGATAATCTTGATGAAATTCACCCTGGTTTAAATTACATATTAACCAATATTACATATAACCATATTACTCAGATGACCTATAAGAGCTTTATCGGACCAGTACTTCCACAGACTTAACAGAAAGAGTCAAGCAGCAAGCAATGCATAATTCCTCACAAGGTCCAAGTCTCTCCAAAGGAAAGTCATGGAGTACAATGCAATGTTCTGCACCTGGGCCGGAGCAATCCTCTCCATCAGTACAGACTGGGGGATGAGGTATTAGAAAGCATCCCTGAGAAAAGGGACTTGGGGGTGCTGGTGGAGGAGAAGCTGGACATGAGCAGGCAGTGAGCACTTGCAGCCCAGAAGGCCAATCACATCCTGAGCTGCATCAAAAGATGCATTGCTAGCAGGTCCAGAGAGGTGATCCTTCCGCCTTACTCTCGTCTGGTGAGACCTCATCTGGAGTATTGTGTACAGGTCTGGAGCCCTCAATATAAGAAGGACATGGACCTGATGGAGAGGGTCCAGAGGAGGGCCACAAGGATGGTCGGGAGGTGGAGCACCTCTGCTACGAGGACAGGCTGAAGGAGCTGGGGTTGTTCAGCCTGAAGAAGAGGAGGCTCCAGCGACACCTAATAGCAGCCTTCCAGTACCTGAAGGGAGCCTACAGGAAGGCTGGGGAGAGTCTGTTTACAGAGGCCTGCAATGACAGGACGAGGGGCAATGGCTTTAAGCTAGAGGGGAGCAGATTTAGATTGGAGATTAGGAGAACAGGTTGCCCAGAGAGGTGGTTGAGGCCCCATCCCTAGAGATATTCAAGGCGAGGCTCGACGAGACCCTGGGCAACCTGGTCTAGTTGGGGGTGTCCCTGCTGACTGTGGGAGGTCGGACTAGATGACCTTTGGAGGTCCCTTCTGGCCTGGACAATTCTATGATTGTATGATTTTATGACCTCATTCCTATCCAGAATTTTTACAGACAGGTTCACCAGGAAACTAAAGACTGCTCCATAAAATGCACACATTCCTATGCCTTGCAGCATGGTCCCAGCTATGCACAATCTCTCCTGCTGACACCAGGACCCCATCAATCTTTGGTCTCATCTCCAACTTTAGGATCTTGTCATAAAGAACCAACGAAATGCTAAAACACTTCCACTGCTACTGCTGTCAGAGCTGGTAATAAAGTGTATAGGAGTCAGCTTCAGCTCACAGGGTCCAACTTTCTCACCAGCAAACGTCTTCCAGATCACAAGCTACTCCAAATTTTGTTTAAATTTCCTGTCTATAAGACATTATTTTTCATGTGTAAGGATGCCAATTTTTAGTGAAGTTAGCACTATATTCATACAACAGCTAGGACTCCACAGGTCCATCCATGCCAGTAAATTAAATGATTCCCAAGACTGTTCTCTACCATTGAGGCTGTTGTACTAAATTCAATTAAGGGAAAGATTCAGGAGAGAATGACAGTTGACCTGAGGCAATGTCCTGCAGGGATGAATCCAACTCTTTAGAAGTGTAGATGGTGCTTTTCCAGTGTCCAGGCACATCCTTTAATTTACTGGTGTGAGCAGAAAGAACGGTATTCACCAGGCCTACCAACGTGTAAATGGGAGAAAGAGCTATGATGACTCAGTCATCTTCGATTTGCTCTCCAAAGGTACTTATCTGTCTCAGGTACAGGCTTCACTTTTAATTATGTCCATATAATAGTCAATGTAAATAATCTTATCTGTGTGGTAGTGTCCTAATAGAAATGGCAGTACCTCTACTAGGGAAACTGAAAAAGGGCTTGAGAAACTGGTGCTTTCTCAAAGCAATAAATCAGTGTCAGTGTTAAAGATAAATATGAAAAAACAATTATTATTTAACTTCTGGAGTGTTGCAAGTCTTAATTAAATAATGTTTATGAGGGGCATTAATGAAAGGTGACGCAAACACAAATTATTATTATTCTGCAATAACACCACAGCTTTACTACACCATCAAGAAAGAGCATCAAAAGTTGGAATAAGCTTTGATGAAAACTACTCATAATTCTCAGACAAAGTTGATGCAGTGATGTGTTACTAAAGCTGAGTGATTTTTCTTGGATTTTTTTAATGCTCATTAGTAATTAATTTTTCTCCTTTAAAGAAAATGAGGTCTTCTTTGCATAAAAATGAACCATGGACAATTTCTAAGGGACTGAATAACTCTTTTTCTTAACATGCTTCAGTAAATAACCTGGGCTAGAATATTCAAAAGAGACTTGATCAGAAAGGCAATTCAGTGACTATGGTTAGTTAATTTCTTATGTGATTTTAGGTTAGTTATTTGTTAGGGAGGGAGAGAATTTCATACCATTTCTAGCTAAAATTAGGAGCCCAGAAATGCCCTGGAGCCAATACAGAAAAATGTTTAACCTCAGGGCATATCAGTGCAGCAGTTAGGCAGTAGTAAGGTTCTGCACTTAAGTATTCTGTATTGACAAGCTCATTACCAACACAAAAAGTTCATCTTTGAGATCCTGGAGGAGTAAGAGGAAAAGTTTTGAATGAGGAAAACAGAATCCCTCTCTTACCCTTAAAATATGTCCATGTCTATGGTGCAATTCTTCACAAATTAGTTGAGAACAGCCAGGATTTTGATTTTTCCTATTTAGTCAAATAAATAAATACATAAATAAATAAATGGTAGCAGCTTTCACCAGATTGCTGTGAAAAACATGAAAAGGTGAGAAAATTTTCTGTCAAAAATACATCAGTCTTTGAAGAAAAATGCCAAAATACATCATCTGGGGCAATTTTGTTAATCCAACATAAAAAAGCTGGGATAGTCTCATCAAGATTGTTCTGTCCCATAGCATGTACTTCTTGCTCACATCATTTCTGACTTGAAAAGCTTTCTTACTCGTCAAGTTCACCTAAAGGACTTGATGGACTAAATGTGTCCTGATATTAAGGAATACCTGGCGATATTGACAAATGCCCACTGGAGTCCAGAACGAGGTGGAACCACCCAACTCATTTTCATCTATGACCTACCGGTATAGTAAGCATTAATTTGAATGGAGGTCTTGGAAATACAGCAGCTTGCTCATTACTTTCTGTTCTCTGTCACATCTATTCTGTGACCTACTGCCTCCATTCCTCTGTTTTACTCTCGGACCAGCTGCTGTTAACTAATACATTTTTTCCCCTTACTGCTTTTCACTCAAAGCTATAATAGGCAGTTATTCTGAGCTCAGTATGCTCTAAGAAGTCTTGGGAAAGAGAGAGAGACACACACGTATGTGTGTAGTGTTGAGGGAGGTTACAGACTCGAAAATAAAGCAATATCTGCATTCCTTGGTATGCTTTCAATTTGATTTGATGCAGAATTATCAAACAAAGTTATCTGACCTGTGTTATGCAGGAGGAGTCGTGCAAGGTCCCTTTTGGACTTTAAATCTATGAATCTATATCAGCAATGGAAAGTACATATGAGGTGACCTTCCCAGATTCACATTATGTTTCAGTTGAAACTGTCTTATCTCACTACTCATTTAACAAGAAAAGGGTTATAACCAACAATCTCAAAAGCACCTTAATATATTTTAAAGGCAAACAAGGTCATCTGCAATGATTCATTAATTTTCAGGAAGGATTTGAGTTTTTCAGTTTGGGTTTTCTGTTGTGATTTTTATTTTTTTTTAATGCAGATTAAAATGTGTGTTGGAAGGGATGACTTTTTAAAATCTACTGGGAAAGATAACCTATAGTTCCTAGGTAAAGTGTCTTGTCAAGGGGTGTACTGTCAAACTTCTGTTTTTTATTGTGCCTAGAGAACATCAGCACATAAAGAAACAATTGCTAAGACACCATTCCCTTGCTTTTACTCCATTAATTAGCGATATCTGTAATTTATTTGAAAAAGTAAAAGTAACGGCTGGACTGAGCAGTGTGTCCTTCAGATGTAACCTTAGTAGATATTTAATTCTTACAGTTTGTTGACCAAAGCAGGGTGGGTCAGTTGCCCTTGTCTGGTCTAAGCTAGCTGAAAAAGGTGTCTGAACAGTTCCAATAGTGTGAACCATGATGATTTGGGACAGAGCAGCCTGAGGTCTTTGGATGACTGAGGAAAGGGTTCCTGGAGGCAGTGTGAGAAAGAACTACATTGGAGGAAGGCAGAGGTACAAGAATGATGTCCTTCATTTTCTGCCTCCTGAACACAGAGTACAGGTGAGAGAACGGGATGGTGGGAGCCCTCACCACCTATGGGAAATGTAAGACTGTGGTTTTTTGGGTTGTGGTTTTTTTGTTTTGTTTTGTTGTTTTTGGTTTTGTTTTGTTTTGCTTTGTTTTGTTTTCCAAGGACAGTCCTTCTCAGAAAGCTAAGGCTCCAGGGCTGAGTGAGCTTCCCAAACAGAGTCACATCTCTCCTTAGCTGTGCTATTTTCATTTTCAGTCCCACTCTGCAGTGGTTCAGCCTCCATTTCCTGCTAACACACAACAGAGCAGTGCTTTCCATGAAAAAGAAGGTAAATGAAAGGCAGATCAGGCAACCTCAAGTTCCCTTTCTCACCTTCTCTCTCCCAACATACAGTGATATGCTGTCTGCATAATCTGTCCTCCAGCAATAAGATGTTTGCATACAGGTGTTTGCAGAAAGCAGTGTGCTAAGATTGGGTGGCACATTCGAATAAGACGTTCTGTGTATCTTCATCAGGAGGTGCTTTGCAGAAGCTGTGTGCTGACCACAGAGCTTAATGGTTCTCAAAGGAACAACTACACTTTGATCCATGTTTCACCCCAGGGCTTCTACACTATTTTGTTTCAAGGTTTCAGTGAAGAGTGAAGCATCTAGCTCTGCTGTCTAGACAGAGAAAAAACAAAAAACAAAAACAAAAAAACAAGCAAACAAACAAAAACCCCACCCCCAAAAACAACAGAAAACCCATAAAGCAAAAACCACACAAACAGAAAAGTGAGGACACTTTGCTTTATAGTCCAGTTTCCAGAGACAATGAAAACATGAGACAGTCCACCCCAGCTGGTCAGGGACCAGGGCTCACTCCCTGACATAGGTCAGTAAGTCAGTAAAAGAATATTCTTTATCTCCGTCTCTGTTTGTCTTGTTCAAGGCCATGAGTTTTTTGCCTGTATCAATCTGCTGCCTTTCTCACCTACCTGCTTTGCTTGCAGTTAAAGTTGCCTGTTTTGTTTTCCCACATAAAAGATAGTTCCTGACATGAATAGGAAATATTCTTCTATAGTGGGATGATGTATTATAGATATATATTACAGAAGTCTACAGTATAATATATTATTCCTGGAATACTATTCATATCTTTAAACCAGAACTGTAGCTAGACTGCCAGTGACCCAAACACAGCAGAATGCATGAATATCCAGCCTCCCATATTAATTTCCCTTAATCTTCCCTTTTTCTTTTTTTTTTTTTTTTTTTTTTTTTTTTTTACCACCCTCAAGAAAGCCTCTTAATAGGGACAGAAAGTCAATACTTAAGGTAGGGATTGTGTAGGGGCTGGAAAACCTAATTTTTAATTGAAAATATCTTGATGTGTTCAGGGTACAGAACAGGAGAAAATATCAAGGGTCTCCTCAGGCATCCTGTCTCCTTAGGAAAGCTCTTAGTTTGGAAAGACTTTTAAACTAAACATAGGTGGGCTGATAATACAAAAATCCCTCATATCCTTTCCTTATTAGAATGCTTCTTATTTCTATTTTCTCCCTCAAAACACACACAGTCACACATACAGATTCATTTAAAATAGTGAACAGGAGAGCTATAATACTAAACACAGTATATCTGTATCTGCTCTCTTCAAATATCTCCAGTGTCGTCCTTCAACATCTGTGTCAGAGTCAGACTCTTCATCTATGTTTTCAAACCTGTATTCTCAATGTATTGCCCAATATAACTTATGCTGCAATCAGAAATGTTTTTCTAGTTGAAATTAAGGAAAGTTCAAAGGTGACTTATTTTGCATTCCAGCAAAGCCATAATGAAAGGTGATCATACACTGAAGTATGACCACAGAGCAGAGGGGTGAACAATCTCCTAGAATAAACTCTTCCCTACATCTTTATTTATCATTCCCAAAATAGTGCCAGTGCATGAAGTACAGTTTTGTCTCTCCTCATCGCCTTTTCAGTACCTTTTAATGGAGTGTAATGACAGTGGAGTATTTATTCTTTTTCCAGTAAGGAAATTAATTTATATGGAGAAAGAAAATCAAGATGTAGAAGACAAGACAAGACATGAAAATGCAATCTGTAACTTCCTACCAGGGTAAATCACTGTAAACGAAGCAGTGATTTTTGAGATCAAAGATTCTCTACACCAGGATCCTACAGAGCAGTGTCCTCTCTCCAAAAGAGAGCAGAAGAAAACATGTAGAGAAAGAATAAGACAGACAAAACAACTATAGAGTGATTTCTTGCTTATACATTCCCCCAGCTTCTGGCAGCTCATGATGTTATCACTTCCTGAACTGAGTCTAACATCTATTGCACAATATTTAATAGCATGTATCAGTTCTTTCTGGTTTTGTCTACTGCCTTTTTTAGTACACTTGGAGCCTCAAAAACATCGGTGATGAGAAACTCAGTTTAATTTTGTGTTACGTGAAAATGACCTTCATTTGTTTCAAATATTTTTATTCAAGAATCTCTTGGATGCCTCCTGATTTCTGTATTTTAGGGACTAATGATTTAGTGTTTCCTTTCCCTTTTCCATTCTGTACATGACTTTACAGTCCTCTGTGAGAAACCTGACACAATCATCATTCTCCCAAGCTTCAGAGTTCGACTATTGAGTCTTTTCCTTTACAATAACCATTCGCAAACACTGATCATTTTTGTTACCTGTTCCTGCATTTTTTTTTTTCTGACTCTGATATATCACTTTTTTAGAAGCTGTGAGAACTACAAACAGTATTCAAAATTTGGCTGTACCTTACACTTGTACCGAGACTACTGCCTTACACCTCCGTTTCCCCAGTTTCACACTGGAGCTTCCAAGTTCATGGGAACATGCTATTGCTGAAGACACTGGGATTTAAATACTCTCATTCTCCATCTGGGGGTCCTGCTTTGTTTTCTTTTGTGCAGGGGATGTTTTGGCCCTATGAGCAGTGGAACAAACCCTCAAGATAAGTAAGGGCTGAGGCAGCTGCTTGAGTGGATCCATCATTACCACTCAAATACGCTCTGTGGATGAACAGCGGCCTTCAGTCCCTGGGGCTGTTAATCTGACACCTTTCATGGAGCACTAAAAGAATTCACTTAAAATTAAAAACAATACACAGCTGTTTCAATGGATAAGTCATGCCATTTGCATGAGGATAATGGATAATCAATATACAATGGTGACACAAATTAAATGTGGATTAAACAGTCATTGTTCCACAGCTACACTCTCTGTGATTTTTCCAGATATCATGTGATAGTCCTGTATTTTCTATTATTGCTTCGATAAAAAATGCATTTTCTTCTTTTGGAAGATACTGCTTCTTTATCAGCCACACTGGTACAAAATAAACAAATGAAAGTGCTAATTTCCCCTGCTTATCTACCACATCAGAGGTCACCTTTTGGAGAGTAGTAGAGATTATAGAGTGAAAGCATTTCTTGTCCTTGCAGTCTTCAGATACTCTTGGTGCAAGAGATTATGGGCATGGGCCAATAATGATAGGGCAGGATGAACTTACCTATTTTTATAATTCTAAAAGCTATCTTATTTCAGATAGGCTTTCTCTGTAGTTAATAGGGAGATATAGACACTTATCCTAAGAATAGGACACAGGGCATATGGGATGAATCATTCCCTGGAGACATCTGTCTCTCTCCACTCATCACTGAAGGAGCCAAGACAAACTGCACAGTTTAGATATCCAGATTCGGGGTGGCTAGTAATATTAGGATTTAAAAAAAAAATAAAAAAATTATATTCTCAGTTTACCCATTCAATGATATTTAAATATTTCAGCATTGTTAATGTATTTAAACTCACAACATTAGCAAATGCAGTTACTTCTAATGTAGAAGAATAACCCGAGTGATTTATCCAAAGTTACACAGAATATCTTTGAGGCAAAAGTTTGGACTCATGAAATCTTAAGGTTAGATCATTCTTCTCTTTAAGCTTCAGTGGAATTTAGGCACTGAACTCATATAGTCTCCTTTGAAAGAATTGTATTGTGGTTGCCAAAATTGCACCTAAGCCTCAGTGACAGCATATCTGAAAGAGGCAGCTGAAGGAAAAGTTATGCACAGGACCAAAGGTGGAATTTAGACTTTGAATATAGCTCTTAATCATTTCAGATAAGTCAACCAAAGCCCATAATTAATAACAAAAAGTAATAATGAACTTCTGTCTAACATACACTACTTAACTAACCTCAATTCAAATCATTGACCTAGAAGTATTAAACTCCCTTTCCTATTACTAATCAGATGAGAGAAACATCTAGTGCTCAGATAAGTGATCTTTTTTTCATTTGTTTCGCTGAGACAAATTAAGCTCTTTTCAGTCTGTGTGACATTTTTTCACAGGCAGAGCTGATCGCAAAAAGAACCCTCACTTCTTTTTATTTGTCAAAACATTTGTTGAGAGAAAAAAAGGTGGAAAGTGTTAAAAATCAGAATTATTTTATTCAGAGTTCTTAAATTCTTAAGAAGTTTTCATCCATTTCACAAAGTTTTTTATCTTGGAAAAGAAAATACTGGAAATTTCTATTCTCTTTCTATTTAGCTCTGTCTTTTTTTTTTTTTTTTTTTTTCAAAATTGAAGATTTCTGGCAAAGGAAAAGTGAGCAATGTATTTCATTATGGTGGTCGGTCTCTGAGTTCAGGGCTTGTCCTTCAGTCAGGTTGAAAAGTGTTCCACTCATCCCTGCTATGCATGAGTACTTTAACATAACACTGCTTTTTCTTAGAGTCAGTAGTGAAATTTGCACTGACCTCATGGGAAACAGAGAAAGGCCTACACTCTGTACTGCCAAATAGCTCACCAAAAGTCCTTAAATATATTCCCTTGCTTGGCTCTCCTGTTTACGTGTTTGATCTATGCTGTAATGGGCATGGTTTCATCTGCAGTGCTACTAGCCATCTGAGCTGTTCACCATTCCCAAAGAATTTTGCTTTTGTGCTGGCTGCAAGCTGACATTGCCTTTTTCTAATATATTTATCTGAGTGTTTGCTGGCAGGGGTGGAGAGAAATGCCAGTTATATAAGTGAGAAAACCTGTTTTACAAGTGAAAATAATGTCTACAATCTGGAAGATTTAAATGAGTCAGACATTAGGATACACACTTAAAGCAGAAACCTGATGATGTATTTGAATTCAGCAAATGCTTGCACATGCATGTAATCCTTGGGTAACCAGTGAAGAAATGCTCACATGACTATTCCCAGGTATGAGACTTTGCATGACTTCTCCCAAAAGTGGGAATATTAAAATTTCTGCAGGTGAAGTAGTAAGCACAGGTTCTTACTGAGGGTCACTTACGATTGGCTGCAAAACCAATTGTATGACATGTCCTGCATGACACATACCATCAGTTAAGCAAAACTACCCTGTGATAGGTTAGAAGTGGCCAAATAGCAAGGGTTTATGCTGAACATCAGTGAGAATCTCAGCTGTTTGGAAAATCAGAATTCGTGGCAGTGTCTATCTATTAAGATATGGCTTTAAAGGAAAAAAGAAAAAAAAAAGACCAAAGATTTTAATTTTATTTATTTTTAATGATGTCTGGCTGTAACAGCAGCTAATTAGAAATATTTAATGCAGGAAAACATCTGCAAGTTAAAATTGTTTTCAGCTTAAATCTTACCATTTGCCAGTACAGAAATGATATGTTAGTCATGTTGCACTCTCTCTCAGTATGATAGCAACTAAAGTGGCTTAAAATTGGATTCATTTATAAATCTGGACACCATTAATATCACCCCCTGCATGACAGTAATTCATTTCATTCTGGTTTGTCTGCACAGCAGTAGGGGCTTTGGTCCTTGTATTCAGATCACAGTCCTAATTAAGTATTCATTATAGAATACATATTTTTTCATTTAAGACAGAATATCAAACATTCATGCCTAGTATTAAACTTGTTTACCATTGGACTATTGTTTTATTAATAAGCACTGCCATACATGTCAGCATGAACTTCAGGGTCAAAATAGAGCTGGGTTGAAACTCAACCCTCACATGCAAATTTCTTGGGACTTTTTGGAAGAAAATCTTCAACCTTCACATCAGTATCAACCACTATGACTTCAGGGGGAGTAATAAAACCTTATGAGTTTCCCTGTTCTTCTTTCTGTTTGAATGTACCTGAAATTTCCTGAGAAGAAGCTTAGTAGAGATTTTTGGCTTCAAATGAAACTCTATGGCAGATGTTTAGATATAGTTTGATTTCAATCTTGAACTCACAAACACCAAGCTACATTTCTAAAGCAACTAATCAAGCCATCTGAGGAAACTTTCTTGATTCACAGTCAGAATATTAATTTCTGAACAAGAGACAGAAACCCATCCTGCTCAAATCAGCTTGTACTTCAGAGTCACAGATGTCATCAATCTGCTATTCTCCTCTTCTTACGCCTGTCTGAACCAAAGCCCACAGGAGTTCCTCAGACCAGCTCCAGAGGTGTTAGAGGCCAGGAGAACCTCAAAAATATCCTCTCTGCTTTGCTTGAATTTCTGTGCTCTGATGCTCCTCATCTCCCCTTGGCTTGGCCAAGCAGCAAAACTCTGTCTTACCTTGACCTTTCTAACCCATCTGGAAGGCATACCTTTCCTGTGAGCTCCTTTTACTGAGACAAATCCATATGAATTGTGAGTCTATACTGTTCAAATATCTTGTAGTCTTGCTAGAAGAGCTTTCCCAGAAGTAGAAGAAAGAAACCATGGGTACAGTTAATCTTACCTAACTTTGGAAATGTAAAAAGTATATTCATAATTCTGTGCTACTTACTCAAAACGCTTTCAAGACACAGTGGGGAAAAAAAAAATATAAAAAAAATCAAAACAAAAAACCAAGTACCTCTACAGGAAAATGCAGCTGGCCCATTTTATATGCGTATCTTAGCATGAGGTGAATTAAGGAAAAATCCAGTTACTCAAGTATAGGTTTATAATGTGATTAAGGGTGCTGTTGGATGTCTGAGACATTGTAAGAATGAATAGCTCTTAGATGACTGAATTCAGCCCCTAGCTTCCTTATTCTGCCTTTGGGAGATTCCTTGGAAGCTCCGGGAGACAAAACAGATTTCCTCATGTTTCACTCATTCTTTTAACCTCTCAGTTCTGAATGGGCTGAGACCTATCAAGGTTAACATGCTTTAGATTTTAGTGTTGTGTCACCACTTTTGGCATTTTTGGTCTAAAATGAGACTAGAAAGACAATAGAGATGGTAAAAAACTCTACAGTGATCCTTAGGTTGATAGTATGTGGAAGAAAATATAGACAGGTCACACTATTTCCATATTCATAATTTCCACACTGAGTGTGGAAAAAAGACTCTCACAAGTCTCAAAGGATAAACATGAAGTAATCTTTTTAACAGATAGAGTACTCAGGAGTAATGGAATAAATTCATTATTTGAACAAACAAAAATTCTCCAGCTTGACAGTATTTTATTTTTTTCAAGTAGAAAAAATATTTGGATTCTTCTTCTTCAGGAAAACTAAAAACAAAAAACCAAAACCAAACCCAAGAATCCAACTTTGAACCAGAGTTTTTGTTTCCATTACTTGAAAGACATTAATAGAAATAGAAACTTTACAGGATGATTTAAACCATTAGAAATAGCAATAGTTCGAAGAAACTAAGGGGAGGGATTGATTGACTGTTCTTCTGTGAGAAGTTTTCTGTGAGTCCTAGAAGACTGAGCATGGAAGTATTTTGAGATCTGTTCCTTGGACTATTTAAATTTTATCTGGACAAAGTACCAGAAAATAATCATAATTGGAGGGAAAACATAAAATATAATGTACAGTACTGTTTTCTCTATGGGAAGTTGTGTTTAGTTGAAAAATCTTTAAAAAAAAAAAAAAAAAAAAAAACAACAAAACAGAAGTAAAGGCTTTCTGGATGAAAAAAATAATCAAAAAAGATAAAATGCTACTTCTTTAACATTTTCAGTTTAAAGTTGGATTTACCACCTGGATGGGAGTTTTCATGACTGAGCTATTTTCGTGAGTGTTCCACAACACATTTCATTCAAAAAGAAACATGTTAGCACAGACCTACTGTTTATATTGTTTAAGTTAACCTGGTTCATTTTGGATTAAGCAGTCTGGGGAGCACAGATGAGAAGTATTGTCAGGCAAAGGGACATTAATGAATGTCTAGTGGTCAGAAAAGGAGGAGCTGGCCTCTTAATCTGGATAATATGTGCCTCCACCTGTACTGCAGTCAGACCCTAGGGGACACATTGATTTGAATGAGTACAGATATCTGTCACATAGATACCTCTGACCTAGTTACCTGAGAGTCCCTTTATAGTCAAGAGGATGATTCTTTCCACCCTAAAATAGGTATGTAAAACAGAGTGTATGAATTGCATACTGAAAACTCCTATCACTCTCTGTGGAGTAGAAGAGAGTCCAGAATGATGCATTCAAAAGGAGATGATGCTGTAAATGTCTCCCATCTACATTTAGGTAAAATGAATCCAAGAGGATGTTACTCAGTTCCCTAGAGTGGCAATGGGAAGCCACATACATATTTACATCTTATTAATATAACTGGAAGATTAGCAGCAGACAGTTAACAAAGCAAGAAAGAAGAGACAGTAATAGTAATAGAAATGCCTTTATGTTACATTGAGTGCAAGACACCGAATGTGCAAGTGTTGTTTGCTATGAAGTCCATCGTAAGCAGGACACCAGTATACAGCTGGGTTAAAACTCATTAACTACAGAACCGAGGTAGTAATGGTACAGCAATAAGAGGATTCAAATATTTGGTGAAGACACTACAGCTAATGCTCTAATCCTTTTTGCTTTCTGTGGGGTGAGATGTGATCCATGAACAGGATGAGCTGAGGGATCCTGCCCAAAGTGAAAATTAGACTATTGAACTCTTTGTCAATGACAGAGACTTAACTTATTTTGTTTCTGTTTCCTCATGTATAAAAGAGACTTACCGTTCTGGATAATTCTGTGGTTCTCGTTAAAACCGCAATTTTCTTTTTTTTCTTTTTTTCAGTTGAGGGGAAAAAAAAGGAAACTGGAAAAAGACTTTAAAAAGTCTAACTGTAGTGTGGTAAAACTTATTTCAAATTGAAGTTAAATCCAAGAAATAATTTTGAACAGCAGTCAGGAGAAATGGAAACATCAAATATTTTACTGCTTTTCAAGGTGGAAACAAGACATCATAGACACCAGGTGTAAAAATCAGCTAAACAAGGTTGCATCTTGAATTCTCTGAACCTAATAATATTTAAATCATCTGTGTTTTACTTGGATTTTTTTTTTCTGACTTAAATGGGAATAAAACTTGTATAACCTTCTTCTGCACAGAAAAGCTCAGCATCTGATGACTGGTTATTCTAAATTGGCTTCTCTCAATATCAAAATAAATAGAGAGCTACTGAATAATCGAGAAAGCATATTTTTTCACGTTGTTTCATGTAATATATTTAGAAATATAATACTTGCATGGATGCCTCTATATGCATTCTAAAAGAGGAAATATTTGTCCAAAATTCTTAGGACCATATATTTCTGGATTTTTTATTAACTCATTTATGACAGAAACAAACAATTTATAATTTAGTTCACTAGAAATATAGAAAATATATAAATGCCTTTTTTGAATTCTTATAAATTCTTGGAAAAACACCAAGGTTTGGGTTAGCTCAACTTGAAACAAATGCTTACTGTTTTCTTCTTTTATTTTTATCCACTTTAATAGAAACAAGGCAAACGTGCAAAGTGCATTTTCCCATATTTGCCCATTATAGACAGAAGAATTTTCCAGTTGGTGATAATAAGCATAAATGAACAGGTTATAAGTATACACATTTACACAGAATTGAAACAAGGGAATACACTTTCGTATTTTTACCAATAAAATGTTCAAGGGAGGACAACAGTTCTGCTTTTGACAAGCTGAAATGTTTGAGGTTTTTTTGACATATGTTTTATCCTAATCTGTCATAAATAAAGCATTCAAAAAAAAAAACCACTTGAAAAATGAAAAAGTATTTTTTTAAATTGTCAAAACAAAATGTTTGGAGTCTATTAAAATTTAGGCACTGATTCCACTTTTTTAGTTTAAAAAGAAATAAAAATTCAACAAAATAACCGTGATTTTAAGAAGTACTTAGACCTTGTCTTAACTGCATTTTCTAGCAGAAAACTATTCTGTCAGCTTAAGTCAGTAGAAATATTTTCTACCTGCAGTTTTTCAGAAAGCATTTCTCGGTAGTATTACTAGGGATGACAAAACCATCTACTCTCTGCAGACAAGATCAGATACAGTAAAGTCTTGTGACATTTTCAGAAGCAGACATTTTCTTGCCCATGATCCAGGCAAGAGTTAGATATAGAATGGATTGACATTCTAGAAAGCATTAATTGGTGGTGATTAATTTTGTAGGTTTGATTTGTTTTTGGTTTTTTTAAATATGATCAGGTACAAATCCCACAGGCTATAGTAAAAGATGACCAGGAAAAAGGGTTATTTGACATCAACAGCTACAAATGCCAAAATTCTACGTGGGAGGTGGGGTGGGGCCAGTGTGTGCGGAATCAAACTCGCAATAAAAATGGATCTTTTCAGTTCAATGTGTGCCTCAGACAAGGTGTTTTGGAAACCTGGTTCTTCCTGAGACAGTCCTACATATCAGTTTATAGCTCACTCTTGATAGGCTGGTTGAGATCTGAGCTTCTTGAACCAGAAGAGGAGTTCTTTCAAAGCACGATGACTTCACGTTTCAGGCTCCTTTCTGATTGGAAGAACCTCCAGGAGTGTCATTGCTTTCTCCAATCTGCTTTTCATGTCTCTCCTCAGTTTCCAGGCTTTTGAGGCAATGTGCTGCAATCTTACTACCCTCTACTAGATGAGGTTAATACTCAAGCACAGAATATGCCACAGAGATCCCTTGTGATAGTGGGAGACATCCTGCACAATGGCAGCAGAGAATTTTTTTTTGTCCTTCATCTGTGCCTTTAAACATGGGAGTGAGAAGGAAATTTTCCAGGCTATTCATTTATAACAGGCAGAATGAGCTAGAAAAATGTCCTAGTTATTGCAAACCTGTGAGAAAAGGATATGGTTTGAATATGACTGAATAAAAATGAGGGCACACAAACTCAGTGAAGAGAAGAGATGTTACAGTGCTTAGCAATAATGGTTACAGTCTCATTTTCTGACAAACTGGTATAGAATATAATCACAATGTGAGCTCCATAATTAAAGCAGAGATAGCAGTGACATTTTTATTGTATATTTCAACTGCTGAATAAGTTCCTTTTTTTTTTTTTTTTTTTAAACTCATACAGAAACTATTCATTTTTGCAGGCAGGAACAACCCAGCTAGTGGAACTCTTAATTGCATGCAGCTCTGTGCCAAGAAAAACTCCAATCCAGTGAGGCTGTTTTGTTAAGTAGCAATGGTGAAGCTCAGAGGTTTGGTTTTGAAGTGTGAATGTTTAGCTACAAAAAACGCATCCTTAAAATGCATTCAGGAAGTCAGATTCTGTCCCTTGTTCTGAATGGGATTTATATCAGCTGATTTTTTAGCCAAAATATGCTGTTTTACTGTCATGCTGAAACAAAACTGAATGTCCAATTTTGATAATGGTGGAATCATAAAAGGAAAAAGAATATGGAAACATCATTTAACAAGAAGTCAAAGTGAGAACAACCAAAACTCAACCATCTGCTTTTCAAAGCAGAAAGGTTCTTTCACCGTTCTACTCGTTTATCCCACTGCTTGTCTTTCTAAATATTTAATTTAATCTCCTGCTATCCCTTAGTGCTTTTCCTGCCCTCAGTAGACATTAAAAATACTCACTTTGTTCCTTTTTGCAGAAATAGTTTTGTAAACTTGAAGAATTTCAGTATCTTTTACAACTTGCATTTCTAGACTACAAACCATAGTTCTTTTACTTGCTTTTCTCACCCCACCTTAACCAGATGGATATTCATACAGCTTTCTCTCTTTTTGAGTCTTTTTGGAAATAAAGTAGTTGTCTGCATAAAAACATCCTGCATTTGAGATACCAACCTCACACCAAAGACAGTCAATACTAAGCAGCAAATACTTCTGAAAGGCACAAATTCCTGCCAGGTATCTCATATGAGGCATTTCACTTAGGAGGGAATGAAGAATGAAGATGCACAAACAAAGCGGCTGAATATGAGCCGGCAGCGTGCCCAGATGGCCAAGAAAGCCAACGGCATCCTGGCTTGTATTAGAAATAGTGTGACCAGCAGAAGTAGGGAGGTGATTGTGCCCCTGTACTCAAGCACTGGTGAGGCCACACCTCAAGCATTGTGTCCAGTTTTGGGCACCTCAATGCAAGAGAGATCTGGAGGTGCTGGAGCGAGTGCAGAGGAGGGCAACGAAACTGGTGAAGGGGCTGGAAAACAAATCATGTGAAGAGCGGCTGAAGGATCTGGGACTGTTTAGTATGAGGAAGAGGAGGCTGAGGGGAGACTTCATCACTCTCTACAATTACTTGAAAGGACACTGTAGAGAGGTTGGTGCTGGTCTCTTCTCACAGGTAATTAATGACAGAACGAGACGGAATGGCTTCAAGCTCCCACAGGTTAGGTTTAGACTGAACATTAAGAAAGAATTCTTCACGGAAAGGGTGGTCGGGCATTGGAATAGGCTGCCCAGGGAGGTGGTTGAGTCACCATNTGGCCAAGAAAGCCAACGGCATCCTGGCTTGTATTAGAAATAGTGTGACCAGCAGAAGTAGGGAGGTGATTGTGCCCCTGTACTCAGCACTGGTGAGGCCACACCTCAAGTATTGTGTCCAGTTTTGGGCACCTCAATACAAGAGAGATCTGGAGGTGCTGGAGCGAGTGCAGAGGAGGGCAACGAAACTGGTGAAGGGCCTGGAAAACAAATCATATGAAGAGCGGCTGAAGGATCTGGGACTGTTTAGTATGAGGAAGAGTAGGCTGAGGGGAGACTTCATCACTCTCTACAATTACTTGAAAGGACACTGTAGAGAGGTTGGTGCTGGTCTCTTCTCACAGGTAATTAATGACAGAACGAGACGGAATGGCTTCAAGCTCCCACAGGTTAGGTTTAGACTGAACATTAAGAAAGAATTCTTCACGGAAAGGGTTGTCGGGCATTGGAATGGGCTACCCAGGGAGGTGGTTGAGTCACCATCCCTGGATGTGTTTAAGAGACGATCAGATGCAGTGCTGAGGGGTATGGTGTAGAGGAGGACTTTGTAGAGTAGGGTAGATGGTTGGACTTGATGATCCCAAGGGTCTCTTCCAACCTAGATGATTCTATGATTCTGTGAAAGATGGATTAAATGGCCTGCATGACATTATATGGAAAAGATGTAGCAGAAATGGAGAAAAGAAGCCTTCTAAATATCAAGCTCTCATAACAATAATTCATGTAAAGTTTTCACTGACTGGTCACACAGATGAAACTTGATGAAGAGATCTCCAGGTTTTCTAATCTCCAGTGGATTGGAAACACCCTGAAAATACCTAAAATACCTTTTGTAGTGATATATTCTGGTCTTATTTCACCATCCTTCTGAAATCAGGAATCACCTAGAAGATAAAAATGACAATGCATACAAATAAAGGTTGAGATTCTTAGCTAATCTGACTGTGAAGATAAATTAATTCCTCTGCCCAAAAGTTTAACAAACTTTCAGACCTTCCAAAGTACAGTTTTTCTGTAGGAGTCTTTTTGGTTTGTGTCTGATATTTCAGCCAGTTCTTACTTTATCTCAACTGGTTTTTCCTTTCTTAAAACCCCTTGAGAAAATTCCCAATGAAAGAATAAATCTGTCACATGAATTGATTTACTGCACAGCAAGATCATGCTTTTAAAGATGTCTCTATCATAGAAAAATTAATTTCTTGAGCTACTTAACACAGTTCTAGTAAAAGCTTTCCACCCCAGGGAGTCCAATGAGTAACAGTACCTGCGCAGTCACAGTAGGAAGTTTATCAATCTATGCTTTGTTTACTTTTTCTGGGGAATATTTTTTGGATGCAACAAGGAAAATAGATGTAAACTTCTCAGAACTCTCTCACCCACAGTTCCATTTTTTTCTCTGTTCCTTTGTTCAAAGCTAGACGCTTTGGTGCTTGGTAACGGCTTGCACAATTTCATTTTCTTTCATTTCTTTTTTCTTTTTTTCCTTTTTCTTTTTCCTTTTTTCTTTTTTCCTTTTTTCTTTTTTCATTTGTTTTTTCTTTTTTCTTCTTTCTTTTTTTTTTTTTTTCATGTAAGTAAATAAGGATCTCCCAAATATTCTGGCCTCTTCCACAGCTCAGAACACAAGGGTAAGTTGACACCATGGCTGAATGGTATGTTTCAATCAGATGATCCCACAGGATAAACAGTGTCACAGATTCATAGAATTGTTGGTTGAAGAGAACCTCTGGAGGTCATCTAGTCCAGAATTCAAGACAGTCCCTACTAGCTATTGCTTGGTCAGAGAAGCTGGGGCTATGAATAGCCATGTCTAGAAAGTATCCAAGGGTGGAGACTTCACGGCATCCCTGGGTGACATGTTCCAGTTCTGCATCCCTGTTCTAATGAGAAAGCTTTTTCCCAATGTTTTGTCTGAACATACCGAACCACAAGTCATTATTCCTTGGTATACCACATACTGGAAGAAGTTCGACCTTTTCATCTTTATTACTGTCCATCAAGATGTTGTAGAGTGCACTTAGGTCAACTCTTACTTACATCTTCACCAGAAAAGTTGTGAAATGGAGCAGTAAATCATAATTCAGTAAAAATCACAATTTCACAATTTAAAAAAAAAAAAAGTTTAAAGCACCTGCTATGGAAAGGATTATACATAAGTATCAGAAAGTCAGATCAATTACAATGATCTTCATGGAGTCATGCTTACTCCTCTTGACCCTTCTGTATTTTCCACCTGAGTAAATTGTCTCTTTTCCTCAAAGATGTAACCAGAAGCGTCAGGAGGTCAAACCTTCTTCAAGACCTTTTCTAGCCAAGATGGAACCAGCTTAAATATGAACAATGCCAACTTCATAAATATTTTTGGCAGTGTACAGCTTTTTCAAATAATTTAGTTGTAACTAAGATTTGGCCAGCCCGGGAGCTGTCACTTTCTGTTTCCACAGCCCAGCTTCACTGATGTTCTTTTAAGATCAGTGAATGTTTGCCTTGAAAAGAGCCTGGACCCTTCAGTAATGGGTTGGTTGAGGGAAACACTGTGGTCCATCTGTGTGCATTTAGGACCTCGCTACTAGAGAAAACTGACTGTCTTTAAATTCTGTGAAAAGTTTAAATCATAACTATCACATTGGTAGCCAGTGGCATCCACATTGCTTCTCACTCACTTCTCAGAGCTGTATCAAAGATTATCCATTATAATTTTTCCACAGCTGTTAGGAGTCAGAAGAGATCTGTTGTTGCTGGTTAGTGGGAACCCTATCTCCAGAAAGTCAACAACATGTTTTGTATAATGATTTTAAAACATGGTCAGTGCTTTTTTGCCCTAATGTTAATCCTTATAAAATTAATAAAGTATGTTTCCACTGCTGTTAAATTAGCAGTGCAGTTTGCCTAATAAAATATGTTTTGCTGTCTTGGTTTTATTGGCAAAGTAATAAACTGCAGTTTTCAAAAGCAGCTTGATACAGTACAAGAAAAGCCTTTACAAGTTTTTACTTAAATTCTAGTCAAAAATGATAAAACACAGATTATTTTTAGATTAAAAACCATATGTTAGACAATAGATATTTTGAAAAACATTGTGGTTTTCATAAGTGCATTCTGGTGCTATCTTCTGTCCTACAAGTGCAAGATATTAATTTGTCAGCTATGGGTGGGAAGAAAAAATATAGATATACATAATGTGCTAAAAAATACAGAGACCTGTTAATCTACTGTGCTTTATTAAATTCTTGATCAGTTCTAATATGCCTTTCTCTCCCCACTCCTGAGACAGGAGATTTCCTCTTGCTTATGGTTTCTGTTGATTTTTTTGAGCTGTACCTATAATTTTTCCAGACAAAATATCATGAGAGGAAAGTGAAGAAGAAGGGGAAAAAAAGTAACTTTCTTATGCTTTTTCACAAAAAAATAAAAATAAATCCTCCATTGGGAAAAACAAAAGAAAAAAAAAAGCCAGATTTTATACAAAACTAACATCACCTTATAAATAGAATCAGAAAGAACAAATCTGTGTCTGCTTGGGAGATTAACTATTCTTAAGAAAATGAATAAAAATGGTAATAATTTAAAGGAAATGGTAGTCGAATCTTGACAGAATCTAAGCTTGGTCTTGGTTGTGACAAAATAGCTCAATAGCTCTAATGCTTTCACAGCTAGGTTTTCCGTTAGTCTCCTGAAAAAGTATTTAAACACATTAATGAAATATTTTAATTTTTTGTTGGTGTAAACACAAGCAGCTTTCAGGTGCTGAATCAAAAAATACCAGGGTTGACCTAACTTTAGACATCTGCAAGTTAGAGACATTCTCTAAGTTCACGGTCTTGTGTCTTTGCTGGTCAATAAAGAGAAACAGCTCTCCCTGGAGTATTTTATTGCCTACAGAGCTACATTCTTATGGTACATATTATGAATCATTTTCTTAAGCACTACAGCTTCAACTGTCTTCAGAAATTTCTAGGACAACTAACTTAGTTTAGCCTGGAGATGCTTAACATGGAGATGTTACAAGTTAGGCAAAATATACATACCCTCTTTAATGCTTTTAAAATAAGCATATCCTTAAATCCCTTTGCAGTCTCCTAAGGGATTTAAACGTATTTATGTGGAATTCTTTATTGATTCAATTGCAGTTAATCAACTCCTTAAGCTAGTTTTGTGAAAGGATCTGAGAGTTTTTTGCTTGCTTGCTGGTGGTTTTTTTTAGGCAGCCATATTTCAGCCAATGAATTGAAACATTTTGATCTTTCTCAAAGATCTTTTCTTTGAAAAAGTGGTTCATCATCTCAAACTTGGTGCAGAAATCTTACAAGACCCTGAGAAATGAAGTTTATCTTAGTTTATAAGAGGTTTGGGGTTTTTTTTATTTTTTTTTTCCTAGGGTTATGACTCATGCGATCATCTGCCAAAATGAAAAGTCGTGTGGTAAAGGGAAATTAGTTTAAAACGAGAGCTTTCAGTTCAGGCTGAAAATTTGACAG
The DNA here is from genome assembly GCA_033628505.1 of Tringa tobata. Taxonomy (NCBI): domain Eukaryota; kingdom Metazoa; phylum Chordata; class Aves; order Charadriiformes; family Scolopacidae; genus Tringa; species Tringa tobata. The sequence continues at coordinate 1,546,066 of JAHREE010000124.1, forward strand.
CATAAGGACAATCTACATGATCTTTCCTGACTGCTCATTCACCTCTATACCTTTTTCCTCATTCAGAATTTTGTGCAGATGAGAAATGAAATTTATCTTGAATTGGTTTAGTGATTTAAGATGCTTTCCTTAAGATAGGAGCCTGTTGCACACTGGCTTTTCCCAAGCTTCACAGCTTAGAAACAACCTTTTATATGGTGATAAAATGAAAAGTGTTCCCTGACCTCCTGAATATAGACTACCTTGTTGTAATGATTTCTAAATTTCTACAACAGCTTAGATAGCAGAGCTATGTTCTTCATCAGGAAACCCTTTAGCTTATTGTACTGGACTTTTCTGAAATATGGAAGATATAGGGACAAAACTTTTTAGAAAAGGTAAGGCTTTGACCCTAGTTTAACAATGTACTGTACATACATTCTAATCATTCGATTATTAGAAGAGTAAAATAAAGATTTTCTACATGTCTTGCAGGTCTTTAATGTAGGCTAGCTGATGAGCTGGATTTATGTGACTCTGGGCAACACCGAAGCAAACATCTAGCTCCATAATAGATACTAGTCGATGAAGGAAAAGATGAGGTTTGGGGCTGATATTAGAGATTAGGGACCCATGTTCTTTGTTCAAGCAGGACTATGTTGTCTAAAAGTAACAGTATTTAAACACATTTTATCCAGGTTAATGATATAATTCTAAATTCCATTTTTAATCATATGAGACCCAAATCTTTTTACAATGCTGAGAAAAGGACAACTATGGAAATGTTAATAAGTTTTATGAATACATTTTCTTCAGGTATAGGATCCATGGAGTGCTGAGATGTATACAAAGATGTCTATACCAGGAATTCTGTAAGAGTAGGAAAGCACAGCTCCAACAGAGTCAGCTTTGCAAAGAGCTTTTCAGTGGTACTGAACTGAATCTGGTACTAAATGCCAACCAAATTGCACAAATACGAACATCAGCCAACAGTGTTTCCCTTCAAAAACATCCTTGTGTCAGGCAAGCTAACGCAATACTACATGCAAGATGGGTATGTGATAAAAGTACTCAGTTACATTTCAGAAAATAAGATCATTACACCACCAGTTACTACCTGAATGATATTTTTGAATTACATATTTTTTGGCAGTAAAGCAGAGGTAAAAGATTAGGCATTTTCCTGCAGATAGAGGTCAGTTTTCAGAAGGAATATTCAAAGGAAAGCTGTATCATCACTCAACTCAGGTCCTGAGGAGGGAAGAAAATGTATGGATTTTTACAAAAACTGGGTCAGTTTCCAGAAAAACATTGCAAGTCTCTTTCACTGTTTCTGTCCTTTCTGGAATTTGTTTCCGATATTGTAACGAGTTATCTTACCCTGACATGTTTTGGACTAAACTAGACTTACTATCCTTACTAAATCTTTTAAGAAATAAAAAGTGATCTCAAGTGTACCTGAAAAACATTGAGAGCTCCTTTTCCTAGTGATCAGTGAACTGTGAAACTCTTTATAAAAGTGTATCTTGAGACATTTGTGTCCTTTTGTATGTGTTACCAAAGTGTTATTTGGAAAGAAAGACAAAGTGAGAAGAAAATTTGTTACATAATTATAACTACTAACAGGATATTTGAAGATCTATATTGCTGGGTTTGGTTCTGTGTAAAAAAGTTAGGCTGAAATTTGTTTTATGTTGTCCCTTTGAAACTTAGATCAATCAAGAAGATTTTCATTGATTTCATTTTCTTTCCACTTTACCACCATCAGCTGTATTGATAGAACAGCTGTGTATAGCTCCAAATAACACTTGCAATAAAGGAAAATTTTGCTCCATTTAAAGCTTCTCTTCCCACTTAGGTTTCTTGAAAGGCAAGAAAACCTTATAGCTTCTATAAGACAATCTCAGTGCCTTTAAGGGAAAATTCTAATTATCAGGCAGGGAATGAACCATGGCTGGAATAAAGGAAGAGGTGGTTTAGTGAGAGAGATACAACACTGCTTCATTCCTGAATAAAAGAGATCAAAGAATAGAAGATTCATTCCTGCTTGTAAATATGGGCACTGGACTCATTTCATTCGAGTTACTGATTATGATTTCTGGATTTCTTCAGGGTTTGTCTGCACCTAAATATGAGGTAGGAACTGGAGGCACAGAGGGCAGGTTGGAGAGCATGCTGCAGGTGTAGCAATCACATTTCCCAACATCACAAGAGCAGCTCAGGTCTGGAAGCGCTGGAATAGTTACAACACAGACAGCATATGGACCCAGGTTAATGAAGACTGTGAATTTACTGGTTAGAGGCTCACTAAATCATAATATCCACATAGTGTTGCATTTTGTTTTGTGGACATGCACTACATAAACTCCACTGGATATATAGGCAGTCAGCTGATGTGTCATGATTTCCCTAATGAAGATACAAGAAAAGTAGCTCAGGCACTTTCCTGGAAAATTCTTTTGATGTCATATCAAAAAAGCATACATTGCAACATACAGTAACATGTCCTTGGGAAAACTGTCCATTTCTTGATGTGTTATAGCATGTGACTGTTACTGCATGACTCTAAGGATTAAGCAGCCAAACACTGGAACATAATACTGGATTTCACACCGAAGCAATGCCTGAACATCTTTAAAAAGATCACCCTTAAATGACTCCAGAAGTTTGTACTGCTTGCTTTCTATGAAATATGTGTGCCTAACTCACAAACACACCTCAATAGGTGCTAAAGTAAGTGAACTGAGTTTCTGAAGTCCTGAGAGTAGTGCATCTTTTACTCAAATTATTGACAGCTTTTGTCCAGCCTTTGGTAAATAAGCCATTTAGGATCCTAAGACTACTTTTAATCATTCATTAAAACAAATAAAACCCCAAAACTCTTAGTCAAAATTCTTTAGGATTCTATTAATTTTTTGCCTATGTCTTTGTGAAGAACTTCCAAATACTTCCAGTTTTCACAAAATAACACATTTCAGAAGAAATTTTGGTATGTCTGACATTTTGTACAGATAATACATTGCCAGCTTACTATTCACATGCTCATACCTTTTTTTAATGATAAGTGTTCAATTGTCAAATTAATGAACAATATTTAACCACATGACTTAGATGAATGCTAAATAATATGAATAGCAAATCATTAAAGTGATCTGTTCATATGCAAAGCCTAAGTGAAAAAAAAAACGCATCTAATTACTCATTGTAATAATTATAATTATAAGACCAACTTGGATGCATGATTGATTTGTGACTTGTTCACACGCACAAACTTTTTAAATCATAATATAGACATTCAAGCACTCAGATTCTAGATGATTATGTAGATTAAATACAGATATGAATAAAGAGATTTTTTTATGAAAAAGTCATCAAAATGTTATGTGTCAAATACTTCAACAAACTCTTTTTCATTTCGTTTATGAATAAAGACAATTTGAACTACCTTTTCATCCCAAAATATTCTAGTTGGTGCGGTTTGTGAAGGGACATCTAGAAAGGAAAAGAAATAGATATGTTTTAGCTACACTGCCAAACACATTATGTTTGCTTTCCCTCAATGAAACGTGATAATAGGTATCACACTTAGCATGAAAGTGATCATGCTAATGAGATGATGTCATGTTTGTTATAAGATCATTATTCCAAGGACTATGTTAATTCATTCAATAAGCCTCCTGTGAACAGTGTGTGGTGGCCGCCCTCTTGGTTGGTACAACAGTGATTTAACCAGGGACAGCCATAGCTAAACACCTGATTTGTTCCTTCATGACCTAGAGTTACACTGCTGGGGATGTAACAAGGTGAGTACTATGTAGGTCACCATAAAGCGGGGTCTGTAACTAGAACTGGACAAATACTTGTTTCATCCATCTAGTAAAGATTTCTAATATTTTGAAAGAGAAATTTACACCAAGCATCAGGAGAAATCAAAACCTAAAAAGGGAAAAGGAAAAACGTGTGTACAAAAAAAATCATGTCAACTGAAGCAGCTTTTCTGATAGCTTTTTATATCATAGCGTTTGAAATTATTTTTGTGTTTAACAAATGATAAATGCATACTTACTCCTAAACAAAGGAATATATTTAAATGAAAATACCGTAGATTGCATTTTAGAAAATATGTTGAAATATGTTCTTCTTGCAATTTGAGTTCCGTTTCCTCCAACACACCCTGGGAAAAAATTTAAGAAAGCAAGAAACTGATTTGTTCTGAAAAGAATCATAAACAAAATGATTTCTTTAAAAATAACCTGACTTGCTCTATCTGTAAAACACACTCTTCAGTGAGTTACTTATCTAACCGAAATTTGGTGCTGAAAAAATAATTAGCTATTTTCTGAATCTCAGTTTGAGTAGTGCAATCATGCAAGTAATCAATATTTGTTTCTTCTCTCTAATCAATCTGTGTCCTGAGTACTTTGGTAGATATTATAGACAGGAAACTCTTCCCCTTAAAATCTTCTTAGCAGGAGAACAAAGGAATTATGATGAGAAAGTTCATGTGGTTGCAGGATATTTTGCTCAGATATGATTCCCACTGTAGGAGTTCAAGAAAAGAAGGATACTTGCATGCCCATCAGTGTTTGGGATACAGTAGAATTACTCTATATTTGAACCAAAGTGAATGAGAATTAAACTGGACACTTAGTCTTTATATTCAGCTTTAAAAATGTCAAGCCTACAGAACGTACAGTATGATTTGCTATTACTACTGAATAGTAATTTCTTCCAACACTTATATAGTGCATTTCTCCCAGGCTATTAGAGCAGAGTTTTATTAAAAATGGGAAGGGAAAAAGAAAAAGAAAAAAAAGAAAAAAAAACCCAAACCCCAAATCCTCTTCACCTCCCCACATCCTCATTAGTGGTTAATGGGATTCATTCCATTGTCCCAATGTGTTAACTTTGCACTTTTCTTTTGCAGTTCCCTGTGAAAGATTGTATTTTCAGCTTGAGGTGGATAACAAAACCATTCAGTCTGAGAGGCAAAGAGAATGTACTGACTTCAATAATTTCAGTATTTTGACACATTGGCCCTTTGGGTTTAGGAGTGGAGGACATTAGCAGGGAGTAAGAAAAAACACACCACCAATAACTTAAAGGAAAATTGTGCAATGCCATCACCGCAGCCCTTTGCTTTGGCACAGACTGTGCTATTGAAAAAGAGTGATGAGCCAGGCCTGGCACAGCAGATCTGTTGTCCCAGAGGCAGGCCTGCCTCTTCTGACTGTTTATGCAGAGTTATTATCCTGCTAATCGATCTGTAATTCTTCCCTACTCCACCAGTCTGCAAACAGGAGCAAGCTCCTTCCTAACACAGCTGAATAAGTTGGCATGTGAAAGCAAATAGCAAAGTTACATACTTAACTTTGTGGTTGGTTATCTAATGCTGTATCTATCTGAACTGCCACAGTTAAGGGTATAATTGTCCTCCTTAGCCAGTGAGGAGAAAGTAATTCCCCCTGTGATCAGAAAGATCATCATTCTGCAGAACTTCCACACAGGTTACAGGATGAAATAAATAGCCCTGGGAAGTTCTTATCACTTATTCTTAAAACTAGAGGGAGTAACTACAACTAGTCAAGCTTAAATTTCTAATTCCGAGGGAGATATTTGGATGCGGTGCTGAGGGATATGGTGTAGGGGAGGACTTTGTAGAGTAGGGTAGATGGTTGGACTCGATGATCCCAGGGGTTTCTTCCAACCTAGATGATTCTATGATTCTATGAGATTAAGTCAATGCCTTGAGTTCTACATTAACAAGAAAATGATATGATGTTCTAAAAACTGGGGCTTATATTAGAAAGTTAATAAAAAACTGTAAAAAAACTGTTAACAGGGTAACTGACTGCAAAAGATCATGGCATGTCATAAATATACAACTATTGCAGGACATGGGTGGAAAGAGGGGACAGAAGATTTCATGTTCTACAGTATAAGCAGGAAGAGCAGCTTACTTTTCTGTTAGGGAACAATTAGCAATGGCTAGAGATGATCAATAGGAAGGAAAATAAAATGAAAAAAGAAAAAAAAAAGATGTCAAACTAAGGGTTTGTAAACTTTGCAACTTCTTATATTGGGTTGAAAATTATCTGTGAAAAATGTTTGATGTAAATTGATGGATAAATATATTCAGAGAGACCACAAAAGTATCACAAAGAATTTGTTGACAAAGTGACTGTACTCAATCATCAGAAGTATGTTAGTGCCTGAGAACCTCAACACAGTAAGAGAACTTTAATATAAGAACAAACTAACAAATCTAAACCAACTAAAACATGCTTCTCACTTGAAGCAAAATGACATATTTTTGAGCTAATAATGACATATTTATGAGCTGACAAAGGTAACAGGTTTTACCAACATCATTCCACAAATTTTCATTTGATACATTTTTCTCAATGATTTTTTTCTCCAAGTTTCTCTTTTAGAATTTGTACTCCCTCAATCTTCCATTCTGTTTATTTAATTATGTTTCTTTGTTTCTTGATTCCAAACACAAGAAAAGCACAAAATTACATTTCCCATTTGGCTGGAATCAGAGTGAATGAAGTCTTGGCAGTGTAGAGATGTACTTGTGTGGATAGAAATTTTCAAGTTATATTTAATAGACTGAATCCTAAAATCTCGACTGATAAGGAACACAATGTTGATTCACATCACCACAGACTTTAACCCCAAAGCTGAAGAATGAGCAACCTTTTAAACTTTTGCACACTTATCTCAATTGAATATGTTATCATGAATTTGAGGCCTTCCAACATGTCACAAATACATGTCAATGTCTCTGAAAGCATATCACATGCCAGAGGATGCCTGGAACACCATTAATGCATTATTGATAAACAGGATTTTATTCCCTGCTATGAAAAAATGATTATTGACTCTTGATGTGTAAGACAGAAATCAAAGTCTTCTGAGTGAAGACAATAAAACTGATTTTAGGAAGAGCTTGATATCTCTTCACACTGAAAAGAGGATGAACAAGGACTTCTGGTGTTGGGACCTCTTTGCTTTGCAGAAAAAGTGATTCATCTTAGAGGAAAGGCAAAGCTCCTTCTATGGAACAAGGGTAAAGCAACATGTTTGGGTGGTTCACTGCACAAGACAGACATAGTTGGAAGGAGCAAGGCCACAAATACTGGAGCGTATACAGTGATAAAAGGAGAGCATATAAATAAAGTGCAGGCAGCTGAAGACAAAAGCTATGGATTGATAAAAAACCATCAGTAAAATCAGTAACTGTTCCTTGATAATAGAAGGAAGTAAAGATTACACCCGTTTTGCAAGTATGAGTTACTCTTTATTGGCTGCATTTAACAATAAGTTCCTTGTCCCAATTATATACTTTAAAAATTAATTGTGCACACCCAATTTCCTGTCCCGTTGCTGTCAATGTACCACGCTTGCATGAGGTACCTGTTTATAGCTAAATGTCCATCTTACCAAGGGCTTTAGGACAACAAGGTTATAAATTTTAATAGAAGCTCTGAGAAGAATGTGAAACAAACAAACTCAGTCCTGGTGCTTCTCTTCTCTTCCTTTTTTTTTTTTTCTTTTTTTTTTTTTTTTAATTATTATTATCAGTAATATCTGTTTTAATAAAATAGAAAGGAACTATGTTCAAAGTGAAGGCTTGGCAGTTTGCAGCTAAATGAACAGAAGCAAAGGCTTTTGGGGGAGAAAATTAACTGATGAAAATTGCTATGGCAAAGTGTACGAGGTAATAGCATAGAAGATACAGAGTCTGGGCTTTGTGCTGTAGCTCTATTAAATTTACTGTTGTAAATGCTTGAGGGAAGGCAGGAGTTCCTCAATGCATGTTCAACAGGGCTCATTAGTTCTTGCACAAAAATACAAATTCATGGCTATAGAGCTCCAGAGAGGAACTGAGTATAATCTAACCATCCATGTGGCTGGTTTATATGGTCAGTGTTCAACAAATCCATTTATGTCCACGGCTATAAAAGTAGTTATTTATATGGACATTTTGGGTGGGATTCACCTCCAGATTAAGAAACCTATATTAGGTGTCTGTGTGAGGAAAGTTTTCCAGGCTCCATGATATTCACTGGTCTCCCAGTTTATTTGCTGGCATATAGGACTATATCACATTGAAATGACCTTTCATTTCCCCCCTGGACTCCCATGACTCTATCAAGAGGGCACATGCAATTAATTTATGGACAGGACACTAGCACAGTGGAACTCATCACCTATTTTTAGATCTCTGTGGTGCAGATACCTATGAATCCCATTCCTCCTATAGAGTGCTGTTAAGATATGTTATATGTTTGTCCTCTTCAAGCTGAGAATTTGGCTCACTGATAGCTACACAGCCAATGAATTTTGGTAGCTGACATGCACTCTTTTGTGGTGAGAAATGCTTGCTAAGACAGGGTTTACTTGCACTGACAGTTTATGTATAGTACATATACATCATTTAGGCCTCCAGCCCATGACACTGTAGTAGTCAGTATGATTTCTTTCCCTGAGTTGCACAAATGAGAAAGTATCTGAGACATCAGATCCAAAGAAAGTTTTGTTCTTGAGTAATATACATGTTTGTCTTAAATGGTTCTTAGGCTGATATTAAAAGACATCACCAGGTAAACTCTCTCATGAATTCCCAATACTCCAGATTCCTCATCTGTCTCCTCTAGGATGGCTCTTGCTAAGAAAGTGAAGTAAAAATTACTGAACCAGTTTAAAAGGAAAAATCAGAGAGTAAAGAAAAGTTGTAATATAGCTTGAGAGGGTAAATTCTATAAAAAAAAATTGTACCGTACTCCCTAACTGCACAGAACACATACAAATCATAATATTCTATGTCCTTTTGGGATTTAGGAAAAAGCAGTTGTCCCCTGAATAGCAGAGGAAGTGAAGCCTCGTTTCCTATGTTTGTTAATCTTGAAAATAAGTTCTCTGATAACTAATAAGGTGAGAATTCTGACTGATAACTTTTGCTGTTTCACATTCACTTCTAAACTTTCTTGTTGTGGATATTTTTTAAGGTCCAATAAAAGCCCTGTGTTCAAAATACATGAGACCACTGATCTTTTGTTAAATTTAGCTAAAATTCAAAAGTTCAAAGCTACTGGAGAGGAAAAGTAGGGAGGCAGTCATAAAGATACAAATACATAGACATAGAAACATGATTGCAAACGTCTTATTTCCTTAGGGAATCAGGCTCACATAGTAGATATGAGTCAGAGATCTTTTATTTTCTTCTGATTTGATTCATTTTCAATTTGTATGGTAGTGCTGGCCGTAGAAACAAAACACAGGTTTAGCTGAATTGAGAGGCATAAGCTAGTGCAAATTTTAAATAAACATATCTGACATTACTGGGGGTCCTTTTTTGAAATAAGTTTATATGATGAATCCAATGAGTTATGGGTGCCTGGAGACTGCCTAGAATCATCCCCTTTCTCCCAACACAAATTTAAATTGTCTGAATTTGTTGAATTTTATTTTCATTTATGATTTGTTTAATTCCTTGCTGCAAGCTGTTCACTGATCAAGACTATGATTTCCAGAAACCCTTCCAGTGATAAGAAGCACCAGTTTTTGTTCAGAAAATCAGAATATAATGGTTGCCTAGGGTATTTCAAAGATAACACAAAATAATTAAGGTTTGAAATAACATAAGTGCCAAATACATCTCATTACTTCAGCATAGGTAGCCCCACAACAAGAAAAGGGTTAAATATGATTACAGATTGCATAACAAAAACCTGCTTTTTCAGAAGAGGCCAGTTTTTGTTTCTTTCTAACAGATGTGTATGTACCAGCTTGGTATCCCTCCAGACCCCATGAAAATTCTGTGAAAGTCATGGAACTGGACATCTTGTTTTGGTCAGTCCTGGAGAAATTATATTTATGTACTTCAGCTGAAGTTACTGACATGAAATATCTGGCTGCTGCAGCTGAAGGTATAGGGGAAGAAAGGAGGGG
>JAHREE010000124.1:1556394-1641773 GCA_033628505.1 Tringa tobata
GAAGGAAGGAAGGAAGGAAGGAAGGAAGGAAGGAAGGAAGGAAGGAAGGAAGGAAGGAAGGAAGAGAAGGTGATTATCAGATCATCTATTTTATTAAGCACAAGTCAGTGTACTGAATCACGTAGTGCAGGCAGCGTTATGGAATGAATAAAGATGTGTAGACATCATAGAATGATTAATACAAAATAATCCTTTCTCCAGTTGAGTAAGGCTTTTAAGACCTTTCTCAACCCCTAGAAATAAATAAATAAATGGGAAAAAATACACACAGTACATTTTTGCAACGGAAAAATTTCTGATTTTAGATGTGATCCGGCTCAGATGTTCAGTGAGAATGGAAATGGAGGACTGCATTTTAAGGAATCATATGGATTATATAAGGAAATGTTCTCAGACAGATGCTAGAAGGGAGAAAAAAAGAAACACAGAAAGAGAGAAGAACCATAATTTAGTGGAAGTAGCTATACTGAGCAAAAGGAAAAGAGGCTGTGTTTAGTGTCACTGAATTCAGTAAGCGATTACACGGCACTGCGTTCATTCAGGACCCAGCGAGTGATCTACAGTCTGTGTTCTGCAGGAGGTCAGAATGGAGATTAAAGTGACCTTTTCTAGCCTCAAATTGTATGAATCCAAGTCTGAAACCAGGGTCCCAATGGAAACTAAGTGACGATATGGAGTCTTTGGGGTAAGCTAACCTATGTTTGATGGATGGTTTTACTTCTTTATTTCCATAGAGTCTCCCACCACATTACTCACACAAAACAACTTTCTTGCTTGTGACATTAAAACTTTTACAGACAAAGGACCAATCGGTATACAAAAACTCAAGTATCTTCAGGCTGGAAATGAGAAAAGAGTTTGAAACTATTGAGGGATACAGTTTCTGCAGCAACTTTCCAAACAAAATAGTGGAACTGGAATAAATTTGAAGATGGAACTTCATATTTTCATGGAAAAGACTAAAACAATATTATGACCTGCAATAGCAGAGAACTGGACTGAAAAATTGAGAAGATTTGTTCAAGCTTTGTTGCTTAGTTTCCTAAATCCTTGGAAATGACAGTATAGATTTTCCAGTGTCACTTAATGACTGAAACCCAGGAAACTTTTGTTTGTCCAAGGTGAGTTGAATTCTGCATGAGCAAGCAGTGTCTTAACACCTTCATAGCAAAACTCGTGGTGAAAGAGAGAAAGCTGCATGAGTTGTTTGGAAAAGCAAATCCTGCCTTCAATCACTGTGTCCCCTCTCTTCCCTGTCCTTTCAGTTAGCTGTCTTCGTGGCCCTTCATTTACATGGCAAGCACTCACTGGGCTTCAGATGTCAGACTCAATTTCTGCACTGAATCCACTTGAGCTCTTTCACACTGGGATAGGCAGAGAGAATATTGGCATAGAGAGGGTTAATCCTGAAAGACTACAAGGGGAAAAAAAAGCTGTGTAGAGTGGGAAATTAGTCAGCAGAGACCTGACAAAGTGCTTCCTACACATGCTGTTCTGTCAGGCTGCACAGCTTCTTCTGCTTCAGAGGTAATTACATAGATTTTCTGTCTTGTACTTGCAAAAACACAGCACAGCACTCCACCACTGCTTGTAGCTCAGTGCTTCAGGGCTCCAGCTGCATGGGGCTGGAAAATGTTTACACAATTTCTTTTAAGATTTTTTAACCACAATAAGGGATGTGGCTAACTCTTCATCTGAGAGGGGAATGGAAGAGGCCCTCTGAAGCTGGACTTGGGTGGAGGGAAGGACTTCCTTGTAAAGCATTATAATTACCTCTTTCTCAAGGAAATGGCTTGGGCTGCACTATAAATCATCCTTTTTATCTGCATGTTTTAACTAGAGAGGAACTCAAAGAAATTTGGACATAGATCTGGATATCAACTCATTGCTAATTTTATTTAGTATTTTTCTGGATTCCAATGAGAAATGTTGCATATTCAACATATAGACAATGTGTTTATCAATTAAAATAATACATGTGATTATGTATATTCCTCTCATTACTTTGATGTGTTTAAATAATTGCTTGGTTAATGCAGCACTGAGAAGGGCATTTCAAATCAAATATAGATTCAAATTTAAGTATTTAAACCAATACTTACAACATGCACTTTCATTAGATTTTGCGACAAACAGAATGTCCGAATAGTTTTGAAAGACAATTATGTACTTAAGTATAAACCTAATGTCTTTTTCTGTCATGAATCTGCTTATAGTGTTGTAATCTTAATTGGCAAATATGATGCAGCACCTTTCTGTATGTTCACCTCCATATACAAGGCATGAGACAGTGATGGAGCTTACATGTACAAGTATGTAAAGGGTGGGTTGAAGGAGGATGGAGCCAGACTCTTTTCAGTGGTTCCCAGTGACAGGACAAGGGGCAAGGGGCACAAGCTGGAACACGGGAAGTTCCATTCAAATACGAGAAAAAAATTCATTACAGTGAGGGTGACGGAGCCCTGGAACAGGCTGCCCAGGGAGGTTGTGGAGTCCCCTTCTCTGGAGATTTTCAAGACCTGACTGGATGCACTCCTGAGTAATGTGCTCTAAGCAACTCTGCTTTAGCCGGGTAGTTGGACTAGATGATCTCTAGAGGTCCAGAGATTCCAACTCTGATGATTACATGGAGACTACATCTCCAGCAGTGTGCCCAGGTGGCCAAGAAGGCCAACAGCATCCTGGCCTGTATCAGGAACAGTGTGGTGAGTAGGATTCAAGAGGTGATTGTCCCCCTGTACTTGGCACTGGTGAGGCCCCACCTCGAGTACTGTGTCCAGTTTTGGGCTCCCTACCATAAAAAAGACATCGAGGTGCTGGAGCGGGTCCAGAGAAGAGCAACAAAGATGGTGAGGGTTCTGGAGCACAAGTCTTATGAGGAGAAACTGAGGGAGCTGGGGTTATTCAGCTGGAGAAGAGGAGGCTGAGGGGAGACCTTATTGCTCTCTACAACTACCTGAAAGAAGGTTGTAGAGAGGTGGGGGTCGGTCTCTTCTCCCAAGTCACAGACAACAGGACTAGAGGAAATGGCCTCAAGTTGCACCAGGGGAGGTTCAGGCTGGATATTAGGAAAAAATTTTTTACCGAAAGGATTATCAGACATTGGAATGGGTGTCCGGGGAGGTGGTTGAGGCACCATCCCTGGAGGTGTTCAAAAGACGGGTTGATGTGGTGCTGGGAGATATGGTTTAGTGATGGTGTTACTTTTTGTTTGTTGTGGGTGTTTATTTTTTGTCAGAATTAGGTTGACGGTTGAACAAGATGATCTCTAAGGTCCCTTCCAACCTAGAAAATTCTGTGATTAAAAATAATAATAATAATAAAAAGCCCAAACAACAGCAACAAAAAAAAAGGTAACAAAACACGAACCCCAAGGTTCAGGCTGAAAGAGACTTAGAGAGTCTACCTGATCACTCTACCTTGAGATGGGAGGAATTCCTCTTCTGTTGCTTGTGAAACACAGTTGTCCAGCCTCTTTGTAAAATCTTCCAGTCTGTCACTGCCAGTGTTTCCCTGTCTTCACCATTAGAAACTCATTCCTGTTGCTTTTGCCAATTCTTATTTCAGTTATCAAATGTAATTGCCACAATTCCCTTCCTCTGTGGCACTAATTTTGGAATGGATGAAATAGTCTTTATGCTTCCCTCATCCTTCTCCTTCTTTGACTAAACAATCTTTGTATTTTTCTACACTTTTTAAGTTTTTCAGACTTCTGACTATTATTGAGATCATCAGGAAACTCTCTTAAAACCAGATTCCCGCCCTGCAACACTTAAATGAAGCAGATAATTTGAAGTGTAGATTTTGAAAGATTACAACCAAAGGGAATTTTAACTTAGTCTGTATTGTTTTATTAATAACAAAAAAAAATCTGGTTATTTGTGGCAATGGAGACCTGGTTCATTTCGTAAGTATTTCTTTAGTAAAACCTGGACAAGTAGTTGGCTTGGGTCACATCTTCACTATGAATGCAGGAGTAGATTCTCACAGCCTTTGTCTACATTGATACTTACACTTGATTTTCTTCCCCAGAGGAAGTGATATATATATATATATATATAAGCGCACTACAAAAGCCTGAAATAATGAAACCATCATATTTGATTCAAGTAGGAGCTTGGTTTTTTTATTTCAGCACTTGGAATGTTTCTTCCTGTTTTAATTTCTATCATGTTTTTCTTCATCACTGTCATGACTTATGTACCCTTCTTATACTCCTTCAATCTGTCATCTCCAAAGACAAACAGTTCCTTTTATTTGGTGGTAGATTTTTGGCTCCTAAATAATTTCTCTTCTCACTATGACCTTGCTGCAGGCTGGAATATGAAGGGGAGGGAAGGGAAAAGGAAAAGAGAAAAGGAAAAATTAAAAGCAAAAAAAAAAAAAAAAGGAAAAATTAAAAAGGACAAATAGAAACACTACTAAGGGAGAAAGGTGAGGTCAGACCTCAGTCCTTTAGAAAATGTCAGCTGATTTGAACAAGAACATGAGTCACGAGGGAGGATCAAAGCAAGATTTAATCATTGCATTTCGGGATGGGCTTTTTTTCAGGGTTTGGTATTTTCAGGAGCTATTTCTCACCTTTTTTTTTTCAGGTACGAAGACTTTTCTGTGTGGGCAGAAGGTGAGAAGCTGACAGCATAACTTCACCACTGGTAAATAGGAAAGATTTTCTTTAAAGTAGCCACTAAGATTTTATGTTGTGTCAAGATAATCTCAATGAAGTTGCATACTTTATTTCTCATGCAATTTCATTTCCTCATGAATTTCCTCATTTCCAATGAGGAAATGTGCTCACTTTATTGCATAGAAACAAAGGCAACTCTACTAGAATAAAGGAATTTACATTCTGACTGTTTAATAATAATTCCCTTTAAATTGAGAGAAGGGATTTATTTTCTAGGTTTTTTTGTTGGTTTGGGTTTTTTTTTGTTTGGTTTTTTTTTTTTTTTTTTTTTACGGAATACATTTATTAGGGAGATTAAACACTTAAATATAAACCATAAGAAATTATACAAGTATACAAGTACAGGGAGAGAAAAAAAGAGGAAAACCAAGATGCACCCAGTTCCACTATGGATGCAGATAATACATGTATGTGAATCCAGTTCCTACAACAGCTGAGGTAATAATAGTGTATACTAAAGCCAGGAGGACGTGTTACCTCCATAAACTTAAAAAAAAAAAAAAAAAAAAAAAAAAAAAAAGCAAGGAAAAAGGAGAGAGAAAAAGCTATTTAATGGAAAACCAGTCTTTATCACTTCATAAAAAATGGTCATTTTCAGGGTACTACACTATCAGAGTTCAACTGTCTTTTACCTGAAAAAAAAACAAAATTAAAAACATCCCTGGCCATAGCTCCTTTAAGAGCCTGCAGAAAACGTAAGTGGCAAACACAGAGTCAGAGGGGAAGCAGCTTCAAGCAAAAGTTATTATTTCTCCTCTCTTTGTGGGTTTAGGCCTAGATTGGATTGTGCTGTGTTTGAAGTCTTGTGTTAGAGGATATTGGACATGTGCTGTTACTCCTTGTCATTAAGGTTACTTTTTATTGCTAGAGTGCAAACCTGCTCTCTCTGTTCTGCAGGCCTTTTATATCTTCATAGCCCTTTGGTTTCATCCTTTTGCTTTCATCAGGAAGGTATTCAAAACGCTATCTGAGTAATGCATATTTATTTGCTGAAAGCATATTGTCATACAATGTCAGTTTAGAAGTGATCATCACAGACACCACTGGCAAAATAAAATACACTTCTTTCTCGAATAAAATTAATAATTTCCATCATGAAGTTGGGACAGGAAATAGAATGCTGAGGGTGTGAAAGTGTTCTCTGCAATAGCACAGAGTATGTACAGGGCTCTATTTTCACGCAAGCTTTGGTAGTTTCTCTTCATAAAAGCCAGCCAGATTAGAAATTAGATTTCATACATAAACTCAGCCAAGTTTTGTTCATAAGATCCCTTCCTGCTTAACTTTTACATTAGATTGCTTTTGAGCTCTTGAAAAAGAAAAGTTAGTTTAAGCATGATCTCAGTGCAACTCCTAGAAGACAATTAACATCACTCAAGCCATCAACACAATTGTCACTAATTGGCTCCCTTGACATAGTTCAGAAGTGTAAGGGTCATAAAGATCAGGGGTGTCTTGGAAGATTTATAAACTGGAGGAAAAAAGACCTTCTCTACTTGCAGTCAAAACCTTTTTTTGTTGTTTCTAAAAAAAATAAAATAAGTTATCCAAAATACGATTAGCTATTGTTTGGGGGCTTGTTTGGTTGCTTGGCTTTGAGAAAGAGGAAGAAAAAGGGGTTAGATTAAGAAAAAGGACAAGATTCACCCTGTAAGCAGCACTATCTGATCACCTGCTCTCCCAGGTGGTTACAGAAGATCAGTTTTGACTCAACACTCTAAGGTGCTGATGCATTCCTGGGATGTGCTGAGCATTATTGTCATTATTCTTATTATTATCGCTCTGTCTTACATAAAGTTTCATGTTCTTTATCAAAAGTAAGCTTAGCTTCTACCATTTGGAATATGCAATGCAAATACAAAACCAGAAGACAACTGGATATATAGCAAGGTGATAAGTCTTATCAAAGCTGACACATCAAATTTTTGTAGAATTGGGAAAACAATGTTGTTTCCTCGTGTTTCCAGTCCACTGTTCTAACCACAGAATCAGGTTGTCCCACTCATTTCTTTCTAGCCAATACGTTACAGGAGAAGAATAATAGCTGAAAAATGAAAGAAGAAAGAGAAAAACTAAACTGGTAGAAAAATATTTGCTCTTCACACTACTGATAAGGGTACCACTCATGAGGAGAAGGGTTTTTCATTTTATTTTTTTGTTAACTCATTGACACTATCCATCTAAGAGGAGGAATTTTACTGGGATAGCTTGAACAGCAATATCTAAGACAAAGGGAAATGTGACACAAAACACTTATAAAAAGATTCATAGAAGAATGAAGGAGGCTCTTTTTGTTTGGTTTTATTTTTCTGGTAAGATTGCATGCCCTGTTACTTCCACTTGTTACTAAGAAGAAAAAAAAAAAAGATAACTCATATCTAAAGAAACATTGATTTCAGCATATTTTCAATTCAAATAAACAATCTACCTTCAACAATGAAATTCAGAAAAGAAATAAAAATGGCAGGGCTTTTTTCTTCTTTAGTCTTCTTTTATTTGTATAACCACAATCAGACAAACTATAATGCTATCTAAACAACTATACACATTAAGAAACAAACATAGATCAATAGCTATAATTTGACACACATACACTGTTCACTGTGAAAACATCAATAGTACAAAAGCTTCATGGACATAGCTGGGAAAAATCTGTTTGGTAGATGGTGTTGGCGGAAGATTAAATAACCACGTCAGAAAGAAGAAGAAAAAAAATTCAATGAAACGGAGTGTGTACAGGAGATGTGCAAGTACTCTGAACTAAACTGTTAGGATTAATAATAAGAAAATTATCTTTGTCTTCCAGTCATTCAGTTACTTTATGAACAAGTATTTTGGCTTGGATCTCTGATAGTCAACTATATGCTGTCTTTCATATCAGTCAAATGACTGCTATTGAAAGACAGGAAAACAGGAAATGACTTGCACTTTGGATGGCAATATCTTGAGCTGCTATATGCTGTTTCATAAACAGGTAACTATTCATCTCATCCTAACACGTTGATGGAGTCATGAGAGAGAGAGATGTAGCAAGTAATTATTTGCCAAGAAGAAAAAAAACCACAAAGTTTAATCAAAGAAGCTAACAGAAAATAGAAAACTCAGGGCTACATGACCATGTCCAGTGCACTGTAAACCTCCTATTGAACCCCAACGTATTTCTCTGAGATATACACTTAGGTACTCCTAGGATCTGACTTTCAATGTCTTAATTATCTATTGTTCATTAAATTATTTCAATATGCTAACTGATTTATAAGCCAAAATTAAGCTGGAAATTATCTGGAAGACCAGTCTCTAATATCTGTTAACCAAATAAATGCTTTCTTTTGACTAGTGTGCCCATTCATAGAATCATAGAATCATAGAATCATAGAATCATCTAGGTTGGAAGAGACCCTTGGGATCATCGAGTCCAACCATCTACCCTAATCTACAAAGTCCTCCCCTACACCATATCCCTCAGCACCACATCTAATCGTCTCTTAAACACATCCAGGGATGGTGACTCAACCACCTCCCTGGGCAGCCTATTCCAATGCCCGACCACCCTTTCCGTGAAGAACTCCTTCCTAATGTTCAGTCTAAACCTACCCTGTTGGAGTTTGAAGCCATTTCCTCTCGTTCTATCATTAATTACCTGTGAGAAGAGACCAGCACCAACCTCTCTACAGTGTCCTTTCAAGTAGTTGTAGAGAGTGATGAGGTCTCCCCTCAGCCTCCTCTTCCTCATACTAAACAGTCCCAGCTCCCTCAGCCTCTCCTCGTATGATTCCATAAAGCCTTTCTCGTTGGTTTGGTTTATGAGCTAGTTGGGTTTTTTTCATCTTCAGATAGTCCTAACTTCTGGTTTTTGTTCTTCAGACAGTAGGAATTGTAGTTCTTTTTAATTTCAATTAAAGTTTTGTGTGATAAACACTTAGAAAACTGGTTCCATCATATCTCCTCCTCTCTCTGTCTCTCTCAAAAAAAGACAAAACAGGTTGGAATGACTGTTTTTAATTAAGAGACTGTATAAGAGAAGTCCTTCAAACTGAGCTGATATTGGCAACAAAGGGAAATAAAAAAAAAATATTGTTTTGAAGTATGAAATATGCATCTCACAAAAAGGTATTTCCATATTCCTCCTGCTTGATGGTTATATATGACAAATGGATACTTGCACACATAAATTACCCTCCTAAAAGCTAGTTTGTATGTGTTTGTGCACCTAGTGAGATTTCTGAATATATGCATTTATCTCTTGTTTGGTACTATGTTGCCAATTCTTCATTTCATGATGATATAACTAATGAGATTTTTTTTGTGGTGTTTACATTTTTAAAGATTCATACAGTGATTGGATTATATACAAATTCAATTGTAACTAGGCCAAAAAAAAAACCCAAAAACCAAAAAACAAAATGTGTTCCAAGCTCTTATGTTTAGGAAGTAGGACTTTGGATTCTGAGTTTTAATAAAAAAATATTTAAAAAAAAAATTATTTTAACAGCCTTTTCTTGAAATTCTTTTACTGAGGCCTTTATAATTGTAGTAAGGTCTGATCCTTGATATCTTAATGGCTACACTAGCAATATACAAATTTGGCAATGGATTGGTCTCTCCAGTTTAAGTTGCTTAGCTGAGGTGGTTACCTCAGGAGCTTAGTTATTCTAGAATTTGTGAGATTAATGCTAAGATTTAGGGATGTGCACAGGGCTATTCATCTACCACAGATCTTGGTTACCCTCTGAAGTGCCCGAGGGGAACATTCAAGTTGATAAGACTCTTAGTATTGATGCCATATTCCTGATATATACATTGCAGTTAGCATTTATTAAATTAGTTCAATTCAGTTCTACCTAAATTTTAATTTCCCAAGACTGTGCACCTGAGCTACCTAGTTTTTGAACCTATTTTTCTGTTCTTTATATATGTTGACAGTTTACTCAATGTTCCAACTGCCAAAGTGCCAAGATACATCTATCCCATCTTTAGCTGATGAGTTCTCAAAGACTTTATAAAGCCATATGCAGTCTGAGTCCCAACCATCATGAATCTGACAGCTGCAATCAATGACGTCGTCCTCGTTGATATTTCCCAGAGGCAGGATACTGGCCTTGACCCTCTTGTTGGTTTCTCATATTGGGTCCAAGAAAGTCAAGCTTTACTGACCTATAAGGAGTACAGTTATAGTGTGTTCCCTTGTGCTTTCATGCAAGGATGATGGTTAGGATAGATAGTTCACTTTAAATGACAGAAGAATGGTTGGTCTGAGTCA
This sequence comes from Tringa tobata, assembly GCA_033628505.1. NCBI lineage: Eukaryota > Metazoa > Chordata > Aves > Charadriiformes > Scolopacidae > Tringa > Tringa tobata. The sequence goes on from JAHREE010000124.1 coordinate 1,566,342, forward strand.
GGTGGTCCATTTTTAAGATATCCAAGATTTCCTTTCTGCTGTGAAATAATCACACAATCTTCAGATAAATGGAAATAGGATACTAAGAGTAGTCATAATTTCAACATTTATCAAGTGAATCTGCTCTTGTTTATACTGAGGACTGAATACAGTCCAACTGCTCAGAGAATTCAGGATGAGAAAGGCAGTTTAAAAGATTTGAAGTTACAGCTACAATGCTAAAGGCATCCACTCAAACGTACACACCAAATAGTATAGCAGGGCTTGCACTCACATTTTTCTATGCATTTCTTGTCTTGTAAAGCCATGGTTTTTATACTTCTTAGAATCTAATTTGGTGTTCCTAAGGCTTTATTCAGCACACCTCTGGTCCTAGGATTTCTTTTTCCTCCCTCCTCTTTCTCTCCCCCTCCCTCTCCCCCGCCCCCCCTTTTTTCTTTTAATTTCACTTAAAGTGCTTGAAATAACATGAGGGCTCTATTGTGACTCATCTGAGTGACCAGTTTGAGTATCCAATATGGTAAGGTCAAGGGTCTGTATCACATTTCTGACTCACAGAAAACCTGTGGAACTATTAATGGTGCAAGGCATGCTGGAATAGACACTGTAGCACCTGTGCAAATCAGAAAAGGAAAACATGGTACAGCCTCACACCTCTCGCCTGCAGACGTGAACTGTCCCCAGAGCTATATCAGTATTCCATCCCAGAGGAAAACTATTGTCTTCATCCTAGAGAAAGGACCTGTTAACAAACTAACATCAGGATAATTAAGGAACAAGGAGCAAACCAAAGACTTAAATTATTTCACAATTTAAATGCATCCCCAAAGAGTTACTTCATTAATATTTCTCATGCAAGAATAAGGTTAACCTAGAATAAAAAATACTTTCTCTTGCCTTCTCTTTCAGCAAATGGTTAATTTACATTGATAGCATAGGAAGAGATGACTATCTTAACCTGGCCAATATCTGGTGTCAAAGGGCATTTATACCTTAGCTTCCAAATTTGAGATATTTTATAGGCTTAGAGAACCTTGTCCAGCTGATTCTTCCAGTGTTGATAATGTCTGGAGATGTTTCATATAGTGAGAAATGTCTGCATACAATGTTATCAATGCATGGGTTTTTTTTCTTTTCTTTTCTTTCCTCTTTCCTTTTTTTTTTTTTTTTTTTTTGATGTTAAACCACTGCTTTACATTTCAACAACCTGTGTTCTGGGGTCCACAGCTTTACCAAAATTTCCAGTATGTTTGCTCAACTTTGTCAAATAACACAGAATTGTCTTCAGAAAAAATGTATATTACTTCTTTTTATGTTATTCACTTCTCTGATCATTTAATCTTTCTTCTTTGATCTGTCCACTTAGGTTTGTATTTCTTATAACTGATTTCGTAGAGTGTTTTCAGATCAACTGACCAAAGAACTAAGAGATCTGTGGTGGGTTGACCCTGGCTGGACGCCAGGTGCTCACCAAAGCCACTCTATCACTCCCTCTCAGCTGAACAGGGGAGACAAAATATAAAACAAAAAACTCATGAGTTGAGATAAGGACGGGGAGAGATCACTCAGCAATTACTGCCATGGGCAAAGCAGGCTCAATTGGCAGAAATTAACTAATTTATAGCCAAACAAATCAGAGCACGGTAATGAGATATTAAACCAAATCTAAAAAATACCTTCCCCCCATCTTTCATTTCTTCCCAGGCTTAGCTCTACTTCCAAATTCTCTACCTCCTTTCCTGAGTGGCACAAGGGGATGGGAAATGGGCAGTGTCCTGCTGTTCATTCCTCCTCAGGGGAAGACTCCTCACACTTCCCCTGCTCTGGAATGTAGTCCTACAGAAGACAGTCCTACATGGATTTCTCCAATGTGAGACCTTCCCACAGGCTGTAGTTCTTCATGAACTGGTCCAGCATGGGTTCTTTCCACAGGGTGTAGTCCTTCAGGAACAGACTGCTCCTGTATGGTCCCCCACAGGGTCACAGCTCCTGCCAGCAAACCTGCTCCAGCATGGGCTTCTCTCTCCACAGGTCCACAGGTCCTGCCAGAAGCATGCTCCGGCACATGCTTCCCACGGTGTTACAGCCTCCTGTCACACCTGCTCCAGTGTGGGGTCCTCCAGGGGCTCCAATCCCTCCAGGGTGGATATCTGCTCCACCACTAACCTCTATGGGCTACAGGGGGACAGCCTGCCTCACCATGGTCTTCACCATGCACTGCAGGTGAATCTCTGCTATGGTGCCTGGGACACTTCTTCCCCCTCCTTCTTCACCAACTTTGGTATCTGCAGAGTTGTTTCTCTCACATGTTCTCAATCTTTTTTCCGGCTGCAGTTGCTGTTCCACTGCACTGTCTTTTTTGCCGGGTCTTAAGCATCTTATCCCAGAGGTGTTACCTCCATCACTGATGGGCTCGCCTTGGCCAGCAGGTCCATCTTGGAGCTGGCTGGCATTGGCTCTATTGGACTTGGGCAAGCTCCTAGCAGCTTCTCACATAAGCTACTCTGGTAGCCCTCCACTGCCAAAACTTTGCCATGCAAACCCAATACAGCATCTGATAGGAAAGTAGAGAATAAGCATAGAATGAGGAGATTGGTCCTGGGATATGCCAGGAAGAGAGGGAAAAAGTAGCGGGCCAAATGTGAGCAGGCCAGCAGTGTCATCTTGAGATGACATTCCGAGATGCTTTTTGGAAGAAAGGACTGAATAAGACCTAGCCTACCCAGGCCTTTGTTTACAAGAGAATATGCTGCTTGCAAGCAAAATATCAGATGGACAGGAAAGAAAAGAATGTTTGCATGGTGGGAGTATGGTATTTCTGCCTGTGACATACCGAGCTGCTCCGTGCATGTCCAGGGCATGCTCACATCTGCCACTCGTAGGATAAATTTGCCCACAGACTATGATTGAGAACTAATGAACAGGCAAGCTCAAGGCTGTGGAAAAGATTTGGTGGAGTTGCCATTTCAATTTGAAATTAAAAATACTTGGAAATAAAAATAACCTTTTAAAAAAAATAAAACAACACATAAAAATAGGGGCTAGAAAATTCAAGTTAACATCTAAAATTAGTGAATAATTTTAATTTTAAACAGAAAGATCCTTACAGATTCTTGCAATATCTAGTCTGATGTGAAAGCATTAGGTTGTGTATATATAGCTGATGCCTCAGAATCTTTTAGTTAATTATACTGAACCTCTCCTACTGCAACTTGTTTCTTGGTGTGTAGATGTAAGCACCATGAACATCGAGGAAGAAAGAAATGAAACTGTGAAAACAACTTGTTGAATGTGTATTGTTTACCCCTTTCAATAAAAGGAGTGGAGTTCCTGAGAGGAGGAATTGTGGCAAAATAAATGTATGTGATTATTTAATCAAAGACTGTGTCATAACAAACACAAGGTTAATAACACATCAGGATGCAAAGCTAAAATTATAGTTGATTGTGTTTTACCTGAACTCTGATAGTTTCTAATATTTGATTCCTCAAATGATTTTTCTTAAGAAAATTCATTTAAAAGTTTGGGGGGGTTGTGTGTAACTAAACTCATTAAAGGATAGTTTGAAAAGGACATAAGGGAGTTACCCACATAACTCTATTAATGAGTTTAATTATTAATAGGGTGCCTTTGAAAATCACAGCAACAAATAAAAAATATAACTAATTCTATAACTTCTTTCACTCTTTCTAGTCAATGCTAGTTTTGCTAATTCTACTTTCAATTGTTTTATTTTTCCATGATTAAACATTATTTCATTTTTTCTGCCCTTCATTCTGAAAGTAGACGTCGTAAAACTAATTTTTATTCGCTGTTTTTTTAAGAAGCTCAACATTGTTCTTTCTAATTTGCTCTTGTCATCTTTGCACTTATTGTCACGCATGGGTTCTTTCCTGCGTCTTCATGACTACCAATAGTCTTTGTCTTTTTACATCTAACTTCAAATGCTAGATGTGAGCTTTGCATTGTTCACATTTCATTGCTGTTATTGTTTTTATTATTTTTGAAAGGATTGTATTACTATGTAAGCACTTTGATTTCTTCACAAGTGTCTTTTCCCCTCACAAGCTTTACTTTCTTTTTTTTTTTCTTACTCTATTCTGTTTTACCTCTAGAGAATGTATAGGATAATGTAAATATTAATGGCAAATGGGATTTTATCATTTTTTTTACATAGACCGTAACTTGCTCAAAGCCAAAATAATCTACATATTCATGTCCATTTTGACGTTCCTGGAGTCTCCCAGGCACACAGTAAACAGACCTGCATTCCTGATGTTGAATTTGGCATGTTTGTGCTTAATATATTAGAGATATTTTTTCCCCTCCAGGTTTAGCCTTGTTAAAATAACCTGTGATACTGGCAAGGTCAGGGAAAAATGGCCGTTATTTGTTCTGTAGGTGCTGGACAGGCAAGCTAAAACTCCCTAGAGGCTCTTCTGACTTGTCTAACCAGGTTTTCAGAAACAAATAGACTCCTTTTTTTTTCTGCTCATAAATCTGCAGGCTCTGTGGTTCATGGCGTTCTGACCCTTTGCCAACTAGCAGCTCCTTGGATGAATAAGCTACACTTAGGATTTGTGGACTCTTTTTTTCCTTTCTGTATTGTGTGTGTTTCTAATGAGAATCATATTTGCTTTTCAGAGCTATGTGCCTGTGAGTCTTTAAACAAAAGAAAGATGAATATGACATAACCTGTGTGGTTTCTTTTCTATGCTTCCTACACAGCTTTGTTTGAACCTACTACAATAGTACAGATGTCATCCATTTCCATTTTAAAAGCCAATAGAAATGATCAAGCACTATTACTAGTCTGTTTCTTGTTGGTCGTACACAAGGAGTGTTCAGCACTGATCCTAACTACTGAAGGAGAAGCAGTACACTTAATGAGACAGATCTTCAAGCAGATTTGTACTTGGTGTCTTTCCTCCTAGTTCTCTCTCTTCTCTCTTTACATGTTTTCCTTAGTTAAGTACAGGTTTATAAGGGTTCCTGTAAATCTTCCCTCTCACACCACCTTCCGGTCCATGACCAATCCTTGGATTTTCTTCCAACAATAACTCATCGCCAAAATGTTTCCATTATAGATGGAAACTCTGTTCCACCAAAGTAGCAATATGTAATACTTCTTAGGCTTCTACTCTAAAGAGATACTGTAATAAATTATTCTTTCCTTAGTCTCATGCTTCCATATTTCTCCTCTTCATTTTTATCACTAAAGAAAATTGAACCCTCCCCATCAGCTGCTCTTCTAGGCGCTCCCTGTGGATTTCAGTAGGATTGCCTTTCTCATACAATGCTACTCATTGCCAGGTGGTGCCTGGCACACACAATTCTAGAAATCAGAGGGCTCAATTCTAATCTAGCTTTTTGACCTGGTTACATCTAGCGCTATACATTTAGGAGAAGTTATAGCATTAAGCGAGCCAGGTCAGAATTCCTGTTGAAGAGAACATTTAGTGTTTGTTTTTTCATGTTATCATCTGCAAAGAAAACTGGAAGGAGACATGTGTACTCCCTCTGCAAAGATTTGTTTTCAGAGCTAGATATTAATTGCCTGTAATGGTCAGTGCAATCTGAGAGGAATCAGGAATAGAAGTTTACATCGCATATCAGATAATATTTAGAAATTGAAGTACTTTAAAAAAAGATATCTCAAAATTTGCTCAAGATGTTAAAAAAAGGAATTCTTGATAGATATTGTGTAACTCTGGGACCTGGATATTATAGACATCTCAAACACAGGATTTAAAATTCTATTTGCAAAAGAGTTAAACACTTTTTGTGTCACTGTTTCTGATTCGAAAAAAGTTTGTTGGTATTTACAGTGCTAAAGTTGTGAGGCTCGAGGATGAAGGCTGATATATTAACTAGATAAAGGAAAGCAGGTTTAAAAAAAAAAAAAAAGAGCAAAAGCATATAAACTAAATACTTAGATGGTCACATCCTACTTCTTGGCTTCCAAAAGAATAATAGTGATATTCCATATGATGCACTCCCCAAACGTGTATTCTAGAACATTTAAAGAAAAAATCAAGCAAACAAAAAGCTTAAAACCAAAACTCACCACAGAAAGACACTTTTTCTTTTTAAAATAAAAAGAATAGGACATGGTTGATATTGCACACTTGATGTTACACAGTTGATGCTCATCTGGAAAACATTCAGAAGCCATAGGGATAAAAATGGGAGAAGAATCTGAAATCAAGTATCATTGTCATTGTCTTCCTTTAACATCTAGCTGGTTTTGGATGACAGATTATTCAGACACATAAATGTTATTAACTCTTAATGGATAATAATCAAATAAATAAATTTTTCTTTCATAAACATTTCAAATGTCTCTCAGAATAAAAAGATGCAAATTAACTAGTTAATTTTTTCTTCTTTAATGTCCTTGATTGTGTAAAACCCAAGGTGATTTGGGTTTTTACATTTTTAGGGACAATTTTCCATTACTCTCCCCTTCAATAGGAAAATATCCTCTGTCACATTTATCCCACATATTTTAAACACTGTCTAAATCCTAATTTAAGATAATCATCTAAGCCCTTCTTATAATCAGCGAAGACTTATAAGTATGCCCAAAAATTTCTTCAGCCTACATACGATAGGCTTAAATTAATAACAGAAAAATCACCATTTGCAAGTAGCTATGTCTTCCTGGTGTCTAAAGAACAATCCTAGATGGCAAATTAGGACTATAATCTAGCTGTTAAGAGGCTAACAGATAACTTAAATGATTCCTACCTTGTGTGACTGATTTAATATTGACTAAAAGTGATAGAAAAACACCAATTGTCCATCACAGGTTTCTGGCCAGTCCTTTTATAGACTAACTATTTTTAGAGTCTGACTTGAAAGAAAGAAGAGTTTTGGATGACAGAACTTAAAATCATGGGTAGACAATTTGACTCACTGGACCATGGAAGTCACCTATCATTTTGATAAGCTTCAAAAGTATCAGAAAAACCCTTGGAAATTAAAAGTGCAATAGCAGCCATTGCATTTCTATGCTAGATATATAGATAATATTAATATCTCTATCTATGCCTACATCTCTATCTAACCACGCATTTTAGGGCAAGAAAGACCACAAATTCATTCAATAACGTCTGGCAATTGAAGTGCACAGAAGCTTCTAGACAGCAATAACACAAAGCATTAATCTGAATTTTAAGTAGAAGCCATTTGAACATCTACTATTCCAGAAAGAAAAAGTTGAGGAGAACATTATTTTCAAAAGAAATTAAATATATTTTCCTTTGGCATGGTAAAATTTAAATTTAGGAAGCTGGAACTTGCACTTGATTAGTAAGTCAAAAAGTGTAACAGTGTAATGACCTGTAAAATTTATTAGGATCCTACTTGCTTCCAAAGTTCCATATCTAGACATAATCAAACACCCATACCAATGACTGTGTAATAGCCTATGGGAAGTGAGTTTCTGGTTTTCAGTTCAGTGTCAAAATGGTAATTCTCCATAACACTGATGAAAACATCATGACTGGCAGTGATTGACACTCTTTACTGATTTACTACCAAAGGCACAGGCAATGGTGATTGAACTAACTAATATCGCACCAAGAAGTGGTCTCTCAGGAAAAGAGTCATGGTGCAATTGCTGGAAGCAACACACTGCCTGTCTTGTGGATAAATTGGGAAGTTTGGGTACTGGAAATGAAAAAAGACCTGAGATAATGGATTGTGTAGAAAAGAAAGATATATAGATAAGAAAGATATATAGTGGCAAAGGTCTCTTTCTAACAAAAGTGGGGGAAAAAAAGGCTGTAGGTGTTCTGGAGCAACTTACAAAATTAAAGAATATTTAATTTTTTGTAATCATGAATTATAATACTCTGAAATGGCTCAATGAGATCCATATTAACACATATATGGAAATTTCTTGCTTTCCTATTACAATTGCTTTGGTGAGATAGCTTTCAGAGTCTTAAGGTGATGCTAAACACCTTTTTCTCTTCAACTGGAAAGTCTGAAATCAGAGCTTTCCCCGGTCATGGAAAATGTGCTCCAGTTCACCCCAAAGTTGAAGAAAGCATTTCTCTTGATTTAATGAAAGGTGACTTAGATTCCCCATGCACTGGAAAAATAAATGTCTGAATTCTAGGTCCAATCTTTTTGGCTTTTTCTCTATGTCCATTTTGAGGGCTATGGATCACTACATTCTCTGTTATTAGCTAACAGAACTCAAGTAAATGGAGCACAGGGAACTTCTTGCTTGGAGGTCATAGCTCTTTTGAGGACAAAGAGGAGAAGAAACTATGCATGGCTAATGCTGGTGGAGAGTCTCCTGTAGACAGCACACTATACCATGGATCATACCAAAGTTACTATGTGATGGTGCGTTTGAGACCCACTGGCAGCAGATGCCAGATCCTGTTGAGAAGATTTGCTATAGGCATTGACTTTCTGCAAATAAGTGACTAGAGAAACTGACAGTCACATGCAAGTATGTGGAAGCAAGTTTATCTTCCATATCTACCTTACAGCTGTCTATAAATTCATGCCCACTTTCATGCTCCTGGAATCTTTTCAGTCCATAGGAAATGAACTGTAAAGAATGGATGATGCTTCCTATATCAAGGGACATTTGGTGAAATTCTGGTCACTCCAAAACTCAATACACATTGGATTTTTGGCTTTAAAGACAAGGTAAAATAGTTACAGAACTTACATACCCTGAGGCATTTCTTCAGCAGCAATTTTCATTTATGCACCAAGTTGTAGTATCTCATTTGCAATATAAATCTTTGTGGATATTAGACAAAGGGTACTAGATCTGACAGCCTTCTTACTGTAGTTCAGGATGTCACATACTGACTGAGCTGAAATTTTCCACAGAGGCTGAGGTTCATTGTCAAATAATAGTCAGTGGGATCAGGTACTTATATTTAGAAACTGGCCTTGTTCCAATGGGTTTTGGAGGAAGGCTGATTTACGCTTCCTGGGATCTAACCCAGGTTCTTCACTCTCTGCCAAGGGAAGGAGAGGGGCAGAGCAACCCTGTGAACTGACAAAGGGAAATTGCTTTAGAATGTCAAAATCACCCACACAGCAGACATAGGCATTCTGTAACTACATGGCAAAGCCATCCCGTTTTTTCACTGACTTGATCAATTCCATTGTATCACATTGTATTACAGACTCCCTGTGAAACACCAGAATTTCCAGAAATTTATTTTAAGCTTCTTATAGTATGGAACATGTTGTTTAGCATATAGGTTTAGAAAATAAATAAGAAAAAATCTGAAATCACAAATGAAATAAGGTTGGTTGAGCAGTGGAGGAGAGGAGGGAAGCACATTTATAACAGTTGTTTTTTTTTTTGCTGTGGATGCTTAGATTTAGAAGAGAGGAAATGGCAGCACTCTGTTTAATTTGAAGAAAAAGTGAGATCGTTTGATGAGTACAGCCTAATCCTCAGTGAATGTTCATCAACTTCATAAAACCAAGTTCCAAAGCCCCATGGCCATCCTTCAAGTAGCAGTCCTTTCAGTAAGTTTCCACTGAGGATATTACTCTGGTGCCGCGGAGAGTGTCTTAGAGTTTGCTACAAAACTGCAATGCATCAGTGCACACCTTCAAATGAACCCTGAGAGGTAGAGGGGAAAGCTTATAGTTGGAATTCATTTTGTTACTTAAGGAAAAATTTGACCCAGATGGCCCCTTGGAAGTCAGTGAGAGATACACACAGTGAAGAACTCAGTTCTCCCTTTTTACCAGGAGTGAAAAAATCATTTCCAGTAATTAATATGTTTGAGAAAAGTAATTACCTCTTTTCCTGCAGACAAGTAAGGAAAAAAAAAAATATTTTACACTGAAAAAGAAATTTTGCTACTTGGGGCATTAAGATGGGTTACATCGGCAATGTTTTCATTAAGTCAGTGGTGTTATGTTGTGTATCAGCTGAGGGTTTGCCTTCTCAAGGGGCAGATCTTATATATTTCTATAATCAGGCTTCCTTGGGATAATTGTCACAATTGGGTTTGGCTAGTGAATTCCCATTACATTACTTCTTATTCCTGGTTAGTTTAGGTTATCAGCATTTCTTTTCTTAAAGTCAGTGAATATTCAACAGCACATCAGATTCTTAAAGATTGTCTCTACATCTGAAAACTAGAAAGGTCACTGGACTGATTTAATATTTTGCCACTACAGTTTTCCTTCCCATGCAATACTCATCACTATTTGAGTCAAATGACAACTCATACCTCATTATCCTCTGTTCATGTATTTTGGGGTTATTAGATTCACTTCTAGCATTATTAGGATTAACATCTTATTAACTGTAACATTAGGGGGTTCTATACAGGAAATGTACAAAATTCAAACAATTTTTTTCTCAATCTCTCAAATGCATGATACACAGAAAAAAAAAAAAAAACACAACAAAATTAAATATAAATCCAAATTACTACTTATACTATTAAGTGACTTACCCATATTTCAAGGAGGAGATGGATGCATTATCCAGATGAGAAGTTAGTTTCAATTATTTTCCTGAAACACAAAAGCAGAAATGGAGCCCTGGCCTTATTAAGGCTATTGGCTTCTTAGCCATTAGTTTTTAGTTGGTAGAATTCAAAGCCACTTTTTCCTTCCAGATCTTTTCTCTTTCTTTTTCTCTTTTTTTTTTATCTTTTTTTTTTTTTTTTTATATATTTTGCAACTATTCTTTAGTGAATCCATCAGAGCTGTTTGGTGTAGATTCAGATTCCACAAGAGGATCAAAAAGATGTCTGTGTGATACTAAGTAAATCCAATGTGTTCCTTCTGTGAACGACAAAGTCTAGGCTTCTACAACCATTAACTTTGAAAGGGACAGAAGGTATGTTTTCATAAAGTAGCTTTCTTCAATTAAAACAGCAAAGGGAAACATACTGGGGGAGGGAGGAAGATACTCCTATTTAGCTGCCAGTTTGGAGTCAACTCAAAACCTTCAAACCAGCTGTACTGATGCATCTACAGAGAGAAAGAGAGCTTTCCAGGCTGGAATCTCTCAAGGGACCTGGAGGTGATACAGTCTTTTCTTTTTTTTCTGTGTCTCTCTATTTTTTTATTTGCCCTACAGTCTCACAAAGTGGGAACACATGAAGTTAAAAGGAATAAGCTTGTCTAACATCTAATAAGAGAAGAATCTGTCACTGCCAGTGATGTGAATGGGAATACAAAAGCTGTAGGCATGTATATTCCTTCAGCAGCAAAAGCACAACAAGGCAAAAGGTTAGCCTAAGATCTGCTCTCGGTTGCTTTGGAAGCTCTGTGTAATTGTTAGTCAAGATGCACTGTGGGCAGAACAATTAGTTGTATCTATGTTAGATCTAAGCTGTAATTATTTGTTACATTAATCATGACTAGAGTGAGAATTTAATTAGTCACGAACATTACGTGACTTTTTTTTCTTTTTTTTTCTTTTTCTTTTTTTTTTCTTCTTTTTTTTTTTCTTTTTCTTTTTTTTTTTTTTTTTAAGAGGGAGGAAATGTCCAGTTGTCTTATTAAATACATCTTATTAAAGTGAGTCCTGGATGTGTGCAAGCCAGCATCACACCCAGGGTCTTTCCACCTGCTGAACATGCAGGATTCCCATCCCAACAGCAGAGCCTAGCACTGACTTGCATTGACAAAGCCATGTATCAGAGGCAGGGCTGAATTCAGACACTATGGATCGGAGGGGTGGGGGAATGAATTGTAGGGTGGTTGCAAAGCTGTTTCATTACTTAGGGTCTATTAAAGTGTGTTAAGGGGGGCTGAGGTGCCTCCTTCAACCATGCTTGCTCCACTCCAGGTAAATTGGTTCCCAAACAGAACAATTTATGTCCCTTTTTGCATCCTGTGTGGGATGGGCAGATGGCATTTTGTTCCCATTTCCCTGCACTAGCAACATTTATCACAGGGCACTACTGCTGCGAGACCTTCCCCAGTGCGAGGGCTCCCCTGTTGCAGCATTTTGGCTCCCTCGCTCCTCTGAGCAGCTGCCGGTTCAGGGGGAAGCCACAAACACTGGGGGAACAGCTGGGACTGCTGCCTCGCCCGCTGGAGCACGGGGGCAGTCGGGACTGAGCGGTGGTTTCTTGAGCTGCGCTTCAATCCCCGCTGTCGTTGCTGTTACCATAGTACCTCGATTCCCAACATCTGCCAGCCCTTTGCAGTGCGAGCTGCTGTCTGAGCACAGAGGCAAACTGCCATTGCCTCCACCCCAAAGAGCCAAGGAGTACATAGATGATGGTCCCTGGATCCAGGCAGAGAGGAGGGAGTGTGAGAAAAGAGGATATTGCCATCTCCAAAAAGGAGACAACATGCATGTCCCTGCTTCCTGAACATTACTCGATGTTTTGCAGGATTAGCATCAGAGGGGAGAACTGACGAAGCTTTGGGAAATGGAAAGCAAAGTATATTTTCAGGTGTTTTTAGGCAGCTTCTACCCCGGTGTAAGGGAAAGTATAGGCAAAAGTACAAAGGAGCTATTTTGCAAAGTTCACAGAACAGACGGAACAAAGCTGGGATAATGTGCTGGTTGAAGAAGGAGTCACTTTGACAGGAAAAGAGAGATGACAGACAGTTCCTGTTCCTGGGACAGCTTGTGTGACTTGTCCTGCGGTTCACTTTCCTGCGCATGTATGCCCACGTCTGTGCTGTGTATGCGCCTCCCCGCACCAATGTCAATAGGGCTTTGAGCTTCTGTCTGAATCAGATTCCTCTTTGCAGGAGTGGGACCTACGTTACAAAACCCATTGATTTTGATCCACAGAAGCAGTCCCACCACAGGGGTTTGGACTATTTGTGTGAGTAAGTGCTTTCTCTGACATGACAGAGTTTGCCTGAAGCTGCAGGATAATTTTCAGACATCTGCTCCTTGCAGAAGGGGCTGCTTCTCCCACAGACCAGATTTCAGCATTTGGGAGTGCCTTCATTATGCTTTCCAAGGTGAGTTCATGTGTTATAGTTTAGGCAGCAATTTCCCAAACAGATTTCAGTGTCTGATGGCAATCCAGAAAAAATAATAGCATCCATATAATAGTTGATTCTTCTTTATGTGCCTAAGGTTTTGTTCTTTCTTTGTGTTGCTAATTAGGAACGCAAATAAAAGCTAGGACAATTCTACACCTAAAGTTTTAGGCATTAAAACGTCTTGTTACTGAGCTGCTTCTGTGACCTATCATCACTCTATGTAACACTGACCAAATCTGTCAACTCTAGCAATATGTCACTTTATGAGTTGTTTTGTTCATTAGTTTTGGTTTTGTGGGTTTTGTTCTTGTGGTGGTTGTTTTCTCCCCAGCCTGTACTGTAAGAAAAATGTGCCAGACTAGTGTGGAGTTACTTTGTTATTATTCTCATTTGTATGTGGATGGCTGAAATACTACTGAAGGAAGGTTAAATTGTCAGGACAAGATTTACTTCTTAATGTATCTCTCAAAGTAACATCTTTGTCATCTCAGCAGCTCTTCCCCTCACAAGAGAAATACTAAGAGAGACAATGTTTTGAAAATGTTTTCAACGTGTTTTGGAAAGAAGAGTTGCTTCTTACAACCATGGACTCTTTTGTAAACTCATCTTGGCATTGCTGCATGCACGTAAGAAACACAAACTTATAGGAAAAATGCCTCAGATTTTTCTTCCAATGTTGTTTGAGGACCAAGTAACCCATCATATTCCCATGAAGTTGTGTTTGCAATGAAGGAGTAGGCATATCTGCTTCTAATGACAATAGTGTGTTGATGCACTGACAGCTGGTTGAATATTTTGTTTCTCTTTATTTATTTAATTACAAATTTGCTCTAATGGAAAATAAAAGTAAAAAAATGACAGATGAGAAGTCATGAGCTCTTTTCTACATTTCAATCAACCCTAAATAAATTCCAGCAACTCAAACAAAGCTGTTAGTTGACAAATTTCCTATTTAGACATTTAATTCAAAATGGTTGTAAATGCCTCATTAGCAGACCCTTTCTGTGCATTTATTATAATATTTTGCAATATTTGCAAACAGTAACAAGCCATTGGAAGATGAAGTACTACCTCCAAGTCTAAGTAATGGACAAATCTCTAAGAACTGCCACCCGATTTGAACAGCGCCACCCTTTGCAAGCTCCATCTTTTTTTTTTTTTTTTTTTTTTTTTCCCTCTTAGACCTTCATTTCCTTCACCTCGTAGGTGTGAGGCACATTGTTCCCTTTAGCTGAGAGGTCAGTGTTCAAATGATACTTTCTGTGCTCCAGATGAAGGAACTGGATGTTAGTCTACATAGCAGCACCATACCATGAATCAAACCTGTACCTTTTAGTCTGAAAGTTCAAACCTGGAAAATCTTTGCTAAAGGATTAATGCATTTTCACAATCAGTAACCTTAACAGCAGAGGGAGATACGGCTTCAGGCAGTGTATCAACCCAATGCATAATTTGTCTATTAGAAAAACTAGTTCTGAATATCCTATGCTATGTAGAGGTTAGGCTTGCACTTGTGTAATATATACCTGGGTCTGTCCCTGGGTAGGTATGCAGACACTTTAGCACAGGGCACGGTGTTTGCTATAACACCCAATCCAATTATAAGTAGAAATATATTAAAGCAACACAAACAATGGAGTGGATTAGGTAATTAAGTATTAATAAATACAAATTATTACCTATAAAAATTGATTCTAGGTCCTTGAGGTCAATAAACAAATCCTCAGGGGCTATCACAACAGCTTAGGAGACTTCCTATTGCAGCAAGTAAATATGAGACCCTCAAAAGCCCTGTACCCCAGTAGCCACGGGATCATACTGGCTGGCTGCATTCACAGCTCTCATATAATAGTGAATGGGTATGCTTTGCCTTCATGCATAACCCATGATAATGCTTATAACTGCTTAGCTGTTGTTTCCACCTGCCATTGCACCTGTTCAAAACACAAGGTATTTCCCTTCCAGGTTTCAAGGGGCTCTGTCCTAATGCAATTCAATTTCCCTAAAATTCTGTAGATGCAGTCCTGCGAGTGGAGCTGGGGATTTGTTTTCTTCAGTCCTCCTGGTATTATAATGTACATTTATTGCATCACGACCCTTTAGATTGTCATGTTTATATTACACCTCCTTATTTATAGTGGATTGCCAGCATAAGTCCCTGAATGCAATTTTATTTGGTTGCATTTATGATATTTCTGAAATATGTTAGATATTAGGGATAACATTATTGCTCTTTTAGACACTATGAGGAAATCATCAGACAATTGCTCAGTAAGCAACCTTTTAACAACAACAACAAAAAAAGTTCCACTCCTTTAAGTTAGTTTTCCAACAACAACCTTCACGAAAATGACTTCTAATTTAAAGGAAACTAAGGTATTGCTCACCTCACCAACAGGGCAAATGGCTCTTTTTGGCCAAATCGTAGAAATGAGCTTCCTTAAGTACAATGCACCTTAAAGCTGACATTATTGCAGAAAAGCATATACAACACCTTGTCAGCATGGAATAACTGGGCTCGGCCAAGTTGTCATTTCTGAC
The DNA here is from genome assembly GCA_033628505.1 of Tringa tobata. Taxonomy (NCBI): domain Eukaryota; kingdom Metazoa; phylum Chordata; class Aves; order Charadriiformes; family Scolopacidae; genus Tringa; species Tringa tobata. The sequence goes on from JAHREE010000124.1 coordinate 1,581,852, forward strand.
AGGTCTGTGTAATGAGCAAGAGAACGCTGAGATGGTCGAAAAGTTTTTTCACTTGTTGTTGATGTGGTTTTATTTTACCCGAATCAGCAGGGTAGAGCTGTTTGGGGTGATAAGACCATATATATGTGTCTCATTATGAGCTCTACATTATTAAGTTGTTGTCACCCATGCTATCGCACTTAGCCACATTTATGTTTGGGATTCATTTTGTGCAATTTCTTTACATTCTTAACCTGGTAACAGCAGAAAATCTGATTCTCTGGAGTATCAGAAGCTAGCTAGCAGGACTGACCATACATGTTTAACCAACATGCACTTGCAAAACCACTAATAATGGGAAGCACTAATTGGATCAGAATTTTTGTTTTGCACTCATTCTCAAAAGCTCTTGAAACACATATTTATTTTTGAAGAGTATGAAAAGGAGCATAAAGGGGATGGGGAGGGGGGTGGGGAGGGGAAGGAATTCAAGCCAATAAATAAGGATAAGAAACTAAGACTTTTCTATTACAATTCTAGTGACTATAACATTTTTGTTCAAATCCTGCCAGGAAAGCAATACAGTGGTCAGGATAGGGAAGATTCTCAGGAAAAGCTGGAATTTATTTCAACACTGATTTGCCTGGCTTATTTTGCATATGACCCTTCACTTCTCTGTGCCTTAACTCCCCAGCATGTCAAGTAAGAATAGTGCTTCCAGTCTCCTTTGTAAAGCATTTTAAGATGTACAGATGAGAAGCACTTTATAAGACCTAGGGATTAGTAAAAGCACAACAATAAAAAATGATGAAAGGGATCAGAGGTTAGAATTTAAAACACTAATAATAATCACACAGGCACAGAATTAAGATGGTCAAAAATAAATCCTTTTGAGCTGCACCTTGAATAGCTGGGGATGGGGAAGGGACAAGAAGAACAGAAATAAAACCTTCTTTTAGTCAGTTGTCAATATCATCAGTACAAAAACACACACACATACTTTGTGATGCCATTTGAATTATGTAAGAAAATTTGAAATAGGGCAGGAAATAGAAGCTATTCATGTGCAGAGAAAGATCAGATAAGTAAATTAAACTATATGTTGAATTCTGCTGTAAGCAGATATCCCTTAAGGCTACAAAAATAATGATTTGATTATCAAAGCTGCAGAATGTGTAGCTCATCTCCCTTTGTGTTACAAGGAGACTTTCCATTAAATTTGTTGTTAAGCAAAATGTCTATGGGAGACTCATTTTGGATACTGATTATGCACCTCTTAGGAGAGGAACTCATTGCCTTCCTTCTGCATGCTGGAGTTACATTCCAGCAAGGAGCTGCAAGGTCAAGCTATCAGCCCCATGTCTTCGATATACCTGGAATGAGTATATTCTGTCAGCATATTCAATAAAGCAATTACAATAGCATTAATGCAAATGACCAATGTATCAGATGCAGTGTAGGGGTAGAAGATGAAAGCATTTTAACATATTCTGCCCCAAATTTTAGAAGCTGTTTTATTTCATATGGCTTCACGGGAATGAAGGTCAGCCAAACAGTCAACCCATGCCAGAGGACTGTATGAGTGACATGAAGGGAAAAGGTGACCAGTCAAGGTTATCTTAATTGCTTTGGCTCAGCACTTGAAGGCAATCTCATTCATTTTCCAGGGCACTAGATCACCGGTGGTGAGATGCTTAGCACCTCTGTTCTGGTATGCAGTGGCTAAATGGAGACAAGAAGTTGCTCTCTTCTTTTGTGCTGATGAAGAGGCTACCCCAGCGGGAAAACAATAGTCCCTATTCATATCTAGGTATTGTTGAAGGGATGGAGAAAGCATAGCAGGGCCATAGTGTCTGCTGGATGAATATATTGTAGGGAATACAGTAGGTCTTCCTAAGAATGTTGATCTTTAGAAATGTTTGGCAGCTGCTATGCATGAGACACATCAGAACCTCCTCGAAAGTAAAATGAAGTCTGCTGGATGTGAAGAGCAGCTGCCATGTAGAGAGGAAAAAAAGTATGAAGGATATGCTTATGACCACCCAGATGCCTCCTGCCGCAGCACATTATATGTTGCAGTGAGATTTGGGCATATGTTACCATTGATTCAGCAATGTGGGTGGGCTTGGGACAGATGCTGTTAAAGTAACCAGCATGAGAACTTTGCAGGTCGGCTGCTAAGATGGAACATGAAAGCCCAAGAGCCCTCAGCCTAAGATATTTTGTCTTCTGTGTTCTGTGGCTTCATTTCCTTTCTTCATCCTAGTCTCTTTCTCACCTATTCGCATTGGAGGTTGTGAGGTAAAACCAAATCTCTGTCATTTCCTTCTTTGGAACTCACGTTATATGTTTTATTAGGCACCTATATCAACATTTTTCATTGAAATCCTATATATTACATATTACACCTCTGATATATCTTCATTTTTTTCCAGTAAAGTACATATTTGAAGCAAGAAAATCTTATTCATTCAGCACCAGTCAAAAAGGGAACAACTGTTTAAAATTACTAAACATATCTTCTTAAATGTGTTAGATCAGAGGAAATTTTTGGTGATGGGTTTGTGGTGACTTGGCAGGAGCCACAGAGACTGCAGAGCATCCCACAGCTGTACTAGTAAGACTTAAAAATTATGAGATTCATTCTACACTAAATTTCAAAAGTATCTCAGCTTGATGTCTGAATAATTTCTGGTAAGAATGAACTCCCGAGGCAAATCTAACTTGGGTGTCCTAGATATCTTTATTTGCAGGGTTGTGGAGGAGAAAGGAAGTTGGCAGCATTGGCCATCCAGACTTCCACTGCTGCTCTGCCAGAAAGTGGACAAATCTGAACATAAATCTGCTGAGTTTCCACACCCATTACCAATGATGGCTCAAATACTGCTGTCAGTCTCATTTACTGACTTCATAGGGTTCCATAGACACCCGTGGGATTTAAGGAGAAGAAAGGAGATCAAGACTCTCCTAGGTTTCCTAGCTTGTGTCTTTTTCTTTTGTCTTCCTCTCCCTTTTCTTCCATTCTTTCTTCGCTTCATCTCAGTTGACTCCATTTTAAAAGTCACAATATTATTTTGTTATCATTATCATCACAGAAAAAGAGAATTTGATCTGGAGTAGATTTGAGAAGGGAAAAGATCACACCATAAATAAGAATTTATATCAGTATGATGACCTACAACTTATTATGGGTCCTGACTACCTTTTCTCCACAGTTGCACTGTGATTACCTCAGGAGAAGTAAGCTCAAGCAGCAATTTGCTTCTTATAGCCTTTTGCCCACGGTAGGGCCATTTGACTAAGTGGCTGTCCCTAAGTCCTTCCGACTGCCTACTCTGTCCCACGTCCCGTTTACAAGATAACACGTCTAACAAGTAACAGTATGAGGTGAAGTGGTAGCAAAGAGCTGCTTCTTCTGACTCTCACTTCTGTAGATAGCTGAGTTCACAACTTACCCCGAAGTGATTAGAGACATAAAAATCCCCCCTCCCTCCCTCTCTCGACTCAGTGCATTATTGCAATTGCTAATTTAAGCGGGACGTGAGGTGAGTTCTTTCAAAGAGTGAACCTGACCCTTCACCTCTCCAGCACTACCCATGGCTGTTGCAAAGCAATTGTGCCCGTCAATGGAGAACAGAGAGCAGTAAAAGTAATGAGAAAGGTAATAAGAGTTAAAACAAAGGTAGATGGACCTCAAACGAAAACAGGAAGATTTAGGATACCTGGAGAAAGACAAGTCAGCATTATATAGAGACGAATTAATACTTTGGGATTAAACTGTGTGTGAAGGGTAGGGGCATAGTGCACTAAAAATAGGAACAGGGTAATTTAGAAGCTAATCAAGCTCTGTCACAGACAAAATTAATAAGTAAAAAAAGTTTTAACAAGACATTAGCCATCCGAAGAACCTAGAAGGCCTGTGGAGGAGGATATTGTATCAGAAGGTGTTATTAACACTGCTATTATTAGATTGGGTATGATTAACAGGACTTGGTCAGAAAGAAGCAAGGTGAGGTTTAGAAGTACAGTGGTGGATCACCCAGAATGTCATTATAGAGGTGAAAATTGTAAAAAGGAGCAGGAAATAGAGGAAATAGTTTTGGGAAATGATAGATAGAAAGACAGTAAAATGTTCTGAGCTCTTCTATATGGCACAAAGATACACTGAGTGAGACCAAGCAGTCAAGGTGGTTGTTTTCTCCTCTGTCCATGTTTTAATTGCCATAATGCAATGGCAACATTTGCAAAGATGAGATTTCATAGACCGAGGACACTTACAGGCTCATTATCGGTTTCCATGATTGTGTCTGCTTTTTTTCTTGCAATGATTTGCAATGGAGTTTTCATAAGAGCTGAGAGCCAGATATTTGGCTGGTGTAAACTAGTGATACTCCACTGAAATCAGTGGAAATGAACTGATTTCCCCCACTGTTGTGATTTGACATTCACCTTGAAAGCAGAGTGAAAAAAATATGAAAAACTTTCATGAAGGTGAATTTTTGAAGGACAGGTCTGGTTGTAATCACCAGGTGAAGAAATAATTTGCTGAGTGTCAAAAGAGACATGGGCACGCTGGGAAAAAGATCACTGGCTCCAGACATTGATTTCAAAGCATCCATTACTGAACACCCCCAGAGGCAAGGTCCTGGTTTAGATGGACACCTCTTATTTTCTTTTGTTCTAATTAAAAGTAAAAAGATATTTACTCAGAGATACACCCATTTCTTGGAGGCTTTTATTGTAGGATTTGCTGATTTTGCTTATGTTTTGCCTACACGTATTTTGGATCAGAAGATACTTTTTTTCTGTGATTTCCTTGCTGTTGCTTCTCAGCAGCACATATGCACATAATCGGCTATTACAAATGACTCCTTATCCTCACTTGGATCCCTGTTACCAACTCTACTCAGCATTAGTCTGACTCTTTAAAAGCAAAACCTTACTAAGTCAGTAGGTACTTTTTTGTTTGTGTTTTGGTTAGTGACAATAGAGCCTTAATTAATCAGGAGCATCTAGTATCTACTCAATGCAGATTCTTATTATTCACAAAGAACAGCATTTCATCTGGAAAAGAGGTGATATTTCAGCACTCTGGCACTGTCACATTTCGTTTCCACCCCTTCAAACAGATTCTTTAGTCTGTGGTGTCAATCAGGAGTGATTTCCCTGAACTGTATGCCATTACATGGGGGTAAACCCAGCTGTGAGCTCAGACTCTGTTTGCCTGTATCCGCTAGGTTTTAACCACGCACCAATCACTGGGGCATCCAGTCACCATTATTCCTGCAGAGACAATTTGACAGGTGACACTGTGACAGTAACGTCGCTGCTGACCACCAGCTAAGTCCCTGGCTCTGGAACGGCACGACCACTGGAAAACTCAGCAGATCGCCTCTTCCCTGCCTGCGTGCGCTTGCCATATATCAGCTGAGCAAAGGCGTCCTCCTCTCCCTGCAAATCGCATTACACTCTCTGTTTTCTGATGGAAAGCAGTAGTGAACCTGTAGAGCCCCAAAACACATAATATGCATGGCTGCTGTTTTACACTTGTAACATCTTGTATGCACTGAAATGTACAGCTGTTTACACTTGTAGCTCTGTCAAGTAAACAAGTGGTGATTTCTTATGATAGAAAGGAAATTGGCACAGGGCTGCTATTCACTCACCTACAGCCTGGCAACTCCTGGTGGTGGAAATCATTCTTTAGGCACCAAATTTGCTTCAAGCGTACTGTAAAACTGGTTTCTCTGAGGTGAAGAGGCGTGAGGAAATCTATTGGCTACATCTATATATCTAGAAATGTCAGCCACTGAGCATCTGATGGGCTCTGCCTCCTGCCGCAGCCACCCACGTAAGTGCCTCACAAACAGTCTGTGCAGTGGCTGTGCCAGGGCACACTGGCACACAAGTCCAGACCAGGCATTTTCAGGTAGTCCTTCTCCAGGAGCTGCAGAGCTTGTAATCTAAACTGATTGTGAGTCTGCACTGGAGAGGGGCTTGGACACATCTTTGTCCCCTAAAGAAAGATCCATTGTAACTTTAAGAATTAGGAAAGATTATTAGAATTCCTAAACCAATATATTCTAGTTCAGTAGTGAACTAGAAAGAATGTCCAATGAATCTAGTGATTTGCAAGTTCACAGCAAACAAAAAGAAGCTGTTATTGTATGTGGTGTAGAGATCACTTTTGTTCTGCTTTACAACAGAAAGTTGGCATGTACTAAAAGTTTACGTATGTCCAGGGAAGCTGGACATACGTGTATAGGTGAAATCTTTCAAATATTAAGGAAAAACAAAGAAATATCATAGCATCATGAAGCATAGCATAGCATAGTGTAACACAGCATAGCATGGCATAGCATAAAATAGAATAATTTAGGTTAGAAAAGACCCTTAAGATCATCGAATCCACTGTTAAAGTACACTGCCAAGTCCACCACTAAAACTAATGCCCCTAAGCATTACACCTTCATGTCCTTTAAATACCTCCAGGCATGGTGACTCAACCACCTCCTGGACAGCCTGTTTCAATGCTTGACAAACCTACTGATGAAGAAATTGGTCCTAATATCCAATATAAACCTCCCCTGGTGCAACTTGAGGCCATTTACTCTTGTCCTATCGTCTTACTTGGGGGAAGTGATGAACACCCACCTTGTTACTTTCAGGTCAACTCCTTTCAGGTCGTTGTAGAGAACGATAAGGTCTCCCCCTCAACGTCCTTTTCTCCAGGGTAAAGAACCCCAGCTCCTTCAGCCGCTCCTCACAAGACTTGTTCTCCAGACTCCTCACCAGGCTTGCTGTACATCTCTGGACACATTCTAGAATCTCAATGGTGTTCCTGTAGTGAGGGGCCCAAAACTGGCCCCCAAGATGGGGCCTCACCAGTGCAGAGTACAGGAGGATGATCACTTCCCTAGTCGTACTCACCACATTATTCCTGATACAAGCCAGGATGCCATTGGCCTTCTTGGCCACCTGGGCCCACTGTTGGCTCATATTCAGCCAACTGAATATGAGGGCTGTCAACCAATACCATCTGGTCTTTTTCTGCCAGGCGGCTCTTCAGCCACTCTTCCCCAGGCTTTGAGTGCTGCATGGGGTTGTTGTAACCCAAGTGCAGGAGCCAGCACTGAGCCTTGTTGAATCTAAAAGACCTTTCTGTCTCAGCAGAGTCAATCAGAAAACTGTTGGATGCTGGAAGAGTCTCCAGGGACCTGTGCGCTTGCCCCTTTCTTTCTGTCATTATATATTTGTCTTATTCCTACCCTCATACACAGATATCTGCTTCTGATCATAGCTGCAGAGACGATATGGGACTAAATGGTCCTTTTCTTGACAAAGGTGTTTAAATTCCCTTCAGGTCTTCACTGTGCTAAAAATCAAATGTCTCTGTACAACATAGTCTCTGTCCAAGAGAAATTGTAGCCTGGCTGAAGGAACAGGTGGGGTTTTTTTATTTTTTTTTTTTTTTCCCAACATTTCCTGGCCCATAATCTTACCAGGTGACCAAACAGAGCAAACAGAGTCATATTTTTTCTTCATGGCAGCCTCTGTTTCAGCTAAAAATAAAATGAAATAAATAATTCTAAAAAGAAACTTGAAAACGTCCTCCAGGTACAATTACACAGTTCTGCTGTCACTATCTGGGGACCAGCAGCACCGCATGTCACAGCTGACATGTAGAGATGTAAGGTAGAAGAAAATGGGAAAGATAATCACTGTCAAAGCTGTAAGATTGGAGGAAAGGACACCTACAAGCTCACTCTACTCATCTGAAGGCTGGGCAAGAGGAAAGGGAGATATATCCAGAAGCACTGGGGAGAGCTGAGGTGCTCCATCCATTGAGACACAGCTCTCAAGTTTACCTGTGAGGAGTGACATGGTGTGTAAAGTCACATCATCTGGTGTCATGATGGGTGGTCTTACATTGCAGCTAACACAAGAGCAATAGCTGGAGAGTGCTCGGCACTGGGGATGTAGAGGAAGATACAGGAGAGGTTACACTGGAGTGGAGAATGGAGTATGGAGAGAGCTATGGAGTGGAGAATGCAGTACATTCCCTTCAAAGGGCACATGGTTTTGGTAATGATTGAAAGTGTTTTGTCTAAAACTTACTGAAAGGATTCACTGGATTATTTTTTTTTTCAACACTTCTAAGAAGAAACAGAACAAAATAAAACAATGAAGTAATCAGGAATATCTGAATTCCAATTTACTACTGGGGGGTCTGGTGGTCCAAGGAAAGAATTGAAGGCTGACCACATTTTTAATTTCCGTAATTATAGCTTTTGACTTACATTTTTGGAATTTTTTTTTTCACACGTAATTTTTCAGCTTTGCTTTAGTGCCTAAAATACATACAAGGACTACTGCTCTAGCATTACAGGAGAATTACAAAGCACCTGAGTCCTGCCAGGGTGCAATGCTGCTCTCCTGATACTAGAAGAATACACCTACAATATCCCACTCATAACCTCCACACGCACATATGTACCCATATACATGCGCTTCATTTACACCTAAATGTTTCTCTCATTTCTTGTGGTTCAGAAGGAAGCACTTAAGATTTGCATTTGTGTGACTCAAGTAGAATGGAGCAAATTGGTTTTAAATAAAACCTATTGAGAAAAAGAAAATAAAATCACCATTTACATTTCAGCCAATATGCATGTTTTTAAAAGTCCTGAAGTATTGATCACAGTAGTTAGGCATAATCAAAAAACCTCCAACAGGGTCATAAGCACAGCTCTGCCTGTATAGTTTTTTGTTCTCAGCATTAGGTACATCTCCCTTGAGTTTTTCTGGAGCTGTATTAATTGGATGATTAAAGCAAAAGCCAGATCAATCGGAATTTGAAGAGATGGTGAGTATTATAATAAAACCAAAAATAAAGCGTTGTATCTACACGGTTAAAAAAATCAATAAAGTTTAGAGGAATAATGAAAAGAAGAAAATAAGAAAAGGCTAATTGCTCCATCTTTTTGCAGAGTTATTTCCTGAATCATTTTCTAATCTTTATTCTTTTCTTTTTATGTCTCTGCAAAATGACCCTTGCTCTCCTTTTTCACACATATGCAAAACCATGGCTACATTAACAACTCTGCGGCTTGCTCCCTTGATTCCTTTTCTTTCCTTCTTAAAATTGCCCTTTCTGGCCTTATTACACACAGTAGCTAATGCACTCAGCTGAGACAGAGGAGATCTGGGTTCAACCCATAGTTCTACCCCTAAATAAGTGTATAATCTAGAGCACAATGTTTAATGAGTTCCCCACTTGTGTAATAGGACTGACAGTATTCACTTGTCTATTCTGACTATTTAAATTGTCAGCCCATCTGGCAGGATCATTTCCTTTTCAGAGTCAGAGTTCAGATCCCATTCTTAGTTTGGGTCTATTGGTACTACAGTAGTTGGGGGGAAATAGTAATAACACGAGTAAATTCAGTTCTACAGGGGGAAGTGGAAACATTTGCAGTTATATTAAGGATCTGTTTAAACACTCACTTGACTCAGCAGTGCCCAGCTCTGAGAAAAACCAGGGAGCAGCACAGTGACACTTCTGCAGCTAAAAGTGTACCTCCGTTAATTGGCAGGATGAAGGACAGGCTGTAAACTTTCCTGCTGGTGCTCTGAGTACTGAAAAGATTAATCTTCTAAATAAGACATTGTATCCAGTGGTTCAGCATCATTTATAGAGACCAACCTGGCCTCTGCTTCTTTTTGAAACTTAGGCAATGACTTGTTCTGCTCTGATGGCCTGGAGGTAGTCTTTTCAGCCCAAATCTGAATACCTAAATAAATGTGTTCCCTTAGAAAGATCCTGCCTATCCAGCATATCATTGCTGAATACTAGGCTGCTTATCTAGCTGCTTAAACACAGACTTCAGCTTCAAAATTTAAGCACCTGACTTGGAAGATTTTGGCGCACACTTCCCCTGTCTCCAGCTATAACATTGGATGCACTCCCAGAAGTCCAACGCTATCGGAAGGTAAGTGTTGTTCCCCCTACTGAGAACAATAATTTTCATTATTCCCAACCGGGACTTCTCTATATTAGTTAAAGGATTTCCAAATATCTTGTAAGAAAAACAAGTGATGCCAAAATAAAACAACAGTTTAGCTGCCCCTGCCACTGCTGAGAAGTTAAATAAAGAATATACAGATCACTTCTATACCCAAGGGCTATCTGATAAGTTCAACATAAAAAAAATTATAGAGCAAAATAAACCATTTCCTGTACTAAGAAAATGGCTGCATGCCCTGGACCTTTCCTGGACAACATGGCGAAAGGTATTCTCAGTGATCTCCCTGTGTTCTTCCCTCTTCTGTTTTTTCTTAGGCTCTTTGCTGTTGATTGCTGTCATTGTATGCCTTCAGATACCTCATAACTTAGCTCCTGAAGCCCTAATTCAACCTAGTGGTCTATCTCCTCTCCCTTACCTTGTCACCCTGATTCCCTCCTTTTTCCCAGAAATGTCCTTCCCTCCAGCAAAACTGGAAGATCAAAGAACAGGCTTCTGCTTCTGGAAGATGCTCCATTTATTTATCTCTCCTGACGACCATGTCACCAGTACGAGTGTTGGAGGAATGAGATGGTATGTTTTGAAGCGCTTCCTTATCATTCAGACTGCTCCCACTTAGAAGGACTTACCTGGCCCAGTCAAAAGTTGTGGGAAAATGTCCTGACTCATACAGCAAGCAGGGTGAATATAGAGGCATATGGAGGAAGTGTGAATCGGAAAAGCACTATTGATTTCAAGTCAGAGGAGTGACACTGATTTACAGTAGTAGAGGAGCTTACATTTTAAGACAAGAGGTGAAACCTTGATTCTTTGAGGCCAACTTTGCCCATTGACTTCATCAAGACAGTATTTAATTTTAGGAGGACTAACCTGTTATTTTTTAAGGTAGGAACTAAGCTGCCCTAGGGAAAATTTTTAAAGAGTTGTTAAACCCTCGTTGCTCCTCTAGTGAGTGTCACATTTAAAGGCTTAAAATAAAATAAAAAAAAAAGTAAAAAGGATCTCTATTTTTGTTATATTTACTGTCTTGAATTTACTAGGTATATTCCAGGCAAACAAATGAATTCCATTCACCTTGCCTTGAAGAATGAAAACTCCAAGGACAAGCCTATAGATAGAGATTAGAAGGAAAGAAAAAAAAAAAAAAAAAGGTGTATTGCATTTAATTAAAGTACATATCCACTAGGCAAGTGTGGGCCTTTAAGAAAGCAACTTTAACGTAGAAAATGTGAGAGATCTGGGAACTATCCCAATAACCTTCTCGGGAGGCAAGAGTGAGGAGGGGAAGAAGGCAGAAGTTTCTGGATGTAGAAAAGAACATTAATAAAGGATAAGACATAAACCATTAAGCAAATTTCAGACTGCAGCTGAACCGAGTTGTGCTATGCTTTAAAATAAACCTCTTTTGGTTTATATGATTTGTCTACTGTGGGGGTGTCACAGGACCCTTCCACAGAATTGTATTTTTCCTCCTTAAAGAGATAAAAAGAATTGTGCTTCATCATTGGGGTTTCAGTTTGGGTTGGGTTTCTTTTTGGGTTTTGGGGTTTTTTTTTTGTTTGTTTTTTTAATGATTAGTTTCCAATCCCATTAAGGTACCATTCTGGTTTGTGTAAGTTTTGAAAAAATAAAATAAAGTTAGAGAAGGCAGCATTACTAATTAAAATTCTTGCCTCTCTCTACCTCTGTTTCTTAAAGGTTACCTTTTCTCTTCCCTTTTATTTTGCCCCACCCTTACAACTGACTTATTGTATGCTGTTATTTTGCACTTTGCTGTCCCTCAGCTCGTATTTAAGCCTGTGTGCTTAATTATATCTATGTAGCCATTCTATTGCTGTAGAAATAACAATGGGAGAAGTATATATGTAAATAAATATACATATATAATTACTTAGCTCATAGTACACAAATTTAATATCCCTCCTTTCTCTTATTCCAAAGGCAGACTGGAGGCTTCCTTTACAATTTTTACTTTGGGTGAGTGAGCAAATAAATGAACTTCTATTCCCCTGAAAAGATGGGACTTTCACATGATGTTTAGATCAGGGATCTATCTTGAGCTTATGAGATTTGTAAGGCTTTAGTAGCAGCTGAGGAGAAAAAGCCACATCTCCCTTATTTACGAGTGACTTTGAACTTATGGAGAAGTTCATTTGTATACATCTGGATAATCTGTTTCTACAGTTAAAGCCACTCTGGAAAAATCTAACCTTGGAAAGCAAAAATAATAAAAATAATACAGAAAGAGCTGTATAGAAAAATGTGTAAATATTAGTTGAACACAATGAGACATTTGCTGGGGGCCGAGGAACCAGAAAATTGCAAGCATTTAAGAGAAATGCTTCTTACTTTAAATTTACTTGCACATCCCATAGTAATATGCCTCACTGTGGCAGATTTCTAGGCAGAGGGGAAAAAAGCCTTGTGAGTTCAATAGCTACCCACTGATTGTAAACATAAGAAGGAACTCTGTGAACACAGTGCTGAAATATAGGGTAATTTCCTCTTTATTAGAGTCCATGAACTCTGCTATGTTAATGGCTAGGCTCTGTATACAGTGCATATAACAGAATTATACAGTTATTTTCTGCACTGTTTTACTTGCCTTTTTAAGTTCCTTTAGGAGAAAAAAAAAGGCAAATTATCCTTACCTTTCTCTTTCCTCCTCTCATGATACTTTCCACCTCTCATTCTAGTATGTAGTACAAGATATTCTGTGACTAAGTCTTTGTGATGCCCTACACTGATTTGAGGGGCATTTAACTCATTATTTCAATGCAGCCTTGTTCATTACTCTTTAAGGAGAAGAAAGAGAAAGAAAATGAGTGTTTGAGTTATATAAAAAAAAATTAATCAATATATGGTGTATTCACTCTAACATATGAAGTCTTCAGTTCAGTTGGGCCATGAAGTCCCTAAGTCAACAGAAGTGCTTGAGAGACCAAGCACATATCCCATATTCTGTTTTCCAGTGAAAAGTAATTTAGATCTGGAGATGAGAAAGGAGACAGGGCCACTCCCATGGGCAGACTGTAGAAAACATGCAGTGGCACTGCCACTGCCACCTGGCTGAAGTCCAAGTGACTTTTGGGAAATACCTTGGTTCTTTGTTGTACAAATATAAGATTATTCCTACAGGAGGAGTGTCAGGACCTTGAGGGTACCAATGTTCCTAAACAATCGCAACCAACCTCATCCAAGACCCCTATCTACGTACTGCCATGGCGCAGGAGTCCCATTTCAGCTCTGTTCTGGACACCAGTCTCTGCCTCAATGACGCCATAGGATGCTGGTCTCCAGCCCTGTCTCCTGAGTGGACTTTGGACCTGTGTTGTGGGTTTCTCATCTCCTAGATAAACCTCTCAGATATATGCCATGGCTTGTCTCTGTCCTTGTCTCCAGCTCCATCTCTTTTTCATCCTGATGGAACACATGGATAAATCCTAGATCCTAATCATCCCTTCACAGTGCTACCAGTCCTCATTTCTCCTTGCTATATCAGGATCCCACAACACTGCCCTGTCAGTGAATGTCCTGCCTGTGCTGGGTTATCCTTGGCTTGTTCCCCCTCATGGGGCAGCCCTACTCTCAATGCATCCTGATAGAGAATGAGAGGAGAAGAAAGGTAGCTGTGCTTCCCAAGTGTATTTTACTATAGACAAAGTTCCATTTGTATTATGAAGAGAACATGTTGTTTGCATACAAAATGTAGTGTGTTTGATTTTTTTCTCTAAAGAAAAAAAAAAAGTTCCATTCCACACATAATCCGCTAACATTGTGGCACCGTAAAGCCTTTTATACTGCTTTTTTTCTTACCTTACTTAAATTGTCTGAAAAAATGAGTTATCTAATCCAAGTTCATCTATTAGATATTTCATTGGGGGGGAAAAAAAAAATAAATCATTTTCCCAAGATAGGGAGGAAATAAGGAAAGGATCAGCTTATCACAGCATTGCCCTCTTTCAGGCTTCCAGAGGCCATGGGCAACATCAGACAGTCTCACAGGTAAAATATTGCCTTTGTCATAGATGGGGCACCACTAAGCTAGAAAGTCAGCATTGGTCATTTTTCTCTTCATTCTTTTTCTGTGGCAGTTGTTTCAGTTTTAGATGTTAATTATGAGACTAATGTGTATTTTAAAATTGTGAAATTAAAAAAGATTGTGAAATGTGGGTAAGAGGTTGGCCATGCTGTACTCATAAAGGAAGATGACAAATCCTTACATGTTAACACTACCAAATCTCTCATGCTTTACTGTGATAATTGGTTAAAAAAAGACTTAAGTGAAATGAAACAACCTTTTTGTCCCACTGTAGCATAAAAGAAAATGAAAGGGTTGAGTTAAATAACTTCTAACAAGTCAATTGTTATTACTGTTAATATTACAATGATTTCTGATAGCACTATTTGCAATATTGGCCAGTGTACTATGTTGACACGGAGAATGTATTTTAGGCCAGGATTTTTATAATTATGATCAATGTTATTTAAAATAATAGAAATTGAAAAAGACCTGTAACAACATGCTTCTTTATTCCTTTAATGCCAATTAGGAGTGATGTCAAATCCTACTTTTTTTTTCTTTTTTTTTTTAATGATGACATTTAAGTGAAGGCTTATCAGAAATGTTTCTTCAGTTATCTGAGCCTATCTGCTTTGCCTGTCGTTCTTCTTTTCTCTTTGCCAAGCCTGTGTTTGCAAAACAGAAAACCCAAATCCAAGTCCCTGCATCTGGTGTCAATTGAAATAAAACAAAGAGAGGCTCATTTTAGCCACATAATTTAAGAAAGAAGACAGTATGATAACATTTAGAACAAGCCTCGTACACACCAGCCAGCCATTATCCTTCAGAAGCAGGTGGCAGATGGCATGAAATCATCTTCGTCAGACCTCCAAAGCTTTGCTGCCACATTTGGGAGGATGGTTCTTGTAATGACTACTTGCATATTCATACTGTGTGATGGGCACTTCTCGATTTCTGTGCACCTCATTTTGGAAAGAAGCTAATATGGCTACACATGTACTTTATTGCACCATTCACATTTGGCATCATTAAAAGGAAGGAGAAGAATTTTTTTATTTTTTTTTTCTGCATTCATCCTTCTCTTCTTGCGTCAGAACGGCACAGGAAATCAAAATACATTGCAAAATCTGGAGCACCAAGGCTTGCCTGAAGCTGGGATGAGATCAGGCTGTGTGTAATGCATCCTGTGAGATTGTATCAGAACCCAGATTGTACAACCATGTCTGGCAAAAACAGATTCTCCTTCAGGTCTAGAGCTCAAGGATTGCTCTCCAGCTTTTATAACATGTTTCTCAAAGTTCTTTTCAAAACTGGGTATGCAAAGATACCTAAAGTTTACAAATCAACAAGGTGAGGTGTATGCTTTTCCAAGACTGCCAGGAGAGAATCAATGGCAAATCTAAGCAATTTACTTTGGATCACGAAGGAGTAATTTGCTCATACCTTTCTTGCACTACTGAGTCCCTTTTGCTGTTGGGAGTTCAAACAAGTCTATGACAAGGCTCCCCTTGACTTCAGCAGGATATCACAGTATTGACAAATTTCAGGATTGTGGCATAAACCTTGTAGTACCTTATCCTTCAGTTAAAGAACTTTGTAAGCTAGCGATAGTACAGGGATCTGTATTTTACTGTATAGTGTTAAAGATAAAGCACCTGGTTCCTGCAAGTAATAAGAAATGCAGAAAACTTGATTCCTAAAGGCTCAAAAATACAGCAAAAGAAAAACAGATTAATTACTTTAGTCTGCTTCAGCATTAGCCTCATCAGCTTCTACACCTGAAGCCAGTATTGTAGAAAGGGAATGAAAACTTAAATGATTTTGGTCTTTTAGCTGAGTTGTGCCTTATCTGTGGTCAAAGGCAACATGGTGCCTTGGATATCCTCTAGCAAATTATATGTAGCTGTTGATAGTCATTGTCATTAACATTTCCACTGGCAAGAAAACCAAATTGTGGTGTTGCCTCCAACACTGCCTTTCTCAGCCTGACTGGCCACAGGAGAGCAAAAGGCAAGGCCCACAGGTTTGGAAGAATCAGTCATGTTTCACTCAACACATGTGAGAGGGTGTGAGCATACATAGAAAAACAGATCAGACAAGTCTGTGGAAGAAACAGAAATAAACTGACAACCTATCTTGGTTCGGAGTACTAGCCTACTGTGTCCTCATGTTTTCCAAGACATTTCTTACAATAGAACTTCACCAAATCCCCAGGTAGCAAAGTGCTTGTGCTCAATTTAAACACATGCTTAATTTAGGAATGTAAATAGTCCAATTTATGTTGGATCAAGACCTAATTCTTTCTCATTAAAATGTTATTTTAAAAACCTAACAATGCTGCTCCTGGTTTCTTTCATCCTCTTCATCTATGAGTGGCACTTTTTTTTTTTTCCTTTTTTTTATTCTTCTTTTAATTCTGCTGCATTAAAATGTTGCATATTCATATGGTGGCTACCACTTTTGTTTGAAAACAATACACTGCACTCTAAGACTATTCTGCCCAGCCAGAAGATATTATTACATACCATAAACAAATACAGATATACACTGTGACATCTGGATGGAAATAGCCCCACAGTTACATTTTACAAAGGAAGCCAAATTCATAGAAAAAACTCAGACATGTAAAATGGACATTAATGGCATCTTAATGTGCTTCAGCTGCCTCTAGGGGGTTCAAATTTGTTGCATCACAGTCAGTTGTAGTGGAGGTTTATCAGCAGATGGAGCGTTGTGGGAACTCAAGATTTTCTATCAGACACATTAATGCCCCAAACTGATACATTATCATTTTCTGTTTTGGGAAGGGAGGGATGCTTATAATTGATTATATATATTTTGCTGTTGCTGTTAAGCCAATCAGTATTTGCTTGCAGGCATGGAAAGCTGTTTTTTTGTTTTGTTTTATTGTGGTTTTTTTTTTGCTAAAGGTGGTTCATATGCATAAAACATTATGAGAATATTGAGAAGGGGAAGAAAGCCATAATTTATTTATTTTTTTTAATTTTGTGTTGATTGCTTTCAGCAGAACTTTATAGTTCACCCATAGCAAAAATAAAAATGAGTGACAAAATAAAACAATTTGAGCTACGTGTATCAATGTTTTTGTGCACGTTTATGCCACCATAAATGCAGGGTTCATACTGATGTGATATAGGGAGGCAAAGAAACTCATGGATGAGAGAAAGCAATTAAAGGAAAAGGTTAAGTAGAACAAAAATTCTGAAAAGAAAGTTTGTTACCTTTTTTTAACCAACATGGCTTGCTGCAACTTTTCTAAAATCTGTTCTTAGAAGTTCTGTAAGGTCTTTTTGTAGATATCTCAAGACATATTAGACTGAAAGTCTTTCATGTGCAAACTTCATTGGCCCTTAAAAAGAATAAAACCATATTGTATGCCTTGTTTGTATTCAGTTTTATGGGATTACGATATTACAGTTCATTGTGAGACAGGACTTGTACAAGGAATTGGATTTTTTTAATGGATGACTAGATACTCAAGAATTAGTTTTTGAAGTGGAATTGCTCCATAGGACGGTGCTGTTGGTGTTAGGTTTTTGTTCCTGGAAGACCAAATTGCCTCATCCATTCAGGTTTCTCAGTCCAGGACCAATATAAGTATTTGCCAGTTCTCAGTGCTTTGTCTTTGAGTATGAAGCAAACATGGTTTATCACTCATGTCACTGCCTAGAAGGAAAATAAGATGCTCTTAGGTTGTGACCATATCTTTAGTTTCAGTTGCAGTGTTTTAATCTAATTTTTGATGGAATGGAAAAATAAACCAGTTGGGTTTGTATAATGAACAATTGAGTAACAATTCTGTTACCCCAACAGCCTGGACAGGAAGTTAAGCAGTATAGATCTGGCTGAAACTAGAGGAAGAATTTAGCTAAGCGTAATTTAACTTATCTTCTTTCAAGTTTGATTAAGATAATATTAATTTTCCAAGATATGCAGTCTATTTGTAACTGCTGCAGCTTTACTAGGTCTCATCTAATGGAATTCATAAGACAGGCATATTTTGCATACACATACATATATTCTTGCTAAAAAATAACCATGTTTTTATTTTCTAATTTGAGCTAGAAAAAATAAGACATAAAAAATTTCTCAAACTACTTCCTTACCTAAGAAAATCATCACTGTTCCACTAGGATTCAAACACGCACACATTCACACATGTGCACTCTCAGAAATATTTGTATAAACAACATATCCCTGAAACAAGCTCTGTTTCCTCACTCGTCCTTTGTTAATTCTTTTTATGCTCTAAGTTTCTACAAAAAATACCGTGACTGTGTGTTTGGAAAGTCCCTGAAATGAGTAACACTATCTTCAGTCATTGTCTTCTGCAGTTACTATTAAATAAGTGTGTTGTGAATAGTGAATCCATTGCAACCTTTTTGGTTCCATACCAAAGACCAAGGTCTCTATTCTAAAATCTTCAGGAACTGCTGAGTATCCCTTCTGATTGTTGCCCGTCTCTGTCCACCAACTATATCAGGAATCTCAGGCAGCTACAATCTGACTTTGTATAACACACCTAAGTGCTTAAAATTAGTTGAGGTCAAATAATATCTAAATATCTTAGCTAAGCCTCTGAAACAGTGTGTATTCTTCCCAGGCACTTTGCTGAATCTTTATTTATCCCCCCCTAGTTTTTCTGTACTGAGGGAACAACTGCCTCACTGAAATCTCTTGTATGCTGCATTGCTGAAATGGCATGGGTATTAAAATGCTAGATGTTAAGCAATGATTGGTATGTGCCATGAATTAGCAGAAAAAACACAGTGAGATGAACTTGAAGTTACAGGAATTAGTTTCATGGGAAGGCTGTTATTGCCCCTGTTAGCAGCTAAAAATTCACATGCAGACACATCTTAAGTAATGTGTTGAGCTGTCCAAAAGGTAATTTAAATGCTGTCAAGGCAAACAAGAATATGCTCACAAATTCAAGAGCAATATATGTGCAATTTGCACAACATCAATTTCTTTGGTTGTTTTTTGGATGGAGCCATCGCCATCAATTAAGTTAGTGACTCTTTGATTCAAATTACTTTTTGACACATAGTGAATGGAATGGCTCACGAGAGCATTATTTTTAACATTGTTCCCTAGGCAGCCATAGAGTAAGTGCAAACAGGTGGAAGTGTGGAACATCACTGCTGCTGAATCACTTAACTGACCAACTAGGAAGAATCAGCATAATAAATATAAATATTATTTTGAGATGGGAGACAGTGGAAATGGATATTTACGTCCTCCCTGTTGTTCAGCATTTGACGTAACAGCATATTCTGCCAAAGAGAGTTTAATAAAAACGCTGAGCCAGATTCTCAGATGGTGAAATATGCTATAACTCCACAATGTACCCAGAAGATACAGCCAATAATGGAATCAGAGCACAGGACTGGGAGTTTGGAATAATGTATTCTAAGGTGCAAAATTCATCTACAGAAAGTCCACAGCTCTTCCACTGAACAGTATTAACACAAGTGTAAATAAGCAAACATGAGTCATGAGGTGAGAATCAGATGACAGTTTCTATTCATTTATGTTACAGCAGAGACTTGCTGTTAGCATAATATTTAACTAGTTCTTCAAAGCAGGGCCTCAGAAACTAAATAGGACATAAGCAGCAGTAATGCATAGTAGTAATATGCATAGTACTGGTAACCAGTGACTCCTCTTCCAGTGTCATGCCCTATAATCTAAGTGTGGCTTTGAATCACAGGAGTTTTGTGAGGGCTCTGTGGATAAGGATTTATCAGCAGTCCTGACTAACTGGGGAGATTCAAGTAGACTGGTGGTTATTGAATGTGACACCCATCCACAATAAGTTCCATAAGGACGATCCTGGGAACTACAGGCCTGTCACTCTGACCTTGATGACAGGAGAGGTTATGGAACAGACCATTCTGAGTGCTATTATGAGGAGCCTGAAGGACAATCAAGTGATCAGGCACAGTCAACTTGGGTTCAGGAAAGGGAGGTCCTGCTTGACTAACCTCATTTCCTTCTATGACAAGGTGACTCACTTACTGGATGAGGGAAAAGCTGTGGATGTTGTTTACCTGGACTTTAGTAAAGCCTTTGACACTGTTTCCCACAGCATTGTCCTGGAGAAACTGGCTGTTCAGGGCTTGGACAGGAGTATTCTTCACTGGGTAAGAAACTGGCTGCAGGGCTGGGCACAGAGTTGAAGTGAATGGAGTTAAATCCAGTTGGTGGCTGATCATGAGTGGTGTCCCCCAGGTCTTTGTACTGAGGCTTGTTCTCTTCAACATCTTCATCAATGATCTGGACAAGAGGATTGAATGCACCCTCAATCAGTTTGTGGATGACACTAAGTTGGGTGGAAGTGTTGATCTGCTTGAGGGTGGAAATGCATTGCAGAGAGATCTGGACAGGCTGGATCAGTTGGCCAATGCCAACGATATAAGGCTCAACAAGGCCAAGTGCTGGGTCCTGCACTTGGGTCACAACCCCATGCAGCGCTACAGACTTGGGGAAGAGTGGGTGGAAGTTTGCCTGCCAGAAAAGGACCTGGGGGTACTGGTGGACTGCCGGCTGAATATGAGCCAGCAATGTGCCCAGGTCACACTGCCAATTAACAGAAGCCCAATGGCATCCTTTCATGTATCGGAACAGGCGCAGGCAGCAGGATTAGGGAAGTGATCACCCTCCCTGTACTCAGCACTGGTGAGGTCCCACCTCAAGTATTGTGTTCAGTTTTAGACCACTCACTACAGGAATGACATTCTGGAGCAAATCCAGAGATGTGCAACAGAGCTGGTGAGAAGTCTAGAGAACAAGTCTTATGAGGAGCAGTTGAGGAAACTGAGGTTGTTTAGTCTGGAGAAAAGAAGGCTGAAGGGAGACCTTATTACTCTCTACAACTACCTGAAAGGAGCTTGTAACGAGGTGGTTGTCGGTCTCTTTTCCCAATTAGCAGGTGATAGGACAAGAGGAACTGGCCTCAAGTTGTGTCAGGGGAGGTTTAGATCAGATATTATGAAAAATTTCAACACCAGAAGGTTATGCAACATTGGAACAGGCTTTCTAGGGAAGTGGTGGAATCTTCATCCCTGGAAGTATTTAAAAGTCGTGTAGATGTGGTGCGTAGAGACATAGTTTAGTGGTGATTTTTGTCAGTGTGAGGTTGATGGTTGGACTCAATGATCTTAAAGGTCCCTTCCAACCTAGAAAATTCCATGATTCTATGATTCTGCGATTTCACCTTGACTCAACCTTAGGTCTGTTCCTCCACTTTTTTTTTGGTTTGTTTTTCAGTCTGACAGACTCATCATTATGGCAGAGTGGATTTTTTCCCTGCACCTTACTGCTCTGAATATACAGCCCAAGCCTACCATGTTATTAGCAAAACACATATAGAAAGCAACTCATGTCACTCTGAGAAAAAAAAATACTGAATGCTAAATTAAAGTCTAATAAACTGTTAAATAAAGGGCCTTGGGCAACCATTTAAAATGAGATGGGAGGCAGGTGGGTCTCGCTACAGGTCTGGACCTCAGTCTTGTTCTCTGCTGGTGACTTTTGTACAGCAGAAGCACAGAGCAACGAGCAGGACCGTTGCATCACTTGGAGTTGCATTGGCTTGGGAAGTGCTAACATCACTGTTAGCAAAGCTTTGTGCACCACAGAATGTTATGATGTTCATTCAAGGGCTTTCACGCTTTCATTTAAGCTTAACAGCTTGCAGGGGAGAATGTCCATTTATAGAGGTCCTTCGGGGCTGCTAGCTGGTCTGTTTGGCATGAATGACTGACACACCACAAAACATCAGCATTGATATGCACTATACATAAGCTAACAACGATTGATTAGAGTAATATGAGAGGGAAGATACTATGCCTGAGTAGACAAATGATATAAGCAGTTTGACTACCACTGTGGAAGTAACTGAAATGAGAATAAATGTTGGCAATGGATTATGTAAGTCACTGATGCCATCTAGAATTCTGAAAAAGATGCAGAAAAAAAATAACACATTAACCATTTTGTTACATATGCCTGTTTATTTTCCTTCTCCATCTCCAGCTTCCTATTACCTTAGCTGACATTCATTAAAGATAAATCTTGGCCCTTTTGCTAATGATTGGGCAATACCTGGAGGGTCAAAGAGGAACCATGCGGTCATCAGCTCTGTACACCTCCTTTATCAATTGCACTTAGCAGTAAGAGGCTGTTCTGGACTTGATCTCTGGTAATAAGCCAAAGTATGACATATCCGACAGAAACAGTTGAGCAACCAAGGTCTACTTTAGTGATCATAATATATTCAGATATGAATTATTCCTCCGGGTATATGTGAAAATAGAGTCTCAGAAGTTAATGTAACTTTTTTCCCCCCTTTTTTAAGACTGGTTTGGAGAATCTAATACATGGAATAATTTGCAGAAAGTGAAATGATATCAACAGCAGTGCAGAAAATCTACCATTATGAATAATAATAAAAAAAAAAAAAAGTATGATTTTCTGTATCTAATTGGCAGATATAGAGGATGGATACCAACTATATTCATCCCAGCAAAAAGTATCAATAATAGGACGACAGAGACAAGGATGTGGTTAAGTAAAGATAACAAGGAGAAGCAGAAGGCATTTGAAAAGTTCAAAGGATATGTTAAGTGGGAGGAATGGGCAGATTATAAGTGTAGATAAAGCAAGTAAGAAATAATTGGAGTGAAAATGAACACCGAACATGAAATAGGCCAAGACATCTCAACCCCACAGGGTTTTGAGATATTTACACAATAGGCAACTTGGAAAAAGGATAGTCTTTGTAATCGTGATAATGAATTAAATTTTATATAATGCATCAACGCCACAAAACATTCTGCTCCACATTCTAGGACCTTATTCAAAGCTGCTGGAGTTGGTGGCAGTCTTTCAGTAGTTTTTGGATGATTAAATCAAGTCCTATTAATTTTTTTTATCAGGTGGGTTGGATATTCATAGTCTAGGAATTTAGGCTCAAGTCTTCAGCAGGCAACTAAGCACCTAAGACCCAACTGGTCCTTGGTCTCTGAAATGTCTTTGAAAATCCTATCAGTTTGTTTTTAAAGCAAGTTTCAACTCCATTCAAAGACTTTTTAATATATATTAAAATGCAGTATTCTAATAAATGCAAAAAAAAATAGAATAAAGGAAACCCATACAAATAAAATTCTCAAGAAATTACTAGTTAATTGAAAACCAGTAGCACCTACTGTAAATTAAAAATAAAAATGAAAAAAATTAGAACAGTAAGTTAAATACTGTTTTTAAAACCTGTTTGGGGAAGAAAAAGTAGAAGTTTAAGAGGACTTTTACAAATGAAAAAAATTAGTCTAAGATCTTTGCAGTGGGATGAAGGCAAATGAAAAGATCCTCTTCAGCAGTGATAGCCACCTGGCAAATTTGTTCGGGCAGCCCTTTCCCGTGGTGCATTTGTTCACTGAAATGAATGATCAAACCATGAGTGGAGCAGCAGTTTCTCAGTGTGGTGCATGGAAAGTGAATAGAGACATGCATTCAGAACAAGCCAAAGCAGGACAACTCAATTATGTTCGTTGTTTGTGGTGTTAAAAACCATTCCTCAATTGAGGTGTAGCAAATACAGTAACTGCTCCAATGCTCATGTGATGTATCAACATTGTTTTTTATCAGCAGTTCTTAAAAAAGGAGAGAACACGAGGGAAATAAGGCAACAGTTTCACACAGCCTGCCTCAATCCAGTCAGTAAACTACAAACTAGGTAAAAATAGATATTATATTTTTTATATATTCCTGTACAGTAACATGTCCACTAGGCTCCAGGATATGACTTTGCATTACAACAGGATCATGTTTACAGATATGAATGTTCAAACAAATGTTTTCCATATGAGCTCCTAGAAATGACAAAGGCCAGCTGAGGATGCACTCTTTATACAGAGTGATTACCTCAAGAAACAAAGGAATATTTCAAAACGTGTTACAGTTTCATCACTTGGGATTTTTTCTTTCCAGAAGTTACCAACAAGAAAAGCAGCAAAATTTACAATAGTGCAAAAAGTACGATGAAGAAATTAGACTCACAAACAGGTTGGTGTTAGTGGTAGGACTTGAGAGAACGTTTCTGTCAAAACTATGTTTTCCAAAATACACATTTTGACAATGTTCTTTGTCAGTGTCCAGTTGTGTGTACACACATACGTATGTATTTCAATCATCCATTTTGGAGGGATCTACTTGCAGGCTAAGAATAGACTGTTTTGAGACAGAAACAGTAGAACCAGAAGGCATAGTTGCTGGAAGAAGATTTAATAACCAGTTCAAGAAAAAAATTGTAATATTTGGTCTAATTAAATTGGTCTCAACTATCACTTCTACAGCCCTGATGCTTTCTGCTGGAAAAATTGAAGAACTGACTATCTAGTACCATTTATGTTAATTTTTAAATGTTATAGTGGTGCTTCAAGGGGATTGTAGTCCAGGTGCTGTCAAATTTCTTTTGGGTTTTGACTTTGTAGTGTTTTAACTGTGATGATACGAATTGACCCTTTGATTCCAAGGAGAAAGAAGTAGATGGTAGATCATGGTCAAAGAAACCAGCTTTAAGAAGAATTACATAGTGAGATGAATGGCAGACTATAAAGAAGAACTACTACATCTACTAAGCCACTGAAAAACAGGGTTTCTTTAATTATTATTTAATTTCATACTTAAGAGTGTGATATTTCCAGGTGAAAAGATCAGCTTTACCAGTGCCTGCATAATGGGATGCTAACATTTTGCATTCCCTTCATCACCTTTATCTCACGCCTGGTATTTCTTGTTGCCCAGAAGATGGTAATGTGCTTACAGTTACTGCTGAAATCAAAGCAAAATATTCAGAGTTACATCATTCTTCTTGAAGTAGATTTGTGTCTCATTAGTGAACTGTGTTGCCATATTGAGGTTAGTAAATAACATTAACCCTATTTTAAAGGTGGGGATCGTGAGGCAAATGTTAAGAACAGAAAATGGAACTTCACAGTTAAACAGTGAGTCAGCAGTAGAGCAGGAAAGGACACACATATTTTCTTTCTCTTGTACCCTCCTGTCACTGCTGCCTCTATTTTCAGCACTAGACATGGCCCTTTGTCATAAGAAAGAAAAGAGAGGGAAATATAGAATATTTCTTAAAAGTTTTCTTTTTTTTCTTTTTTCTTTTTTTTTTAATTTTTTTTTTCCTAATAGTGTACCGTGGGGGGAAAAAAAAAAAAAGGAAAAATCAGTAAGTATATCTTATTAAACGCTTGGGTCAGGTTATCTGCCTGTCAGCAAAAGGGGAAAACATGCATTTGGCATATTGTTGCTGAGCATGCTTTCTATTTCATCCCAGTGCACACCTCAGCTGTACCCGGCATTTAATAAGCATTATATTCAGTGCTCTTTAAAAAAAAAAATTGAATTATTGCTCTTTTTATGGTTCCATAAAAGCCTTTATTAATTTGGGGGAAGAGGCTTCATCTTGTCTGCCTGGCCAATCCACAGTAAGTGATTAAATTATTCATGCAGCTTCCAGTTGGCTTTGTTTACTGTGTCCAGATCATGATGTCTTTAGTTCGCAAAATGGAAGTTGAGTAAGTGTATGTAGGTGGCGGTTTCTGGGTGTGAATGGGCTACAGTGGGGATTGTAATGGGATGTATATCAGAAAGGGCTTACATAAAAAATACCCACAGAAAATGTATGCACAGAGAGTATTCATGTGAAATTCCTGTCAAAACCCACCCAGACCAGTCTGGAAGACAGTGAGGAAAGGGAGAAAACTCAGACGAGTTTGCTTTGACACAAAGTTTCCTGAGCTGTTTGTTTCACTGCTAAGGCTGAAATTGGAGAAGAAGCCATGGTGCCCACTGAAGTCAAAGAGAAAAATCTCACTGAGGGTTGAGACAGAACTTCGGATTTCTATCGTTACAGATGGTAATAGTGAAATTATTCTGTTAAATGTGCTTCGGTTTACCTAAGACCTTGTTCTTTCCTCTACAGGTAAAGAAAATGGGTTAATTTATATAATTTGTCAATAATAGAGTTTACTGATATTAGTCAGAAGAAAAGTAAACCTTTAAGATAAAATAACTCTAACCCTTGTAGTCACCTCAAGTACCATTCCATATCTGTTTGGACATGAGATCTACGAATACATCCTTAAAACCACAGTGCTGTCTCTGCTAACTAAGGATAAGAAGGCTACTTTGATCTGCAGGATCTATTTTAGCATCCTTAAATGTAACTTTGCTGAATTTACTGTAAATAGCTTGTAAAAATATGCATTTAACAAAAATTCTGAAGTCTTTATGGCTATCAGCTCAATAACTTCAAAAGCATCTGAAATGTAATTTACCAGCAAATGAGTCTCTAATTTCCTGATTGTGATGAAAGTTTATAACAGGTTAATAAATGTCTTCAGCTGAACTGTAGTTTTTTGGACCTGAGAGATTGTCTTTTTTGTGTCTATGGGGAAAAAACACCACCAGAAACCAATGAAAATTTGTTTTGTTGAAAAAGGAAAAACAATTAAAAATAAAAGTATAAAATAAGACTATTTTTAACACCACCACAGATTTTTCAGACTGGCAGCACTTGTGACTTTCTACAACAAAGACCAGAGAACACAGGTGTCCTTGAAGGGTTTTTTGGGGTTTTTTGTTTCTTTAGTTTTTTCCATGTGTGAATTTTTGTTTTTCTTTTTTTTTTTTTTAATTTCAGTTGTCCTTTCTTTATATCAAGATGAGGCACAGTCTAAATTGACATACTGTGTTTTAAGGAGCCAAATGTTGGGATTATTCCAAAGTATTTACAGTGTTCAGTGTTCAGTTACGTCAGATGTTAATTTCAGTAACAAGGTCCCACCATTCTGTACAAAGAAAGACATTCAATGGCCTGAAAAGCACGCTATGGGAGTCTGATTCATGGTAGGATTTCTTCAATCACTTCCATGCCAAAACTCCAAAGACTTATAAAAGGGCAAGACTGAAGACCATCTATGGTGAATCAGATCCCTGCACACTAACCTTTTAACTAAAATGGGACAAGAAAGATATGAAGAGTTGCGTCTCAGGTCATGAGGAAGGAAGAACAATTCATGAACATTCATTGCTTAGACAAACAGCAAAGAAAGCAAGCATCTGGGAAAGGCACATTGACAAAGAGCAAAGGACATAACCCACTTCATATCTACGCATGGCAAATCAATTTAATGTCTTTCATTACTGCTTCAAAACGGAAACTTACATGTGAACAATAAACTTTAATCTGGTTGACAACAGTTTAAAAAATGCACTGAAAGCAAGTTTCAGCTGCATGACATACTTTATGACACTTATTAAAAAGACATACTTGTAAGTCAATTAACCTGCCCAATGGTACATTTTAACTTGTTTTCTATTAGGAAAGGCAGCAAAAGGGCAAAGTTTTTCATTTAGGAAGGTTCTGAGTTCATTTCTTTTTCCTCTTTAAGTGAAGGACATTGCTGGTGTCATCGTCCCTAACAGTGCAATATGAAATATTTGCCATTGGTGTCCACCAACCCATACTGTCACAGGTAACGGCTGCTTATTCTGTAAAACTTTATAGTCACAGCAGTTTGGTATGGTAATTCATTAATTAAAGTAATGATGACACCACAGGATGATGCGGTTAACAAGACACATCTATCTGGATATTACAGAGAGCATCAGTTGCACCCAACATAGATAAGGTTGCAAAAGCATTTTAGCTGACCTTCCTTTATCACAGAACTTTCCCAAACATTTGAGTGTTCTTGTTCTTGTTCCTGTTCCTGTTCCCATCCCCTTCACTTCTTTCAAAGTTCATGCTATCAAAATATAAACATGCACATAAACACACACACTGTTGTGTGTATACATTTATTTTATTTCTATGAATTCTCTGTCTGAAATGTATATTGTACTTATTGTACAATAAGTCCTATTGTACTTATTAAATATGTGTATTTACTGCATATATTATAATTATGCTTCATGTATATGTGATGTGTATTTATATGTATATACATGTATACACAAGGATTCATAAGTGTTGATTCCCAGGAGGATAGGGAAGCGCTACAGAGAGACCTAGATAGATTGGATCATTGGGCCAGCACCAATGGTATAAGTTTCAACAAGGGCAAGTGCCAGGTTCTGCACCTGGGCCACAAGAACCCCATGCAGCGCTACAGGCTTGGGGAAGTGTGGCTGGAGAGCTGCCTGGAAGAAAGAGACCTGGGGGGTCTAATTGACAAGTGGCTGAATATGAGCCGGCAGTGTGCCCAGGCGGCCAAGAAAGCCAACAGCATCTTGGCTTGTATCAGAAATAGCGTGACCAGCAGAA
The DNA here is from genome assembly GCA_033628505.1 of Tringa tobata. Classification (NCBI taxonomy): domain Eukaryota; kingdom Metazoa; phylum Chordata; class Aves; order Charadriiformes; family Scolopacidae; genus Tringa; species Tringa tobata. The sequence continues at coordinate 1,610,245 of JAHREE010000124.1, forward strand.
GCAGGGAGGTGATTGTGTCCCTGTACTTCAGCACTGGTGAGGCCACACCTGGAGGATTGTGTCCAGTTTTGGGCACCTCAATACAAGAGAGATATGGAGGTGCTGGAGGGAGTGCAGAGGAGGGCAACGAAACCGGTTGAAGGGCCTAGAAAATAAATCATATGAACAGTTGAAGGAGCTGGGACTGTTTAGTATGAGGAAGAGGAGGCTGAGGGGAGACTCTCATCACTCTCTACAATTACTTGAAAGGACACTGTAGAGAGGTTGGTGCTGGTCTCTTCACACAGGTAATTAATGACAGAACGAGAGGGAATGACTTCAAGGTCACACAGGGTAGGTTTAGACTGAACATTAGGAAAGAATTCTTCACAGAAAGAGTGGTCGGGCATTGGAATAGGCTGCCCAGGGAGGTGGTTGAGTCACCATCCCTGGATGTGTTTAAGAGACGATTAGATGTGGTGCTGAGGGATATGGTGTAGGGGAGGACTTTATAGAGTAGGGTAGATGGTTGGACTCAATGATCCCAAGGGTCTCTTCCAACTTAGACGATTCTATGATTCTATGATTCTATAAACATAAATTTTCTATAGATTTTGTATAGAATTAAAAAAAAAAAAAATTGCATTGCACAATGATTTCTGGTAGCTTAGCTTTGTGTCAACATGTGCGATGGAAAGGCAGAAAGGGAAGGGTAGAGAGAACTAAGATTTTTTCACTTGATGAAAGTGTATTACACTACAAATTGGCTTATGAATATAGGGAGCTGAGTACTCAATTAGGGTTTAACTATTTAAGCTCCAATGGGTTCTGTAGGTCAATGGAAATGTAGACAGGATGAGATCTTTTGTCCATACTACTGTGGTTCCAACAGAATAGATACAAAACAATGTTATGTAAATGGTATACCTAATTTCATTTTGATTAATTTATCTTGTAATGATTAGTTCAACCTGGATTCAGAGGCACACATTAGCTCTGAGTTCTGTGTAACTTGAAAGATTTTAAGCCACCTGCCTACTATTCCTACTATTAAAATCATAGAGCCAAGACTAGCTGATCTGATAGGAGTTTGAAAACTATGAACAGTGAAAATTTTTCACTTGTGCCTCATGGTTGTGTCAGACCTACTTCACTGATGGTTTCAAGTTCAATGATTCTGAGTATGTTCCTTGAAGTTTGCCAGAATCACTGGCTCTGCAAGTTAAAGTTCTTGCAACATTTGTAAATATCCTAATTTGGGCAGTATTCAAAGGACATTTTTTTCTTATGAGATATTTGATATTTTTACTTCCTGTCTTTGCCTAGATTTGGAAATGAAGACATCAACTGTAACAGCAGTAGAATTTTAATTTCTATAATAAATATAAGAGGACAACTAGGCAGTTTAGGAGCATGGATATGCACATATCTAGCTATGCACTAAATTATCTCTGAATCATTACTATTTTTGTTTCAGGGCATTGTTTCTTTGCTTTAATTGCATGTAAAGAACTTACATGAATTGAAATTTGTACAAATGTTTAGAACATTTCTAATTCCCAATGGCAATAGCATGCTGCATACCCTTATATATTAAAATTCTTCTTTAAACCTCAGAACACTTCAGAAATATGGCTGGTTTCACTATGTATGTCGTTTTGGATACATAAACTGCATGTAACATTGCTGCTCAAGAGTGGAATTGAGCTGGGCTTGAAGCAACATTCACTTCATGGCCACATTATTTAACTACTAGCTCCTGCCAAATCTAGCTGCATGCTACGTGCTAGAATCAGTGGTGCAGTGTGTGCACAAGTGTAATATCACTCTGCTTAGTCCAGCTGTAACCCTGTATATTATTTACCTCAGGAGTGAGGAGGCAGTCTGATGGGAAGTCATCAGGGAAACATCAAGTAGAGACCTTCTTTAATAACAATGGATGTTATTTACCAGACAGAATATTTAGACAGCTAAGACAGAGTTAGTACTACCTTCTAGAGGAAGGAAGATCAGTAAAGTTATATACTGGGACTATCCTGGGCTCTTCTAGAACATTGATTCCCTAATTATGGGGGTGGCCAGAAAGAACAAGTGGAAGGTGATGGATTACTGCATGAATATTTAAAAACTCCTGTGGGAATTATAATGTTTTCTGAGTCCGTCTTTCTTGGAGCAGCTTTTTGTTAAATGTGCCTTTTTATTGTCTGTAATCATATACATATGTAGATATTTGTGAATACACATGCAGAAAACAATCATGAAAGATTTGTAAGAACAGAGGAAGGTCTCTGAGTATTTCACAACTTCTTTCAAATATCAAGAAGCAAGTGAAAAAGAAAGGACGTAGGTAGTCAGTGAATAGGTAGCCTATAATGGACAAATGTACAGAAAAAAAAAAACAAAGGAAAAAAAAAAGAAGACATTTTTAAAATGCATACAAAACAAGCCTCAAAAGGGTCTACAAGCTCAAATGCTCTCAAGAGAATTTGAGAGGGAAAAGTGCTTTCAGTAACTGTTTTTTATCTTCAGGTTTTTTCTTTATCTCGCTTTCTTGAAGGGTAGAAGTTGACCCCAAGAGAGTCATGTAATCTGATTTATTGTACTGCGTTTAAATCAACAAAGTCAGTTTTCCAAAGCTGTGCTAGAAGTGTCTGGAAATCTTATTTGAACTGGCCTACCTTCCTCTTTCTCCCCCCTTCAAGTTTGTTTAGAGTGAGAGAGATTCAGGTATCAGAAGACCAAGAACATTAAAGCTATAATAATCATGAAAGTTTTCTCCCAGTGTAGGATCTAATTTTCCAAGTACATGTCGTGTGAATGTGAACTGAGTTATGGGTTTCTTTTCTCTTTTTTTTTTTTTCTTTTTATTTATTTTTTTTAAGTGACTGAAATTTAGAATTATCAGATTTATTTATTTTTTTGAGTTCTGTAGGAACTGACATCTTAATCTAAACTTTTAAAATTTTTCCTCAATATTTCCAAATATCAAAATATCTGAAAAAATATAGATCATGTCACAAATGACCATGAAAAGTCAAGGTAAGCAGAATGCTTTAAAACTAATTGAAGCTAACCTGTGAAAAGAAATTATGTCTTTTAGTACATAAACAGTAGAGAAATGGTATGAAGAAAAACAGTGTTGTGGACTGATGGAGAAACAACTTTACATTACTGATCCTCATGTCCACATTGCTAATGGACACAGAAAACTGACAATGTAGAATAGGCCAACAAGCAGAAAAATCTGGTCATATCTGTGTTAAACAATTTATTTACTTTTTCTGACCATTGACTAGTAGAAGATGGGAAATTTTACCATTGGTCCCAAAATCAGAATGTGTACTGGTTTGAATGAACTAGAAACATAGAGATTATTTACTTTGCCTTGATTTTTATTTTTTTATTTTTTTTGTTTAAGACACCCATTAAAATCTAGAAAAAGTGAATACTTCTGTTTGTCACATAAGTTTACAAGCAACTTGATGTTGGCTGGTTGGTGGCAAAGAGGGAACAGTATCCTTACTGCTGTACTTCAGTCATCTAATTTAGGAGCCTGTATTAATAAGCCCTGAAACTTCCCAATTTTCTCTTCAATGTCTTTGACTCTTGACTGAGCCTCTTACTTTCTAAGGTAAGAAACAATGAGTTGAAGCTGAACTATATTTGAGTTTAATAATCACAGGTGGGTATGCTGCAATTAACCCAAATAATTTACCTTGGATAAATCAGAACAGCTCCTGAAGAAAACACATATTGTACCATAATCCAAAGGGAACTTCAGAACTTGGAAACCAAGATGCTACTCTGAAACATGCATTTGGGGTGCTGACAATGAAGTGGGTTTGAAAAACATGTTCAGTTTATGCCATCTGATATTTACATCATTGCTCTAAGCACTTGAAACGATTACAGCATAAACCACAGGAATGATAACTGCCATATTTCCGTGTGGCAAAGGCGCTTATCAAGATCCTATTTTATGTCTATATCCAAATAATCAAAACCAGGAAATGGTATTTATCTGGAAATAAACAAGAACCCTTTGGAGGTAAAGTTAATAGCATAACACAAGTGACTATCATTTCTTTATTGCAGCAATAGGTTAAAAATAGAAATCAGTCTCAATGGGACTAGAAAATCTTATTGACATAGAGCAGCAAACATAGTAGTGTTGTATTGTGGCACTTCTCCTGCTAAACTGTTCTAATAGCTCTTTAATTGTATTCTAATATATCATGGTAAAAAGAGTGTGAATATAACAGCTATTTTAGATTAAACACGAAGAAATATATCAATATATTACTGTGACAGAAAGTTGCTACTTTGTAAACCTTTTTGACAATAACACTGTTTAAAAAAGCAGGCTGGGGTTGTACTTCTGTTTCTGTTGGTGTGTTTTTTAGAGAGGTTTAGGTATTTAAAATTCTCTGACGTCAGTGTCAAAAGGGATGCTTCCAACAACATTATGTGATCCCTTGTGAGCCATGGGTTAAGACCATTTTTGTATTACAGCTTTTAGAAGGACATTAAAGTCTGCATAAAGAGTTCAAGCAATGCAGACTCTAGTATGCTGGTAAACCAGACATTTGAACGTCAATCTTAACTCCAATTCTATCCTTCCATCCATATTTCCATTTGAAAATTTGAAGCTTCAGCTTCCAACAACTTAATCATGTTTTGGTTTTGGGGTTTTTTTTTTTTGTTTGTTTGTTGCTTTTTTTTGCTTTGGGGTTGGTTTTTTTTTGTTTGTTTGTTTCATTGTTGTTTTTTTTTTTTTTAACTCTGTTACTTACAGACTGCAATCCAGCCAACTCTTTACTTTTTCTTTGTTAAAGAAAATACATTTAACCTTTCTAGTTCCTCATTGAGGAACTCTAAACTTATGATCATGTGGTAGCCATAAAATCATGTACAAATTTGATTCCAATGGAACAATTTAATTTTCTAGTGCCATATCCTGTATAAATTAGTTCATTGTCTTTTACCTAGATGTTCCTATGCTTAACTTACATTACCAAAAATTGTCTAGAAAAGTCTGCAGGGCTGAATTAAACCACCAAGAAACACTACCAACTTCTTTGACAGTGTGTTCCAAAATTCATTTTAGTAGATCTGTTAAAAGTGTGAGTGTAATTTCTCATTTGAATTTATTTGACTTCAGTGTTCAAACATTGACTTTGTTACCACTCAGTGTTCAACGAAACAAACTTCCAAATTGCTAGTATTTTATCCACTTTACATCTACATTTTCTATTTTAAGGCATTTCTTTCACCCTTAGATCAAATTTTGTGAGTCTTTTTGTGAGACTTTTGTGAATCTCTACACTTAAGACTAAGTTCACAATGTGGATACTACAGTTCTGTACAATATTCCATGACAGGTCTTCCCAATGCAGTGCCTGCCCTCTATCTCTAAAAATATCCTTGCTCCTAAAGTATTTCATAGGAGCACTGAATGGTCTTTTCTTTGCTTGTTATTTTTGTGACTGGCATGATACCGCTGCCCCCTTCAGATTCTGCTTTTCTTTTTCTGTAGCTGTGGCTTGAATGTGCATTTCTGCAAATTCCAAGAGCTTTCTCTTCTTTTGGCTGAATTAAGACACATTTTGTTTAAATGGGGTCAGTTTTCTTTTCCTTGTTAACAGTTTCCCAGCTGTCCTTTCATTTAGCAAATATTTTATTGATATTTCACAAACCTAACTTTTTCAAGGGAGTCTAAATCAGTGCCATTTCCAGACAAATTATGAAGAATGATTTAGAGATTTATTGATAACTAGCACATTGGTGTGCTATAATACTACAAGGTTTTTTGAAGTTTCTTTCTGAGTCATAGAAGAATGAGGACTGAGAAGGAAAGCATCCATCTTGTAGATAATTTACTTCAGGAAGTTGTAGAAAAGGATGTGTCTCAGACAGAATTTAAATATCTTCTCATCTTGTGGGTAGTATAAACAGTCCTATTATAGGACTATAGTGGGAAAATAGAAGAGGTCATGAAAAGCAGAAGTTACTGAAATTAGTAGGAATTAAATTACCTTCAAACTCAGGATTAGAAAATATAGAATCATAGAATCATAGAATGGTTTAGGTTGGAAGGGTACTTGAAAATCATCTTGGTCTAACCACCTGCCATAGGCAGGGAGATCTTCTGTTAAACCTGGTTGCTCAAAGCCCCATCCAGCCTGGTCTTGAACACTTCCAAGGATGGGACATCCACAACATCCTTGGGCAGCCTGTTCCAGTGCCTCACCACCCTCACAGTAAAGAATTTCTTCCTAATATTTATTCTAAATCTGCCTTCTTCCAGCTTGAAGGTCTTACCCTTCATCCTACCACTACGTGCCCTTGTAAAAAGTCCCTCTCCAGCTTTCTTATAGGCTCCCTTCAGATACTGGAAAGCTGCTATAAGGTCTCCCTGGAGTTTTCTCCAGGCTGAACAACCCCAACTCTCTCAGACTGTCTTCATAGGAGAGGTGCTCAAGCCCTCTGATCATCTTCGTGATCCAGCAGGTCCAGGCCCTTCTTATGTTAGGGCCCCAGAGCTGGACTCAGGTGCGGGTCTCATGAGAGCACAGCAGAGGGACAGAATCACTTCCCTTGCCCTGCTGGCCACACTTCTTGATGCAGCCCAGGATGCAGTTGGCTTTCTGGGCTGCAAGCGTACATTGTTGGGTTGCGTTGAACTTTTCATCCACCGACACACCCAAGTCCTTCTTCTCAGGGCTGCTCTCAATCCAATTTCTACCCATTCTGTATTTGTGCATGGGATTGACCTGATCCACATGCAGGACCTTGCACTAGACCTCGTTTAACTTCATGAGGTTTGCACAGCCTGTACATACTTTAATAGTCCCCCACATAACTTTAACATGTGGGTCAGGGAACTGACTGAATCACAGCCTACTCTCATCTCTTCTGACTGTAGAAAGAGGGTCTGATAGGGAATCTGATTTATTCATCATGTTCTTTAAATTTAGACTCTAATATCTGCAATCATCAGGGTAATAAATAGCTCTATGACAAGTCTTTTTGTTGGAAATGCATCATTGAGTATGTAACAGGTAATGTGAAATTCCTTACCTTGCATAAAGCCCGGTGTATATAGCGTTCTTCTACAAATATTCTGTTGCTATAGACTGTTGTACACACAGCACATACGTTTAGAATGATTCAAGAAAAATTATTATTCTGGTTGTGTTAGTTGACAATTTTCAGCAGTGCACTCTAAAATCATAATCACAACAACCCTCACAGAAACCATTAAGTAAGAAATCTTAAAATGTTATCTAGGGCTTTCTAATGCAAAACATAGGGCATTGGGGTGAAAGGCTAAATGTCATCTCCTTTCAAGGAAGCAACAAGAGAGCTCTGAACTGATAATGAGCTGATAATATCCAACTGTTGAGAACAAATCCAAAGCCCAACGACATCAGTAGAGAAATCTCATGGATTTCATGGGGCTGTGGATTGGATACTTAGGCACGTTCAGTAAAGCACTTACACATATGCAGATGGTCCTCATTCTCCAAATCATTTAAGGACACACTGAACTTTCAGTAAGTGCTCACAGCTCCACTGAAGTCAATTTAAGCACATTTTAAAGTGGTTTGTTGAACTGGGAGAAAATGATGAATCTGGGCCTCAGTGAATTTTATGGAAATGCATGATGTACTTAAATTTAACATATTTATGTAGTAAACTCTCAGATTTCTCCACTGAGTCCAATTGAAAAATGAATAATACATAACCTGTGGCCCTGTGCTTCTTTTGAGCTACAGCGACCAAGCAACCCAGAAGCTAAATGGTTACCTATTTCTACGCCAGTCTTTTCCTCAAATCCCAGCAGGAAGTTTCTACTTAATCGAGAGACTAAAATTCTGTATTCAGCTTTCTACTCAGCCTTTTCCAAGAGTATGGAAAACAGCAAATGGGGCTTCAACTGGAAAAAAAGAATAATAAATTTGTTAATTTTATTTGCACTATTTCTGACTAGATCAATTCATATGCCCTCAGACTATGAATACCTTCATATAAGTTGGACTTAGAAGTTGACAACTTCCATAAACTCTCAGTCAATGAGAAATACCATTTATGTATAAAATTTAGTGCTTAATACAGTTTTTATTTTATTGCTAAAGGTTTTTGTGTAGCTGAGATGATTTAAGCAGTCAGTAAGTTTCAAGGGAAAGTGCATAGTAAAATAAAGAACAATGTCTTGCTCTTCTCTGTAGCTCCTAACTTTGCCAAGAAATATATTTCTTTTGACGTCTGTTTTTGTAACAGGAACTCAGTTCTGTGAAGTAAGAAAAAACCTACAATCTAATGTAAACTTTTTAAAAGGCAGACTTCTTTTCTATTGTATTCAAATCACGGTCAAGGAAAAACATTTTTTACTTGAATGGGATTTATGGGTCACTTCTGGCAACTACTTCCACGTTAAAACATACTTAATTCTGTGAGTGATCTACAGAGCTTCAAATTTGTTTCCAACCATTTCATGTCTTATGCTGCTACATTCCTTGACTCTGCTTACCAGACAGCATTTAGTAAAGAAAACGAGATGGAATTATCTATTCTGAAAATATTCAGCATTTCTGCTACTGTTGTTAAAGTCTTAATATTGTAAACATTGATGTATCAGATTTACCTATGTAAGTCAAATGGGATGGCTCACAAGCATGAAACAGTATAGCTAGGAACTAGGTGTGTAGCAATAGGCATAAATACACTGAAAACTGTTGCTCCAGATAAGTGTTTGTAGGCACTTTCAGTCTCACTAACTGTTGTCAGAGGCAGCAAAAATATCATGCTGAACATAGTGCAAATGATACCATAAAGTAATTGATATTATTAAACGTGGCTTTCTTCCAATTGTGAAATTCAGCATCCCTGTAAGTTAATAATACAGGGAATTGAATGGAAATAAGTCATACTAAAAGGAGTATCTTGCTTCAGATCAGAATCAGGATGACCAGGAAAGCTTACATGTATATATCGCAATTAAGGATTTTTTTTAATTATTATTATTATTAAACATTCTTTTTTAAAAAACAAAACAAACAGGCAGTGAAAATATGTCATTTTGTGAACTACCTTTTTTTCTCAACTGTGGCAGGAAGCCAGATTAAAAGAAGTTAGAAAAGAAGGTGGCTCTGGTAAAAGTTTTGCAGGCATGCAGCATGAGCAAGGATGATTTCAGAGACATTATTATTTTTGTCATTTTAATAGAGTTACTGGCCCCACATTAACAGAAGGTGACTCTTAGAGATATTTACCATAGTTACCTGTCATCTGTATGTATCAGTATCTAGGGTGTGGGGGATTTTCACTAACGGCAGGTTCCAGGGCTGGCCTGAAGCTATGTGATGGATTTTGCAAGCATTTAGGCAGAGACCCTTGAGATCTACACAAAATCCTTAACACAGACCTACTTTCAGGCTTTGTCCCACTTGGGTAGCCTTTGCACTCATCAAATTTGTTATGATACATGAGCGCTCACAGCTGAATACTTGTGTTTAAGGCTTGTCTGAGCAGTCTATTGCATTGCAGCCTGTGATACACCATTTTGTTATTGTACATGAAATACACACACTGCAATCACAATTAAGAATTCAAAGTGAGGATCCTAATACCAGGTGATATTAGCCCAGACTAACTACCAAGTGCCAGCTACTGTGACAGCTAACAAACAAAAATTTTGCTGGAGAAAAATCACATTTGACAGATACTGTGCTATCCTAGAAGCAGCAGTTGGAATGTATTTTACCTCTCCACAGATGTATAAATGCAAATAATGGTAATACATCTCCAGGATTTTTATGCCTGTTAATCTTGGATGGTAATGACACAATTTAATCTAAGCTATAAAATAATGGTATTTTTATATATGTGTTTCTATATGCATATATATATATGAACACAGCATAAATACATACCTGTGATTATAGTAAAGATATGTTGCTTTAAGATTTAGATTACAAAACACTAAAGAAGAAAGGAGGAGTGAGTCTTGCTATTTTCAACCTGTAGAAATAAAAGAAGCAAGATGTCAAAAAAGTTACATAGTAAGCCCAGCCACCCTATTTCTCAACTGCAGTCTCCTTTTATCCACTTAGCACCACTACTTATCCTAACTCAATCCCACCCATGGGGCAGATTTAAAAAAAACATGATAAAACTCAAGTGCTCACTCCACTGTCCCAATTGAAAAAAACAAGAGTAACCAAAAAACCCCACCCCAAACCACACTGTAAAACAGAGGCTAATATTAGCAAAAGACTGGAGTGCTGGTCGTAGGGCTCACAGCCATTTGCACCAGGGTTGCTCTCCTCCTCCTCACTCCCTGATAATTAACCATCATTTCTGCACTTCCTCATCTTCTTTGTATTGATCTTTCATCATATAATGGGTGCAAACAGCAAGAGGAAGGCTTAATAACAAACATTAAAATGAATAAATAATTACAGCCACAAATCTTCCTCAACCAACTGATTATTTGTTCAGTGACAATATTACAAGAAATTGGCTTTACATAATTTAAAAGGACACTAGCAAGTAGGGATTTTTTTTAATATCGTTTTCCCTCTCAACACCCTCTGAAAACGTGGTGGGAGGGAGGGGGTTAGTGGTCTTTTCCTTAAAAGTCTACAGGGGCTTAGCTTCCTAATCACTTTTCCAGCATCTTTGTGACATTCAGTAAGTTTCTGAGGGGATAAAAATGGCTTATCAATGATCAGAAGTGTATTATCTTTCTCACAGGTCTACAAGAGCATTGACCCAGGGTGTATGTGTGCCTGATTTTCCTGTCCTGAACTTGGATCCCTTACTATCTGAAGGAGAGCTCTAAGCAGACTGGTGAGAGTATGCAAAATGAAAGGACTGGAGGAGAGGTCAAGTGAAGAGACCTTAGGTGACGAGGAGTCTTCCCATGTGGAATGAGCTGAATTCATGCTCAATCCTTCTTTCTGAAGAGCAGTGCTGCTGTAGCACACTCACGGCCACTTGATGGGATAGGAACAGGAGCAATCCTCAGGCTCCCACAGTCTGCAAAGTCAAGGACCCTTCTGCACCCTCATCTGCAGGACAGAGCTCAAGCCTGTGCCCTGGCCCTCACTTAGACATATCCTTAATCCTGTTCTTATTGGGATAGATGAGGCTTTTGTGTAAGTGGCTCAATATTAGTAATAAGGGCTCAATATTCCATAGCTGACTTGGAAATGCAGCTCACAGTGTTGTTTTGGAAGGTGAACATGAGGGAATGTCTGCCCTCAGTGTGGGAATTCTGTGTCATGGTGACGTGACAGGTCCCTAGTACAAGCTTAATATATTATGTTTAATTCAGAAATTCACCTTAATGCAATCACCCTTATCACAGAGACTACAAGCATCAGCATCATCAGGGGCATGAAAGTTTGCTGTTGCATCTATCTTAAGCGGTCTTTGACCTTAGTGCACACCATTAGCTATTTCAGAGCTGTCATGGGGTTACCTGATAGCAACACCTACCTGTGACATGTCCCAGACCCCTGAAAGGAGAGGAATTAAGAATACTAGCTTGTTTTGAGCCAAGATTTTGAAGGTGAGAGGTCAAGTGTGCTTTATTCATTAACACACTTCTCATTCAGAAAGCTCTGTAACTAGATACCCACACATTGAACAAGTAATGACCTGAAAACGGCACAATTTACAGGATGATATGCTGGCAGAAAGTTTTCTAACACCTCCCAGAAGTGCACTTTCCAGAAACCCACTGTACATAAACATAAAGGTCTGCAATCTGTCAGTTAATATTAATGTGGTCATTTGCTGGTAAGTTGTAATAACATGATGCACATGGGACTTGCTACACTGACCTTTTTGGTGGAAGTGATTCATTAAATGGTCACTCATTTAGACAGCAATAACTATTTGCACAGCTATTAACATTTTAGAACTTAACTGGGTATTTATTGCTTTCAAAAATAAATTTTTACCAAGGTTAGCTGAAGACCAGATTTTTCATTATTCAATAAAGGAAAGAATTTGAAATTCAGGAGCATCAATTGTGAAGGGGTGGGACATTTGTATAAAATGTCTAACTTCAGATTAGTCTAAATGGTTGAGCTATTATCTGTGGGCTTTTGAGCCCATGGCTACAAATCATTGCTTTCACTGTGAAAGGCTAAACCAAAATGTTTCTTTCTTTCCTGGGTTGTTTTTTTTTTCCTCTTGTATTCCCACACCATTTTAAAGTACAGAAAAAGAATGAAAAGTAGTGAGAGCTGTTAAATCACTAATAATATACCCCTAAATCAAGATCCATTGTTTTCAATAGGTACCTGTTTGTGTCACCAGGTTTACTGCCTTCTACTAATCTTGGATTAAATTTTGCACAAAACCAAACTCAAATATAGATATAGGATTTCCTCTAGGAGCACACTGATTTTAGCAAAATTCTAACACAAACTAAAGTAATTTTCCTTGATTTCCTGATGGGTGCCAGGCACCTTTTCTCTCACTTTGTCTTCAAAGCTTGTCAAGTGTCCTAGAGGGCTTACAGAAATTCAGAGATAGCAGGTAGCCACACTCATCTGTTGTGCTTTCTCTACTCCCTTGGACTTTTGGCCATAGGTCAGTGAACTGGGGTTGTTAACTTCACTCATTTTAACAGACGGGAGACTGCCTCTGCCACAGACTGGTAGGAAGGTCTTCCTATTTTGTGAAAAATTTTGAAATGTGAGTGAAATAGAGGGTATTTTGGTCTTAAAGTGTGTGCAAGAGTCCCTGGTGAATGCAACAGAATTTCAGTCTGGCAACTGATCAAGTGGAATTATGTACACAAATATGGGGAAACAACATCCTGCTTTTTTTTTTTACTTAATGATTTTTTGTTCCACATTTCTAGATATAGGACCACAGGTCAGTCACAAAGTACAGTGGCCCTTTGAGAATTACATGGCACAAACTTATACATACTTTTATCTTCTTAGCTTCAATTATAGCCAGTAACTTAATAATCCTAAGATGTACGATAAGAACCTAGTAACATAGCCTTACCATTGAATCAGCAACAGTATCCTTCCAGCAGAGTGGCATCTTTTCAAATTTCCCAATGCACTGCTTCCAGAGATGGTGTGATGAGGCATGCCATACATGACCAGACATCAAATATTAAAAGCAACCATAGGAGTGACAAGATTGTTCAGCTGAATGGTTACAGTCAGTCTGGTTAGCAAGGGATCCTTCTTTGCTTCCCAATGAGCTGTTAAAGGGTTTACATTTTTGCAGACCTCTCCAGTGTCTCCTCTGTTTGCAAAAAGCACTTGCATTAAAGCAAATCTAAGAAAACACAACTCCACTGGGAAGTAGGGCAGCCATGCAAAATCATTATCCTAACAGCCCTAAACACTCCAAACTAGACTGTTGTTTCATAACATGTTGATCACAGCAAGGCTGAGTGGCATGTGCATGTGCTTTGGATGTATGGTACATTTGCTTATAAATGAAGTGGGGAAAACGGTCAGGGGAAATTAAGCTGTTAGCTTGGCCCACGGGAGAGCAGAGTTCAAGTTCTGATTTAACCACACAAACATCCACAGACTAGTGTGACAGTTTACAATCTCATGCCTCACTTTGCTTTTGCAAAATGGGTGTGATAGTCCCCTTTTCATAACGTTATTATGAGGAGAAAACAAGCCCCTTTGTTAGCTTTGATTCACTGTAAGGCACTTAGTAATGTGCAAACATATAGATTGACGTTTTTTTACCAAAATCATCTTCAAATGACTAAGCCCCAAATATTTAATATATATATATATTTTCAAAAAGGACTCAAAACTATGATAACAGACTGCCCAAAAATAACTCATATTTATATTATCCCAGCATAAAAGAAAATCGTAATTTGGAATGAAATACAATACAGCTCTTGCATAAGACAAACTTCTTTAAATGAAATCTTCAGTATTTTCACAACTCTTGCTTTGCCTTCCTTTTTTAGTATTTAGCAATGTTATTTCATGAGTACTTTACACTATGTTCAGTATTAATGGCATAATTAGCTGTGGAAAATATTTAGTTGTCGGTTTGTATTTATTTATGTTCCTGGGATCATGTAAAGTTCTGCTACATTAAAATTTAATTTGAAAGAAAAAGAATTTTATTCATTTTTCAGTGTAATGACCATTTCTGCTTGGCTTATATGAATGATAAAATATTGTTTGAACACACTTTTCCATTTGTTTTCCAGGCATTTATGTAAACTCCTAAAGAAAACACTGCAATGGTTTGTTGGCTGACTATTTGACAAAAGAATTGTAGACACATATTTTACTCTCAGCATTCTGTCAGGAAATGTGCACAGTCCCATCCATTATTTAGCACTTAATTTGTTAATCGATTGATCGATTGATTTGGGGATATTTTACACTGGTATTAACATGTGCACACAGAAAAATGTTGTCTCTATGGTAAATTCAGGAAAATTGTATCAGAATGTAAAATGTTCTGGTGTTTACAGATGTAGATTGAATCTGTCATGGGTTGGCAACTACTGAGAATAATTCATTGCTGGGAACATAAATATTTTGGTTCAAACCTTAAAACTCATTTGATTTGGTGTGATTATTCCTTCCATGTTCAAAAGAATCTGGGGCCATTCTATGGGAAAGAAAACTGTGCTTATTACGCTATTTCTTCTGAAGAAATGATTTCCCAGGCTATAAACAGATAAAAAAAAAAAAAAAAAAAAAAGAGCTATTGTCAGTCTCAGAAACACAATGTTCTTCAATTCCATGATATTTAAGGAATTCAGACCTATTTGCCACCTTTCTCCTCATCTCCTCACAGCATTGAACTCTAGCAAGTCCTTTAATTGATAATTGCCAGAAACTGTACATATGTATTCCTTGTTTTGAGTTCATCTGAGATAGGGCTGTAGTCTGAGGCTTGTTCATTGGTGGCAACGTTACTTTACTTTTTACATCCCCCCCCGCCCCGAGTTGTATTAGGATGAATGCTTGTGAGATTGCATGGTTGCTCATGATAACGGGGCAGGTAGACCTTTGGTTAGATGGAATATGAGTGCTGTTATGATGGGATATGAATGAAGGATATTATGGCCTCTCTGTGATGCAGAATTTACATACCTGCGAGCCCCCAGTCCCAGCTCTTTAATGATTTGGAGTCACTTACACTTCCTACCGTAATGCTGAATCTTCTTCAAAAGGTAGTTTGGGTAATCTGGAGAAACTTAGTGGAGCTGCTGTGGTCCCCTTCGAGTCACAACCTGTGTATATCCCACCCAAAATGCTCGGCAGTGTGGTTCTAGGTCTGTAATACCAGAGATGTTGGACTGTGTGATTTGCTCAGTGTTCCTCTGTGCTACTTATTGCTTAAACATGCAGCATTTTGACTATTATGCCACTGAGATTCTTAAGGGGTATTCAAAATAAAATTACTTCTAACTAAGTTTTGGTTTGAGTGAACTACTTCCACACAGAGCAAAATAACAATGTTTATCTGACCAAAAACCCTTCACACAGTTTTTGAACTTATGCAATGACAAGTACTAAGCAGGATGTTAAATGGGGCAATAGCATACCTCCATATTTTATCAATATGTTTCCTTCACTTATTGTGTTTGATAATATTCCAGTTTTTTTTTTTTTTTCCTGTGTTCCCCTTTCTGTTGAAAGTGTGATTGTGCACAAAGACAAAGAGTCCCTTTTTGGTGAAAAGAAAAAAGCTATTGTAAAACTGGGATGAAATCCAGCCATGATAGGCCAAGTTCTGTGATCAGATGTGCTTGTAAGTCTCCAACTGCCTTTCACTGTGTTCTTCATATAAGCATCCAAGAGTGGAGCTGAGTCTCTCATATTTGGATTTTTTAGCGGAGCAGGTTGTACATTGAGAATACTGGGACATGAACCAATGTGGGAGGCAATCCAGAGCCTAAGAAAGCTGCCACTGTGCTAACTGTACTGCCTGAATTAAATCCCAAACTCGTCAGCATCAGATGCTCAAGTGATTTCCACTTCCATCTGAATATGTTCCAAATTTACCATGAGGTTTACCTTTTGGTTTTGGAAGTCCTCTTTCCCCTGTTGATTTGACTGTGGTGAAACAACTTACATACACACAAACATATGCAAGTGAAAGGAAAAGAAACATGAAGGGAGAAGGCTGGGGGGGCAGGGGGGAGGTGGTGGTGACAGGGACCAACAACTTGTTTATCAGATTCAAGTTGAACCATCTGTTGTTAATGATTAGATCTTCAGCTTCCAATTTTCATTTGAATGTTATTGCTCATTTCTAGCTGGGTACTGAAACGTCACTTACCACTGCATGCAGGATTCTAAATAAGAGACTATTTAGATTGGAAATCTGTTGGAGGAGGAAATTATGTTCCCTACTATACAGCAAAATACCTTTTTGAACACTGACACTTTCTGGTATTGTGTTGTTGACTTTTTAGGGAAGGAGACTCAAGGTCTGAGGCTGAAAAATGAATTCACCAGTGGTGCAAATTACATTTGGGCTAGAGGGGGTTTGGTGAACATCAAGGGTCCGGGTTCTGACCTCAGTCATGGTGGTGTAAAACAAGAAAAAAATGTAGTCATCAAGTATCTATATCAGACCTACAGCAAAGAGAAGGGACTCAGCATCTGATTGCGCAAACTCAAGATGGTGCTTGTTGTACCACTCTGCTAGAAGATATATTTTTAAATAGAAATAACACAGCCTGCACCTGCTTACACTTTTGTTACTTGTTTTCACTGTTTTCATCCCTTTTAATTCCTTTTGTAAATATAACAACAAAATAATTACTCTCAGGATGGAACCTGGCTGGATGCTTGCTCCAGTGGGGAGAGTAGGATCAAATAAAAACAAATGTGCTTCAACCTCAGATTTTCATTCTCCATTTATGAATTTTGAGATGACTACCCACAGCTACTCCACATACAGTAAAAGTCACAATATTTTATAATAAAGAAAGGCCAATGTCACTGCACTTATCTATGGCTAGAACAACTAAATTTTTTTTCTTATACCATAGTTTTTACATTCCTAACATTTCAGAAAGGCAAAGATATGCTATTAGTTGTATTTAAAAAGAAAAACAAATCACAGTGTTTCTTAACACCATTTCTCAGCTTGTAGCTCCTCTTTGATACCCTCTTTCTTTGATAGCAATTAAAAGATAGTCCATGAAATTACTTCGAATGCTTAAAATGAAAATTAAAAGCATGAATACACATACGCCAAAGGGCAAACAAACAAACAAAAAATCAATGAAATAAAGAACAGTACAAAGTCTAGCTTCATTTTGAATTGATTGTATATAGAAATCATTGTGACAGCCCTGCATGAGATGATCTATATAAGATTCTTTTTTTCAAAAGAAGTTAGGTGGTCTTTTTGACTTAAAATTTTTCTTGACCAAGTGACAAGGTGACTTATCAAAGGACACCCATATCAGAAAATTCCAAAATATTCTTTGGGCATTGGAAAGTCCTGCAACAGTATAAGGTACTTCCTCCTCTTTTTAAGTTGGAAATGAGAAAAATCTAGCAGTATCTTTCTCCAAAGCACCTCAGTGACTTCTGTATACACACATAAATCACATAGGTACTTTGGAGTCTAGATCCCAGTGGGATCCTAAATGCTTATATGATTTATGAAAATAGGACATATGGGGCTGTGTTACTTAGGTAATTTAGAAAAAAATTGCTCCTAAAGGAAGAGCTGATGTGGTTGGTTTTTGCAGTTACTTTCTTTGCTCTGCAATCATATTTTACTTATAGAATCTTTGTGCTCTTATGCTTGCAGGCTGTGACAGCTTTAATTTGCTATTTTTCACAGCTTGCATTCACAATATAGAATTTGTTCTATTGATTGCAGGTAATTAAATTGTATTTATTTGTTTTCATCACTAATGTGGTTCATGTGAGAGTCTGAGCCACAATCTCTATAGTGAATATAATAGTCTTTTATCTATACCTCAGTTTTAGCATCAAACAAATAGGTCAGAGACCACTTGGACAAGTTGTGTTTTACACTGAAAAAGGTGAAATGCTTATACTACTATGTTGAAAAGCTGAATCATTTGTATACTACCCATTTTAACATCCCTTGGAAAATAATGAGACTTAACAATTTATTGTTGAAACAAATGCACTTCCTGTGTCTTCTGTGGCAAGAAGAGATATATCAAAAGAAACTGAAGTAAGTACAATGTATGTTAAAGCAATGCTATGCAAACCTGAGAAATACAAATCTTTATGGTTTCTATGCAACAGAAGTAATACAAAGACTAGAAGTATGACTGACATGCAGCCAGATAACAGACTAATGAACAGGATGTTTGCAGTCTATCGAAAGACTAAAAAAGGTCTATGATAGGTTGAACGCTGTATAGTCCTGGAAGTATATAAATACACTACTTAAAAATATGCATCTTGAACTCAAAATGTCATATTGGTGACAACTGGGGCTTGAGTCCTCTTTAATGTATGAACACAGTAATTAACCCATTAAAAAGGAAACAATGGGTAGGTATACAGTATAAGAATAATATTTAACAGGAGGATTCATGATGCAGTGTGCAAAGAGCTCATTAAATGAACAGGAAGGTGGTCATACTATGGGGTCTCTTGACTCAGGTACTTGGAAAATGTTATTTGGCTAGGGCTTCACAAGAATAGCTGGTGTATTCTGCACCTCCCATCACCTGGCCAAGAGTCTACTAGTCTAGTGTCTGCAAGAGTGAGTCTGAAAACAAACCCTGGGGCAATTAGCTGATACTAGCTGCACTGTGAAGTGCCATTAACATGTGGAGGTTCCTAGAGAGCTTGATGGTGTCTTGGGAATGATACTTGGATAACATGATCTGTTGAAAAACTCAACACAGCACAAACTTCTGAATTTCCTTGTCTCATAAGTGCGTAAAAATACCAGCTAAAAATTTCTGTAGTTGTTGGAATACTTTAAAAATGTTGTGACATGACCACTGACCTTCATCTGCTGAAAGTGGCATTTTAGCTGAAATAATAGAAACACATGTTTTTAATTTTGAAGGACTTGAGCTCAATTTCAATAGATGATGTGCCCGCAAGCACTGCTCACAGATTAACACTGTATGGATTGCAAACTAATGAGCAATACATTGTTATCTTATCTCTCTGTCCTTTATAGGATGATTTTAAGGATTTGAGTGTTCAATAAACTCTACCTGTCTTAGATTAAAGGACATTTTAACAGAGAAACATTGCATTGCTATGAAAGACCTTATTCATGGTTTGGCTAAAACTTTTAGACTTCGGGGCATGATGCCTCAGTGTAAGCGTAATGGTTACCAGGCAGCCAGCAGACTGGTGTTTCAATTGAGATGGTTTCCAGAACTAAACACAGGAGCAGTTCTGTGTTTTGGAGCCAGTATTAAATAGCTGGAGGCTATGACGTGCCTGTGTTGTCTGTGAACTGGGAACAACTGTATTGTACAATTGTGTTGTATTCTACACATTTATCAACACTGAGGTACACTTATTGGCTTCAGAAGAATAAAGTCTGTTTATATCTCCTGTTCTGTGGATTTAGAAATATCAAGAGATGTATGACCTTGGACTTTGGTATCTTTGGGACCAAGAAAATACTTTTCACCCGCTTTTCATTTCAGTGTAGATGCAAAATAAAGCCATTTGGAGAACTTTGACTGATTTTTCAAATTGTTTCAGTTTGGAAAGAGAAAAAGAAAAAAAGAGAAACACACACCCCTGTGGAGGAATGGTTAACTGAGAAAGGACATGATCTTATTAGTATGAGCAACCCAGTCTTGGTAGCTGGTGTAGGCCCCGAAGACAAGATAAGAGGAACTTGAAGGAATGTGGTAAGCAAGATAAGAGGGGCCTGAAGGAATGTGAGGGGGACTAAGTCTGGCTAGTGTTAATGACACCCTCTGCGTGAACAGCAATCCCCTACCAATCCTGTAGCAGTTTGAGGTGAGTGAACAACTGTTAAACCCCAATCAGCTATATGCTTCTGCTGCGTGTACCTCTTTGTTGTCTATATAACCCTTGTAGAAACCTGAAATAAAGGAGAACGATCATACTCATATTGAGATCATGTCGTTACTCCGTGACCGAATCCCACTCCAACACACCCCCCTTTTCAAATCAAAAAGTCTTGCTTCAAGATTTTCAAAATATCTTAAGTTTGGGAACAACTTACATTTAGAATGATATACAGATTCAATAGAAAGACGAATAAAAAGAGAAATGTTTCCCTGAAGATATTATAAAAGCAAATCTATGCTTAATCTTTAATTATGATTTCAATGAATGGCAACTGAACAAAGAAAAACAGCTGAAGCTTATAGCAGTATTCACATCACAACATATAAAATATGCCTACACAGCATCAAGATTGTCTCTCCAGTCCCTGCCCTCCAAAGGTCTATAGGCTGTGTGTGAGCAAGAGGTTGGGAGGGGGACATAGCTGGGACAGTTGGTCCAACATGACCAAAAGGATATTCCCTTCCATATGATGTTGTGCTCAGCAATAAAAGCTAATACAAAGGAGTAGGATGGATTTCACGGATTTGACAGAGTTGGAAGGGACCTCTAGAGATCATCTAGTCCAACTCCCCTGCTAAGCAGGATTGCCTAGAGCACATCACTCAGGACTGCATCAAGGTGGGTCTTGAAAATCTCCAGAGAGACTTGGAAATCTCCAGGTGGACTCCACCACCTCTCTTGGCAGCCTGTTCCAGTGCTCTGTCACCCTCACTGTAAAGAAGTTCTTCCTCATATTTGAGTGGAACTTCCTATGTTCCATCTTATGCCCGTTGCCCCTTTTCCTATCAGTGGAAACCACTGAAAAGAGTCCGGCTCCATCATGGGGTGGGGAGGTAGAGGTAGAAGCATTCATTATTAAGGCATTTGTCTTCCAGAGCAACCACCACACACACACTGAGGCCCTACTTCCCAGTAACTGGCTGGACATCACTTGGTGATGGGAAATAGAGAATAAATCTTTTTTTTTTTCATTCATTTCCACATGTGTCTTTTGCTTTCTTTTATTAAACTGCTTTTATCTCAACCTACAAGTTTTGAATCTTATTTTTTCCCCTTGTTCTGTTAAGGAGCAGGAATGAAAGAGTGGCTTGGTGAGCAGCCGGCGGCCAACTAAGGTGAAGCCACCACAGTATCTTTTCAGGTTTTTAACATTTCCATTTCATTTTTTGCCTTCAAGATCCTGTATTATGAGAAACACTGAATAACTGTTCCTTTACTACCTCTTGCTCACTCATCATTCGCCACTTATCATCACAAGTTATAGGTCTCCATGGGTGGCTCTTTCCTGCCTCCCTAAAGCTGCACTCTTCTTCTTGAAGGAAAAGATATTGACTTATACAGAACTAGTCCTAAATCAGTGGAATTCATGCTCCGACGCAAGTTCCTTGTTGACGAAGGAGAGTGTGAAGGCCACTAGATTTTAGGTGGTTTAATTACCTGCTTATCTAAATGTTACTGCACCTACGGTCAGTAGATGTATTTTGACTGCATTCTATCACCACTATCAAATTAACTTCAGCAAAAGCCAATTAACTACTGTAAATTATTCTACTTCAATTAAAAGAAACAGAAATGGTGAAGGATTTTAATATATTAATTTTAATCCACAGACTCATAAGGCACCAAAAAGAAAAGTTGAATCCTTTTTTTTTTTTTTTTAAGAAATGAGAAATTATCTGGAAGAAATGCAATAAAAAATAAGGATCAGGCTAAGTGTCATTATCATTTTAACTTAATTTGTCAACAGAGTAATATATCTAGCTATATTACTCAGCTGACAAATCAATTACAGTTATAATGAAACTTTATACGATTTTACTTTTATTTAATTAGTTGCATCAATATGTTTTTGTTTTTTTTTATTTCAGTTGCACATGAATGCATCAAAGTATAAATGACGGAATAAGGTTAATTATAAGCCCTCAAAACATACATATTTTAGAAACAAAAAGAAATTTACAGTACAAAATGTTAAAAGTAATGCAAGCTGCAAGATGGTTTGTTAAGCTGGCTAGAGGCCTTTTTCTTAAATAATAATAACAATAACAACAATAATCCATGTCTTTGTCACAAGTTATTTGAATTTTAGAGAACCGTCTCAAATAGTGGATGTGAAGCTATTCCCCCAGTTTTGTTTTTTTTTTTTTTTTCAAATCTCTTTGCTCCCGAGGGTAACACATTTTATTCTCTGCAAGGGAATGTAACTCCAACATGAAGATAGTGAGTCATCTAAAAAAGTGTTATCCGGTTCACTGGTGCTAAATACATTTGATGCATTATGCATAGAGGGGGGGAGTGGTAATTTAAGAGAAATTTACACTATGCTATTTTATGTTTTTTTTTCTTTTTTTTTTTTTTTTAACACTGTTCAGTAGACATGTTACAATCTTAGCAACTGCTGCATCAAATGACAATTATACTAACATTAAGCTATAGATCACCTCCTTAAGCAGACACTGGGAATTACATTTCTGTGGTGCTACTCAGAGCTTTTAAAGTAGGCTGTTGCAATTATGCCACACAATTACCTAAGTGGCCCTGATTCAGGAACGTATTAAATATGCTTAAAATTAAATTAAAGTGAAACTTGTGCTTAAATATTTTCCTACATGAAGAAAGGGTCCTTATTTTTTTCTGTTAAGTAGGAAATTGCTGTGTTAAATCAATAGATATTTTATTCAGGTATTCAATGTTATCTCAAGGAACAGTACACTGAAGCCCCAGACAGACAGCATCCACTGCAGTTAAAATCCAGTCATCACTGTATACCCGTCATTACAGCTTCTCCTCTCCCAGTTTGCGATATACCGCAGAGCACAAGGCTGAAGATGTACTGTTGGTTGTGGGAAGTGTGGGCAGTGGCCATCAGTGTGATTTTCATACAGTAAAATTGGATTCATAATTTCATAGAGTCATAAAATACTCTGTGTTGGAAGGGACCTTTAAAGGTCACCTAGTCCAGCCTCCCCTGCAACGAACAGGAGCATCTTCAACTAGATCAGAAAAACTTCTCAAAATATCTCTTTTCAAACTTCAAGTGGACAGATCCTAGCCAGAGAAGCTTGAGATTTATTTACTCTTTAGTAGCTCACAGGACACCTGTTTTCAGTTCCTTCCTCTTTTAGAGTGGATTCAAGACAACATTTCTTACCCCTAAATAAAGAACTTTAATCACTATGGTGTTGGCCATTTAGTAGAAGGAAAGCATGGTTCTTATTCTTCTGAACACAATTAAAAATTGTTGGACCAATGAGCAAAAGAGGTTTTATTTCATCTTACTGCAGGCCTACCTGGGAAAATGTGTGCTCCTCTCTCCCAGGGAACGAGCAGGTATGTCCACAATGAAGTGCAAAGTGGACCAAAGAGACCAAAGATACAATTTCAGACCCCCAAAGGTGTAACGGCTGCACAGCTGAGCACTTTCTGTTTAACTGCTCATAGTATCATGCTGGTGCGCCTTGAAGAAGTGGGTGTAGTCATATTAGTTCCAAAATTAACTCCTGGGAATCACTGGTTGTGATCCACCTGTGGATTCCACTTTCTATTCTGTCCCTTCTTTTCAGTTTTTCATGTGGTAAATGAATAATTAATGATAGTAATGATAATATTCCCCTTTTATCAGTCATTAGGCTGTATGAGACCTCTTATCTCAGCTTTTTATTATCAAGGAGTTTTTCTCTTACAAGTCAGTGGCTATTTATACAACTCTACTGCTCAGGTATTTTTTAAAGGCTGGACTTCAGCTCCTCTCCTGCAGAGAAGAGAGTTCTTAAGGTCTGCTTCTTCACTGACAAGAGGATTTAAAGAAGTGAAGGAACGAGGCCATAGCACAGCAGTCAATCTAAGTGCCTGGACCGTCAAAGAAGACAATGTGATGCCTAAACAAGTGAATATTCAGGTGAAAATTTGCCATTCATGGAGTCAGTACTTCATTAAAGTTGCAATGGTCAGGGGAATTCTTGTTGTTTTTGCTGACTCTTTTCAGGAGTGTTTCCTTTTGCCACTTTCTCACAAAGATTGTGGTCCCAATATCCCCTTGAGAACAGAGAAGAAGAGACATAACAGGTCAGATATCTGATATAGTGAAGGGGGAAAAAAAAAGAAACAAAAAAAGAAAAGTGTCCTTGATTCTTTTGGGAATTTTGTTTATGAGACATCATTTTTGAAAATGATAAAGCCCACAATATGGGAGATAAGATACAGATTTCAAATGATAGATATGTGACAAGAATAAAAAAACAATGCACAGAATTTTTACTTATACATTAAGCACTGAAGATCCTCTCTGCCTACAGACATAGCAGTAGCTAGTTCTCAACTTTCAAAGTTTTTGAAGAATGCTGTCTGAAAATTGATCGTGGGATCAATATAACACTAGTATAATGTCAGAGCATAATAATCACAAATTTGTTTATTTTCTCTACTAATAAAAGCATTTCAGTTTTAATTATTAGCATTTCATTAAGTGCAAATAAACATGTTGTTTCCTCCCTTTCCCTTGTTTTCTCTTCCCTTTTATTCTTCAAGTAATTCTTTCCCCTTTATACTTTTTCACTCAGCAGGAAAATAAATGTGTACCTAGAAAAGTACTTGATATACACACACACACACCCCCTCCAAACAAATGCATCTTTGCATTAGAAATAGTTTTCAGTGTTGTTCATTACTCTGAACTGTTTGTTCAAAAGCTTCACAAGCTACATAATGAAAATCTTTTAGAAGGAATCCCAGATTTTTTCATTGAAATGAACTTGTAGGTAGATTAAACAGGTAAGATATATTTTAGAAGGTATATTGAACAGGTAGGTGTATTTGCTAATATATAAATTCAAAGGTGCAGGAGAGGCTATTCAGATGTTATTATTTTTCTCGTCTCTCTATTGTAATAACAGTTTTAAGTCAAAGCATTCTGAAATCAAGTGGCTGAGTCCGTGGCAATTCAGGAACACTAAAGTGGTATCTTAGTAAAGGTGGCACTGTGTACATGTAGACTTGGTTCCTGAATATACTTTTAGGTTCTTTTAATTTCTTATTCATTAATAGCTTCATCAATTCCAAATGAGCTGACCTCATATGCCCAAAATTAGACAAAGAAAATTTACGTTTAAACTAGAGGAGAAAAAAGAAATGTGAGTAATAATAAAACGAGGAGCAAATATTAGATGTTTTTTAAAACATATTTTAAGGAAATGTTTTGATAGCTACAGAAAAAATTATATTTAAAAGTTGGTTTATACCCACTACTGCAGCTTTCCTTTAAAACAACAAAAAACAGGGAGTTAAAACTGTCTTAATGATAAGAGTAACAGACTGATTTGTGTAACCAGGAAGCTTTCTTTTCTCTAAATTGTGTTATGATTCTAAAAAGTCTTTGTAGTGCAATTCTTTGTGAGCATGTCCACAGGTATAAACTCTGACATTTCTTGTGAAAAATCAGTGTGCCTTTGTTGCCACTTTTGATGGAAAAAGTTGGGAATGCGTGAACTAGGAAAGTGAACATGCTGAGAATGAAACATAAGGTTCAGGACCTTGCTCTGCACCTCTAGAGGTTCTTCCTCAACTAGACCACTAATGAGAAAGTTTTATTCTTTAGATATAATTATCTAACTTTCTGCGGAGGTCCGCAAAAATAAGAGATAAGTGGAGTCCTGTATTATACTTACATCTGTGGGTATTGAAATTGTCTTCCCATGACTGTAATGGACACAGAGACCAAGAAATTGTGTGTTGCCACAGCACCCAGCAGTCAGATCCTGGTAGCCTTAGTCTTTTCTCCTATCTCCACTTTCCTAGAAGTTTTGTTGGAGGTAAGCTCTTGATTTGACCCAGAATCTTAGAAACTAAGGCTTAAAAAAATCACACACCACATTCAGCTTTTTGCCTCTTTGTTCTCAGCTTCTCCCTGCTATCCCATCACGTCTCCAAATGCCTCTTCACCTCAGTAAGATTTTGACATTTGGGAAAAACTATTTAAAAAAAAAAAGGAAAAAAAGGATAAAATAGTTTGGCACAAGGGAGCTGCAGCTCTTCAGTTCCCATTAGAATTTCTGAAATGACAATAGCTGAAAGGTTAGGGCAAAACCTATTAGAAAAGAAAAGTTGAGGTAAATCAGGTGAGCTCATCGAAGAAAATAGGGAAAGATTGGTTCCCTTTTGGGATTAGGTCTAATTAAGGTGAGCAAGCAGCTGTGCCTGTTTGGAATAACAATTGTGCTAGCATGTCACTTTTTTTCTGCTTAGTTGAAATTTATATAGTTTGGGAATGGTGGATGTAAGAAAATTAGAGCTCATTTAGAATCTGTTGAAAGGACACTGCGCCTTCATTATTAGTTTTGCATCTGAATTTTCCTGGGGCTGTCCTCTCACTGTTATAGGTAATGGATTTTTCCCCAGATGTAATTGGATGAGTTTAATTTTTTCTTTCATTACCTGTCTAGAAGCCCTCTGCCCCTATTTCCCTTTGTGTTTTATTAGGACTGTAACCCCTATTTAAATAAAGGCTTTGATTGTGATTATATATGTTCAATCAGCACTTTCTGATTGAATAGTTCTGGTCACACAACGCTCTTGCCTAGCATTTTTTACTAATTACATTTTAGCCATGGTTGTGTACGGAAGAACTTAAAACTGTTTGCTTTATACCTTTAAACTCTGACTAAAAGTTTGTTTCTCCCATGGGCCAAAGTACTTACAGCAAATGTAGGCATTTTCTGATACTAAGGTATATGAG
The DNA here is from genome assembly GCA_033628505.1 of Tringa tobata. Taxonomy (NCBI): domain Eukaryota; kingdom Metazoa; phylum Chordata; class Aves; order Charadriiformes; family Scolopacidae; genus Tringa; species Tringa tobata. The sequence continues at coordinate 1,637,005 of JAHREE010000124.1, forward strand.
CTGAGCTATAGGTCATTCTTCCAGGTTATAGTAGTTGCCCACTAAAAAGGTGTAGCACTGATTACATCTTCTCCAGAGTCTTTGGCTATATAAATGAAGTTGGTTAATTTCTTGAGTCTTCTGTAAATTTGATTTTCAGAGCTTTCTTGTAGGTTTGGGGGGTGGTGTTGTTTTTGTTGTTGGTTGTTTGGGTTTTTTCTTTTTCAGTTTCAAGATAGATATATATATCCTTTTTTTTTTTTTTTCCATGTACATGTTTCAAAATTACTATTACACTGTAAAAACATGTTGAGTTCTCTGGTGTTGGAAATAACCATGCAGGAAGTGATTTGTTTCCTACAAACATGATTTATTGTGATGCAATTCTGGTATTCTGATATTCTCACTCCACAGAAATTACACAATGTGAGGAAAGAAATTCATTAATTATATTTATTTCCATGGTGCTCCAAGTACCATGGTTAAGACCATTTAAGTTAACAGAACTCAACTGAAGACTTTAGAACCATTTATACCTCTCTAACGTGAATGCAAGGTGGGTTGCATGGTCAAATCAGAATGGTAGTGTTTGATATCATTCTGCATTACTCTTTTATACTTCTCAGGAAAAGTGACTACACAAAGGTGCAAAACAATCCATATCTAGTCTGACACAACTTGCTCCTTACACGACATCTCCTCTATAGCTAAAGTTAAAGAATCTGACTCAGGATTTAATAGAGGAGAATGTACCAGAAAAACACAGTTTTCCTTGTAACTGGGAAAGGTACCACTTAGGTCTAGATGTCTAGTCTAAATTAAACAAAGTTGTCACCAACTGTGGGATACATCAACCTCATACTAGCTTATAGAAACTGTTTTTTCAGGGTATCAGTGGTTAGAGATATTGAATGGACACTTTATTATCTATATATTCCCACCATTATTTTGCTATCTGCAGATGCAATTTGAGCAGATCTATGTGGTATTTCAGCTTCAAAACATTTTCATCCATCACATTATTACAAAATGACTAAACAGTGGGTGGTTATAAGAGATCACTACTGGAAGAAGCTTACAGATTGCTTTTATTACCATCCTATTGTGCATACAAACAGCTTGTATCCTTCCATACATATTTATATAACTTAGATGCTTTAGAATTCTTTTTATCTGAGTAATTTCAACACCACAGAAAAAGCTACTTCAAAACCAATAGACAACCTCAATGTAAAATAGTTATAATAATAGAATCCTGTACTTATAAATAAATAAATAAGTAAAATTAAGTTTCTTACCTTAAAAATGCATTAGTTACTGCATTTCTTTGGAAAATTTTCATCAGGCATAACATGATGAATTCATAACAACTGCCAAACTTCTTAGTTTCAGAACTCAAAAGGCTAAGCATCAAGGATTTTACTGACAAAACCAATTCTGCTTCTAAAAACAGGAGGATGAGAATTCATGAGAACACAGTGAAACATGACATTAAATCATCAACTTGTAACATCCCAAAGAAATAAGTTTTCAAAATTCTTGTACCCACTTTACCCATTTGCTTTTTTCCACTCATTTGCTCCTAGGTTGTCCCAGCTGCATACTTAATATTGCCCATTCTCACTAAACCAATTATTCTCTTTGGTGCTGATTCTTTGGTCCAGTCTTTAAGAATAATATAGATGCAGACTGGTTCCTGACAGTCCAGGAGCAAAGTCTTTCCTTGGCATAGATCTCAAAGGCAATATTCAATATCAAATAATAGAGCGAGGGAGAAAATGAATACCAAGGTCAGATAATTCACAAAAAAAGAAAGCAGAGGTGACCTCAGAACAACCAGCTGCATAAGGCACATGTTGGTTCCACACCTTCCAGGGCAAGATATGTCTGGTAACAGTTTGTACAGTGCATTTACAAAAGCTTCATTGTTTCCGAAAATAGAATATGTGAAGATGGTATTTAGGAGAATTATTTCAAAAGAAAATAGACTGAAGTTAAATGGAAGTTTTATTAGTAATTCCTATGCAGCCTAATGATACTAGTAACAAGAGCTTTTGAAAATTGCAGCAAGAATTTTTGATATTAACAATGGATTTCTCTCTGACTTCATCCCTTTTCAAAATATTTTCATAGTTTTAATATTAATATAAAAGTGAGAAATATCAGTGCCTTGTATAACAAACATATATTTTGCAGGTATTCATGCTTTATTTTCATTAAAAAAATACTGAAAATAACCAGTGAATTTTTTACATTATATTCATATTCCAAGCAGCCTTGTGAACATCTAAGTAAAAGCTGTAATGAGGTTACATCAAACAAGCAAGTAATGAATTTATAATTTTATTTTATTGAGGATGAATTTTCACAATTCTTTTTTTCTGTCCTCACATTGAAAACAACATCTGCTGCTGAGCATGAGATTCACTTAAAAGTGAAATTAAAAATAAAAACAAAGGGTTTTCTCAGGGGAAACTGAAGTGCATATCATTTTTTTTTTTTGCTATTTTTTTCAAAACGAAATGAGTAGCATTAGTTTGGTTTTTTTTTTCTTCAGTTATTCTTTTTCTATTGTGTTTTTAAGGAATTGGTTCCCAAAAGTTCCAAATCTTACATGGCAGAGACAGTAATATTTTCTTTTTGCCTTTTGAAGCATATGCTAAAAGTTATTTTTAGCTTGCTTGGATGATTACATCTCTGAGTAGCTAATAACGGCATTGATATAATATTTTCAGTGCAAAAGGATTTCAGACTTCAGTATTTAATGCAAATGTCTGTTTTGTAGAAGGAATTAACAAATTTACTCATTACCAAGCTCTCCGTGGAATTATAGCCACCAATGGATAGCCAAAATTAGGGCAGTTGTCTAACCTAAGTTTATAACATTTGATACTATAAGCAAATTATCCTCCGCCCTCTAATAAGCCTTTGGGGGAAAATTCAACTTTAGAAGAATAAAATTACTAGGGATATGCAAATAATGGATATTTTTCATGAATATTCATTGAAATAGAAAGCAATCTCTGTGATTATTTTGTGATCTCTTACAACAACCAACCACGAATTCTTGTTTTGCTAACATTAACACTTCCCAAACTAAAAATGTATTGCATAGAGTTTATTTATTGGACTAGCATCTTATTTCTGTATTCTTCTCTGAACAACTTATACAAGTAGTCAGGCTCCATCTCCAAGTTCTCGACTGCTCAGTAATGTCATACCACTTTGACATTATTTTTAGGTTAAAACTTGGATGATTCAGATCCTTTTTGACCTTCTACAATATTTTGCAGGTATACTGTAATCATTTATGGACATTACTAGAGTTTCTTATTTAAATAAAAAGGATACCTATTTCTCTCAAGGGAAAATTCAAGGGAAGTCTCAAGGGTTCACTCAAGGGAAATCGATATATAAATATCTTTTATTTCAGTCTTTGAGAGGCCATCTGCTGGCAGATACAGATGTCTAAATTTAAGCGAAATGTACTATAGGAGAAATCAGTGTCTAAGCACCCATTACAGTTAATGGAGATCTAGTCATAGAATCATAGAATCATAGAATGGTTAGGTTTGGAAGAGACCTCAAAGATCATTGAGTTCCAACCCCCCTGCCATGGGCAGGGACACCTCCCACTAGAGCAGGTTGCTCAAGGCCCCATCCAGACTGGCCTTGAACACTTCCAGGGATGGGGCATCTACAACTTCCCTGGGCAACCTGTTCCAGTGTCTCACCACCCTCATAGTAAAAAATTTCTTCCTTATATCCAATCTGAATCTTTTTTCTTCCAATTTTAAACCGTTTCCCCTTGTCCTATCACTGCACTTCCTGTCAAAGAGTCCTTCTCCAGTTCCTCTATAGGCTCCCTTCAGGTATTGAAAGGCCGCTATAAGGTCTCCCCGGAGCCTTCTCTTCTCCAGGCTGAACAATCCCAGCTCTCTCAGCCTGTCTTCACAGGAGAGGTGCTCCATGCCTCTGATCATCTTCGTGGCCCTCCGCTGCACCTGTTCCAGACGGTCCATGTCCTTTCTGTGTTGAGGACTCAAAGCTGGACACAGTATTCCAGGTGGGGTCTCACAAGTGCAGAGTAGAGGGGCAGAACCACCTCCCGAGACCTGCTGGCCACAGTTCTCCTGATGCAGCCCAGGACACGGTTGGCTCTCTGGGCTGCCAGCGCACACTGCCGGCTCATGTTGAGCTTCTCATCCATGAGCACTCCCAAGTCCTTCCCCTCAGGGCTGCTCTCCAGCCGTTCTCCACCCAACCTGTATTTGTGCCTGGGGTTGCCACGTCCCAGGTGCAGGACCCTGCACTTGGCTTGGTTGAACCTCATGCAATTTGCATGAGCCCACCTCTCCAACCTGTCCAGGTCCCTCTGGATGGCATCCCTTCCCTCCAGCGTGTCAACTGCGCCACCGAGCTTGGTGTCATCAGCAAACTTGCTGAGGGTGCACTCTCTGCCAATGTCCATGTCTCCGACAAAGATGTTAAATAGTACTGGTCCCAATACCGACCCCTGCGGAACACTCCTCGTTACTGGCCACCACTTGGACATTGAGCCATTCACTGCAACCCTTTTGGTGCGGCCATCCCACCCAAATGCAGACTCTAGAAGGATATTTAGCTAAAAAACTGCAGAAGCCCAACTTAGATGTCTTTATAGTCAGTCAAGGTTATTTGACATGCCCATGCATTTTTTCTGCAGAGGTTGCTCCAGTTTGTCTTAGGTGTCATATGGGTGTCACAGAATCATAGAATCATCTAGGTTAGAAGAGACCCTTAGAATCATC
>JAHREE010000124.1:1646304-1757954 GCA_033628505.1 Tringa tobata
TGTGTCCAGTTTTGGGCACCTCAATACAAGAGAGATATGGAGGTGCTGGAGCAAGTGCAGAGGAGGGCAACGAAACTGGTGAAGGGCCTGGAAAACAAATCATATGAAGAGAGGCTGAAGGAGCTGGGACTGTTTAGTATGAGGAAGAGTAGGCTGAGGGGAGACCTCATCACTCTCTACAACTCCTTGAAAGGACACTGTAGAGAGGTTGGTGCTGGTCTCTTCACACAGGTAATTAATGACAGAACGAGAGGGAATGACAGAACGAGAGGGAAGGTCCCACAGGGTAGGTTTAGACTGAACATTAGGAAAGAATTCTTCACGGAAAGAGTGGTTGGGCATTGGAATAGGCTACCCAGGGAGGTGGTTGAGTCACCATCCCTGGAAGTGTTTAAGAGATGATTAGATGCGGTGTTGGGGGATATGGTGTAGGGGAGGACTTTGTAGAGTAGGGTGGATGATTGGACTCGATGATTCTAAGGGTCTCTTCCAACCTAGATGATTCTATGATTTTGTGATTAAATTGCTTTTCATTGCACACTAATGCTGAGACTCTACCAGCACTTATAGAGGCTAAATATTTTCAAATTATCAAAGTTTAGATGGATGTGGTTTGCTGCATTCTTCACAGAAAGTTTTCTAAATAATATTTTTCAAGTGGGAAGGAAATATAAAATAAATAAATCTGCATTTCTATGCTAGTTGTAGTGAACTACCTGAAGTTTGATCAAGCAAAGTGCTCGTTTCCCCTTCACAATATTCACCCCAGGAAAAAGCAATATCGGTTAGCTAGGGCAACAGGCCTGAATGTAATGAGAGTGTTTTCCCTTCAGTATCTCTGGAAATGGAAAGACCAAAAAATTTAGCAGGATAGGAACACTGGTCTCAATTTCCAATTCTTTCTTTCTACAGATAAAATTTCTGAAGGGCGATGTTCTTTTGAGATGGTAAAAGGATTACTCCATTGATGCATATCATCAGCTTATATTTAGGAACAAAGATGGAAGTGACTTGGAAAGAAGGGAATTCTGTTACCTTACTAATTGAACCAGAATGTCTTATTAGTATCCATTCTCAGTAATCTGATATGAAAGTCACTAATATGATACGACTGTAACATTGTATTAGCCCCAATGTATTCTGATATGATATGAATACTAACGGAATACAAAGGAGTGTTGTTAATGTGCTAATCAGATAAGATATTGTTAATGAGATATGAGAGACTCCACTAAAAAAAAATCATATTACTTCCCTTAACTTTTTGAATATAACATTAACCTTGCTCACCAGGGCACTGTAAAATGTCCTTTTGCTCTTTTCTTGGATATTTAGGTTTCTGTCTGCCCACATTTGAGGTTTGTAGACACCGTGTTTTTACTGACAGAGTACTTGGTCTCAATAATAAAGAGGATAAATAAGTGCAGAATGGTTTGTTTAGTCTGAAAACAATATGCAGTGATGTAGTAGTTACTTAACACAGGGATTATGTGCATATTTAGGCAACTCTTTCAACTAATCTCCAGTAGCCTTGCAAAAATAAAATTTAAGGCTTACAGTAGCCATGTCAAAGACAGTAGTGTCATTCACCACATTACACAGGGAGAAACTGAGGTTTAGAAAAGCAAGTTATCCATCACATAACTGAACGTGAATCTGGACAGAACCGTAGTATTCCTGTAGACAGAGATCTATTTTATTAATGAGATTTTTCTTTCCTCTCCTAGTCTAATTTTTCACTTTCTTTTTCATTTCTTGGTGTACTCTCAAGCAGGTATGAAAAAAAATTGATGGCGTTATGAAGGTATTGGACTGCAGCTGAAAAGGTTGTCATTCAATCCCCATCTATGAGACACCAAATGGAAAAAGACACATGTAAACTCAGGTGTAAAGTTTCAAGCTAACTTGCCTGAAAATGATGTACTCTCAATATTTGCCCCATAATTCAGGTGGTATAAATCAGAGCAGCTATGCTGACTTCAGTAAAGTTATGACCTCTGTGCTACATAATAACCTATGCATTTGAGAATGATATTCATATTTTGCTGTTACTGGAGGAAGGGAAACATAAGCCATCTTAAGGCTGGTAGTGCCCATTTGCAAATTCTGCTGTCTTAGATCAGAAATGGGAAACCTACATCATATGTGTTAGAATTGTCACAAAGCACTAAAGAAATGCCATTCACCCAAAAACATCATGTCAGGCTGTCCTTAGTTCCACAGTCTATATACAAGCCCGATAAACAGACATGCTGTTTTGAGAAATGGTTAATAAGTACTGATGGGAAGTGAGGAAGACTTTGATGTAGTGTTAGTCTAACTACTGGAAAGCACTTCAGTGGTGCTTTTTCTATCCAGATCTCGAGAGCAGGCCTTTTTTATATAAACAGATGTGACAACAAAAAACTAGAGCCCCCTTTATAAATTTAAAACAGTAGCTTTTAAAATTCATTTTTGCCTGTAGAAATATAGGCAGTATCATGGAAAGATCAAGATACTTAGTGGTTTTCCTTTCATTTCTATAAATGGGGCAGAGTATCACCTGAGAAAACCCCAAGTACTAAAACAGCTGAGTTAAAAGCTACATTGAACTTTTCTAGTTATTTAAAGCAAGAGAAAGCAATACGAAAGTGTAGTCTGGTAAATCATTGAGATTTCATTTTGGAGAAATAGCTATCTGCCCATCAAGTTTGCTGTCCTGCTTCTCATGTTTGTTTATTTTGGTCTGTTTAAGAGATAACATCACAGGCACCTCCAAGAGAAGATCTGTTCTCTTTCCTGCTGTTCATCGTTGTCTGACACTATTTAGGTTATGTCAGTGTCATGTCAGATGATAGACAGACCAAAATTTATTGCAAGTCATGCTTAACTTATTGTCACACCATACTTTTGATAAAATAACCAGGGAATTAATTCGTGAATGGGTATTTCCCTCATCTCCATTGTAAACTGGAACTCTTCAAAGACATCTATTTTTGTTTGGCTGGATAATGATCAACCTCACTTACTGAAGCAAGGCTGCTTCTTTAGGTGCTAACAATTTCAGTTCCTACTTGGGAGCTAAATACAGCATATTTAACCCCACACCAGGTTCCCTCTTCTTATTTTTATGTTTTCACAGCCTAAGTTTTCTGCTTGAATGAGTCTGTATGTAGTCTTATATCACCAGGGAAAGCAAAAAGAAAAAAACAAAAAAACCTCTCCACAACCACCATTCCCTCTATATTTTTTAATTGTATAAGACTTAATCTTAACATAAGAAACTTTTATGCTCTGGTCTTGGATATATAATTTTTTTTTTTTTTCAGAGTGCAATAAATTGGTAAAGCTGGTGGTCTAGAGTACAAGTCTTATGAGGAGCAGCTGAGGAAACTTGTGTTTAGTCTGGAGAAAAAAGAGGCTGAGGGAAGACCTTATTGCTCTGTACAGCTACCTGAAAGGAACTTGTAATGAGGTGGCGGCTGGTCTCTTCTCCCAAGTAACAAGTTACAGAACATGAGAAAATGGCCTCAAGTTGTGTCAGGGGAGGTTTGGATTGGATATTAGTAAAATTTTCTTCACAAAAAGGTTTGTCAATAATTAGAACAGGCTGCCCAGAGAAGTGGTTGAGTCACCCTCCCTAGAGGCATTTTAAAGATGTGTAGATGTGCTGTTTAAGAACATAGCGTAATGGTGATTTTGGCAGTTCTAAGTTGATGGTTAGACTCAATGGTCTTAAAGATTCCTCCCAACCTAAATCTATGATTCTATGAATTAATGAGTCTAACTATAAGTTACGGCAAAGAAAAAGAATAAGTATAGTTCAAAATAAATGCCAAATATTTTGTTGGATTCTGTAATGTATGAGTTTTCCATGAGATAAGTATGAACTAAATAGTCCTGAGATGCATATACACCAATAGAAATTAGGAATGTAGCACCTATATGTGTACAAAACATGTTAGAGTCAACACGTCTAAACTGATATTTAGCAGAAAGAAGCTGCAGCAGAGAAATTTACAGAAATTTACAGTATTTGAAAAATACTGATTTCCTCAGACTAAAAGCTTCATTTTTAATCCTTTTTTCAATACACATAACAGTTACTGTAAGCAGAAATGCCTAGGAAAGGGTATGACATGTATGGGGGGTGGTGTTTTTGTTTGTTTTTTTTAACTATGTACTATGTAAGGTCATCTTTTCATACTTAGAGTTAAACTGACATGATTTTCGTAACAGTTTCATCTTTTTTAGTGCTTTTCTGGTGCCTGGCAGCTTGTAGGTGGAATATCTCTTCCCAAGAACAGTGTGCTACTACATGAGTTAAAGCAAGAACAAGAGACAGGGAACATAAACTTTCTTCTTTTTCTTCTTGGATCCTTTTTTGTGCCATTTTGGCAAAGTTACATAGTTATTTTATTGTTTAGATTATCTGCAAAATGGGTGTATTAATAATTACCTTCTTGCAGAGGTAATTATAAACTGTTTAATACTGATTAATAATTAGAAATGTTTTAATCCCCATACAGGAAGGGAATTAAATGCAAAGTACTATTATTACTGTTAATAATGCACTGTGAACTTTCATGCTTATATGTAGTGGTTTCCTCTTTTGTCCATTTCCCAGCTTAACACTTACTTTTTAAATTGAAACTATATTAGGCAAGGTTATTCAGGAGAAAGGAGAATGCTGGATGCAAGGGTAAATTTGAAGTAAGTGGGTGGTTAGTGAAGGGAAATGAAGCCACTGGCTTCATTGTGTCTTACAACAGAATGGAGGAAACCAGCACAAAAGAACTATTAGTATTATATGAATAATGACCTATAAATATTCCACTTGTTAACCATGTAATCAATTCTCTGGTCTCAATGGATGTCTATCTTCCCTTTTGTATATTTGTATATTATAATTTAAATGCATACATTATAATCACTTTTTTGGGTTACTGGTTTAATTTATGAGAGATTATTCATTTAGCAGTCAGATATTTATTCATTTATATTGGATTGGAATTGCAAAGTCCTTGCTTAGCAGATTTAGTACACTAAGTAGTTATTCCATAGGGTAGTAAGGTTAAAAGTGATATGATGCGGGGGTTTCTAAATCTGACAGAGGCATCTGGTGCTCAACTTTGGGTACTGCTGGTAGATGCATTGTTTAGACAGGTATCAGCCATAATCTGTTGGATCCTCTGTGTTGGACATGCGAGCTCTGTATCAGAAGAACATACATTTATTTTTAAATTGTAGCCTGCTAACATTCAGCAAGTATTTACAGGCTGGCAGGCTAAAAATGGAATGTTAGAACATTTATCACTCTATCCATGGGGACAGTATTAGGCAGACCCATGTTCAACAAAATCACTTCAACAGTATGAACTTTTCCTCGTCTTTTCTCCACCCAAGAAACTTGTTTGACTCCAGGTAGACCATCTAGTACTTAAGAAAGGTCTGTGGAAGTAGTTTGTCACAAGCTTTGAGGTAAGAGCCTCTAGCTTTGCTCCTCACATTTCCCCGGGTTTTAAATAGGTGCTGTGGTTTAGCTCTGGTAGACAGCATCACACAGACACTTGCTCATTCCCCCTCCTTGGGATGAGGAAAGGAATTGGAAGGGTAAAAATGTAAAAACTAGTGGAGTGCAATAAATACATTTTAAAAACAAAAGTCATGTGCGTAAGAAAAGCAAACTAAGGAATTCATTCACTGCTTCCCATTGGTGTGCAGATGTTAAGCCATTTCCAGGAAAGCAGGGCTTCATCATGCCTATTGATTTCTTGAGGAGACAAGACCCCAAACCTCTGAATGTTTCCAATTTCCTCCTTCTTACGCCAGCTTTTATTGCTGAGCATGACATCATATGGTATCAAATATCCCTTCGGCCAGCTGTCCTAGCTACGTCCCCTCCAGCTTCTTGTGCATCCCCAGCCTATTCATGGTGGAGAGAAAAGGCCTTGATGATGTATAAGCACTGTTCAGCAATTACTAAAACATCTCTGTGTTATCAACAGTGTTTTCATCACAAATCTAAAACATAGCTCCATAGAAGCTACTATGAAGAAAACTAACCCTATTCCAGCCAAAACCATTGGAATAGGTAAACTAGAGAGTGGTTTCCAAATATATAGATGGGATTAACTTGGCTTTTCCCTTCTCACAAGTAAATCGCTCTCCCAAATAATGGATCTGTAGGCCATGGTAGTTATGATCATTCTCAAAAATAAGTAGTCTATGTATATATTCCCTTAGTGAGCAAAATTTTGAAGGTTACAGGGAAAAAAACCCAGAGCTTCAGATGCATCTTGAAAATGTAACAAGTCTTCTCTTGGGTGTGTGCTGTATTCTGAATTTCCTAGATGTCTAAAATGTCACCAGGTTTCTAGGCAAATGATTATTCAGTGACCTGTGTGGTTGAGCAGGTAGCTTGTGAGAAAACTCAAGTGGAAGAAGGAAGTTTACACTGAATGGAAGAAGGGACTGGCCATTTGGGAAGATTAAAAGAATGCTATTAGAGTATGCAGGGATGAAACAAGGAAAGACAAGGCCTCTTTGGAATTAAAATTGGCAAGGGATGTCAAAGTCAACATGGGGTTTTTTTCAAGTATATTAGAGGCAATAGGAAAAGAAGAGAAAATGTGGGCCCACTGTTGAATGAGACAGGTGCCATGGTGACAGAGGATGCAGAGAAGGCGTAGTTGCTGAATGCCACCTTTGCTTCAGTCTCTACTGCTCAGGTCAACCCTCAGGAGTCCTGCACTTTGGAAGAAACAAAAAGTCTGGACAAAAGAAGACTTCCCCTTGGTTGAGGAAGACCAAGTTAGGGAACAGTTAAGTAAACTGGATACCTGCAAGTCCATGGATCCTGATGGGATGCACCCACGCCTGCTGACAGAGCTGGCAGAAGTCATTGCTGGCCCCTCTCCATCATTTTTGAAAGGTCCTGGTGAACAGGTGAGGTGCCTGAAGACTGGAGGAAAGCCAGTGTCAACCCAGTCTTCAAAAAGGCCAAGAAGGAGGACTCTGGAAACTACAGGCTGGTCAGCCTTACCTCCATCCCTGGAAAGACGATGGAACCATTCATTTTGGGTATCATCTCAAAGCATCTGGAAGAAAAGAAAGCTATCAGAAGTAGTCGACACAGATTCACCAATGGGAAATCATGTGTGACTAACCTGATAGCCTTCTACGATGGCATGACTGGGTGGGTAGATGAGGGAAGGCCAGTGGATGTTTTCTACCCTGAATTCAGCAAGGCTTTTGACACAGTCTCCCACAGCATCCTCATAGGTAAGGTTAGGAAGTGTAGATTAGAGGAATGGACAAGGAGGTGGATTGAAAACTGACTGAAATAGAGAGCTCAGAGGGTCGTGATCAGTGGCACAGAATCTAGTTGGAGGTCCATAACAAGTGGAGTCCTCCAGGGGTCAGTACTGCATCCAGTCCTCTTCAATATATTCATCAATGACCTGGATGAGGGAATCGAGTGTACCCTCAGCAAGCTTGTTAATGATACAAAACTGAGAGGGCTCATTGACACGCTGGAGGGCTGTGTTGCCATACAGTGAGACCTGGACAGGCTGGAGACCAGTACAGGTTGGGTGCTGACCTGCTGAAGACCACCTCTGAGGAGAAAGACCTAGGAGTCCTGGTGGACAACAGGATGACCATGACCTTGTGGTCAAGGAGGCCAATGGCATCCTGGGGTGTATCAGGAAGAGTGTGACCAGCAGATCGAGAGAGGTTATCCTCCCTCTCTATTCTGGCCTGGTGAGGCCCCATCTGGAGTACTGTGTCCAGTTCTGGGCTCCCCATTTCAAGGACAGGCAACTACTGGAGAGGGTACAAAAAAGATGATTAGGGGCCTGGAGCATCTCTCTGCTGAGGAAAGGCTGAGGGATTTGGGTCTTTTCAGTCTGGAGAAGAGAAGGCTGAGGGGGGATCCGATCAATGCTTATAAATACTTAAAGGGTGGGTGTGACGATGAAGGGTCCAGTCTTTTTTTAGTGGTGCCCAGTGACGGGACAAGAGGAAATGGGCACAAACTTGAACATAAGAAGTTCTATCTAAACCTGAGGAGGAACTTCTTCACTTTAAGGGTGGCTGAGTATTGGAACAGGCTGCCCAGAGTGGTGGAGTCTCCTTCTCTCTCCCTGGACAAGTTCCTGTACAACCTGCTCTAGGTGGACCTGCTTTGGCAGGGAGGTTGGACTAGATGATCTCTAGAGGTCCCTTCCAATGCCATATCATTCTGTGATTTTGTGATTCTGTGACGGTAAAGGTCTATCAGGTAGACAGAGACATTCACATGCTTGTAGGGATGGAAGAACGGGAAAATCTGCATAAACATCTGAAAGTGGTCTAGCTGCTGAGCCTTGCTCTCATACTGTCTACTCTTCCATCTCAAATATAGGTGTATGCTTTGGCATAGCTGGGCAGAAAGACCTATGGATAGCCACGTTGATGAATGGTTGGTTGGATAAAGCTAGCATTGAGCAAAGAGGTGATGAATAACTTTTATAGAGCTGAAAACCAGTACTTTTCGAGCTTTGCACATACTGGAAGCTGGAACTACTCAATGTAGTAGGGGGGGGGGGGGGTGGGACACAGCTTCCCCAAAGAGCATCCCAAATACCATGTTATCAAACTGTTACAGGACTGTTGTTTTTGAGATGCTCTCTGAAGCCTTCGGCTTCTTTTGGATCAGAAAGAAAGATAAAACTCTAATACCTGTGTCCCACCTGCCCAGCATTTCAGTTTGAAAGAGAGAGAAAGGGAACAAAGTTTCAGTTTGCAAGGGGACTTAATCATTGCACCTGTAACACTGTCCGGACTTCTCATAGATTTCCATTACTGGATGCTTTAATAATGTCTTTCACTCACACTCTCTTTCTTGCACAAACTTGGCTTTGGTTCCATTTATTCTGTTTGTTCTGATAGACTATAGATCTGTTCATCCAAGGTCATAAATCCTCACTAGTATGATACATAATGGAGATCTAGGGACTTTGTCTTTTTGGTCCAACAAAGACTTCAGAATATCTCTTGATAACATTATCTCCTACCTTTTTAATTTTTAGCAGAATTTTTTTCCATAAATCAAAATCTTTTATCTTAAAACCGTAGATCTTAGCTGTGACCTTGTACCCTTTAAATATGAATAAAAGCCACTAAGGAATTCTACCTTTCCTATTTTGCCTGGTCAGCTTACAGTATTGTCTACTCGTTTATGCTGCTTGATAAACAGCCAACCCTCTGTTTATCCACAGTAGTTAATTTTCTTTTTGGCTTTAGGGAGATTAAAGGAAATTTATTCCACATGGAATTTTTTTTGGTTTTGGGGTTTTTGGTTGGGTTCTTTTCTCAGTATGAGTTGGGTTATCAAGGTTATTGGAATTACAGTTTGGATTTGTTTCATGTCTTTTAGTTAAGATAGTATTACTGGAGTTAACGGTTGCTTAAAAAAAATATTTTCTTTTTATTTCTACGATTCTGTAGCATTTAATCAAGGGGTTCTCAATGTCAGTCTATTTGCATTTATATTGCACTTTTCAAGCAGGTACTTTATAAAACTTCTTTATTTATTTATTTATTTAAGGAACAAGAATAAACTATTAGCTAAACTGCTAGAGAGAGAACAAGTCAAATTTGAGAAGTTTCAGCCTGTTTGCTTCATGAAATTCATGTTTGAGACATTGCATATATGAACAAATTTCTAGCCATTTTCCAGCTATGGAAAAATTTCCTTGTCTTAGAGAACTGTAAGAAAAACAAAAACAAAACCAAAAACAAAACAAAACAAAACAAAAAAAACCCCACAGCAATAAGACCAGAAGCTATGAAAATTACCTTTGATACACCCACAGGTTTTGTTTTGTTTTTCAGTTGTGTACTACATGTTATGTTAGGTATATGGTATGGTTTCTTTTTCTAGGTTTCAAATAATTTTCCTTCTTCAAAATAAAACTCAAAAACTCAAAATAAATCTTCAAAATAAAACACCAACATGTTATTTTTTCCATTAGTTAATTTGAGTATGAAGAAAGGAAACACTACATTTTGTAAAGTTGTACAAACAGATTTTATCACCACCTATTCTACTACTGCTTTTCCAGAATCTCACTCAAACAAATATGCACAGAAGTCCTAATCTAACTTTGAAGGAGATGGTAATGTGTCACAGTTTATAATGTTGTTAATTCACAAGGCGGATTAATCTGGGCTAGCACAGAATGCCCTAGCATGCTGCATTGAAAGTAGGATATCCTGCCCATTGATTGTTAACAGATCTCATTCACTCTTTTTTCATTCTTTTCTTAGGAAAGGGAGGACAGGACACCACTGAATAAAGAGGATACCGATCTGTCTTCCACAACATACGCAGTTAAACTGGAAGTAAGGCATTGGTTTGTATTTTTTAATATAAAGAATACGAGGGACTTAAAGTCCTGTGAATTTAAAGTTTCAGGTGTGATTCATTGGACTTTAAATAGATATATACAGAGCAGACATTTTCATCTGAGCCAGTCACTGCACACTCTCTCTACAGTAGATGGAGAGAAGTAATCACATCAAAGGCATGATTCCTCTCATTTTAAATCAGGGATGTAAAATATGTTGTGAAGAACATAATTCTGTTCACTGGTTGTAAAGAAATATTACTAAGGTGCAGACTTCATTGTACGTATGTAAGCTAGATAAAAGCTAACTCTTAATTAACCGAACATACCAAGATATTCCTATTCTGAAAAAAAATAGGTATTTAAGCATAGCTCAAATTTCTGTCAATATCAAAGATATTTTCTCCTATTTATGCTTTGTTTAAATAGTTCTGTAAATCTCAGAAAATACCTACCAGTTTTTGATACCACCAATACCTATATCATTCTCTTAATCTGGACTTGAAAGATTTGTTATAACCTTCCTGATTTTGTGTCTTAGGATTTGATATAATTTAAAAGTCTCTCCAGGCTGTGGAATGTCTCCAGCTTAAAGTGTTGGGATATTTTCCCCAGAAATGTCAGGTCTAGAGCTGTTTGCACTAACACACATTGACTTCAACAATACCACAGTACTTCCAGCACTGAGTAAAAAAGAAAAAAAAATCTACCATACAATAGGAAAATCTAAGGTAAAGCATATCAGTTGGGAAAAAAATGTGCCTGAAATGTGGATTTAAAAAAAAAAAAAAAAGAAAAAGTGTAAATGTATGCCTGGAGGGCTTGCTTTGTTTTATTTTCTGGTTTGTGGGTTTGTTTTTTTTTAAAATCCCAAACAAATAAACCCCTCCACAAACAAGAAGCGACAAAGCAAACAGTGCCTGGAATCCAAGTCTTTCTTTTTATGCATATTCCCCTATGTGCAGCTTCTTAAGTGTCCATTTGTTTGCTATGGTAATTTATGTCATTCTGTATTGTATTATACACCTAATGCACAGCTGGTCTCCTAATGTAGATTTCTTCACTCTTGCTTCCACATAACCCTTCTTTGCACCAAGTACTTATCTTTACAATTATTTTCCATGGTCTCTGATCCTCTAGGAAGCATATTATTTCTGGTTGCCAAGCTGCTGGAGCAGCCTGGGCACATTCAAATCCAAATGTTAATGTTTTCTACTTCCTACATGGGTAAAATGGGAATTTTGTTTCTTTTAAGCATACAGCTTGTTGTTCAATACTTCTCAGTACCATACCAAGCTGTAGCACTGAGAAGAGTTGTGAAAAAAGAAAAGATATAGGGGTTTTGTTTGTTGTGGTGGTGGGTTTTGCTTGTTTGTTTGTTTTTTAAATCATTTTGTGTGGCAGAATATTGACAGAAAAAAGTAGCAATTATTTCTTAACTACGTTCTTGGAACTGAATGGTGTCTTTTCAGAGCAATTAAAACAGCTTGCAAAAGCCCCAGAAGCAGTAGTCTGGGCATTGTTCTGGACTCAGCTAGATACGGACAACCAAACAACTGGAGAGCTAGAGATGGCTAGACACCAAGATTTTTATGTGTTTACCTTTTGTTGTCTTTGCAAAGATTTCAGTGGGAATCCCTGTGTCATGGAAGGTATTCCAAGATTCATGGATAAGACTTTCTCTACTTTTGATGTATTATGTAAATATACCGGAGCTAAGCTTGAAGTGGACTGAACATACAGCACAGTTCAGAAAGAACTACGTACCCAGGTATCTACACAGCATCTCAGATGTGTTAGGGGACTTGCCCTGACCACACAGGGTCAGTCACAGTAGCAATGACACTGGAGAAAAGCAATTCCCTTGGTGGAGAACAGGCATAGTTTTCAAAGCCAGAGGTAAGCCAGAGTGAATTTTCCACTGCGCTATTTCGAAGGGAGCCCTTAAGAGCTTCTGATGGCATTGCAGCATGTAAAGGCTCCAGAGTAGATTGTGAATATATGAGTTTGAGAACCAGTGGCTGCAGCAGTCCTGTTTCCTGTTGCATGAACCTCTGGAAGGTGGGGAGCTTCTTTAAGGTCATTCACAAGACTTCTCCTTGACAAAGCTGCAGGAAGAAGGCTTTGCACAGTGAGAATTAGGACGTGTATCTTAGAACATGCAACTCACAAAACTTAGACCAAAGAAGGAAGTGCAAGATTCCTTCTATTCCTTCCTTCTTCCAAGAACTTGTGTGGGTCCTTATTGGAGCTGTCCTTATACTTACATCTGCTTTTCATGGAGGATTTCTAAGGGCTGCTTCAAAGAAGCACAATAAACAGAAAGCGAAAGAGTCCAGGGAGTGCACCCACCACTAAGGCACTACCCAGTGTGGTAACTGTCTCAGCAAGGTGTGTATAAAAAACTGTTATATTCCTTTTAGAAAAAAACCCAGACCAACCAAAAAAAATCAAAACAAAACACTTAGGAAGTTCCATTTCTCCCTTGTCACCTTAAGGGGGTATAAAAGCCTAACAAAAAAATTGCCCCCTCTTAAATCTGATAAGCAATTGAACACCTCCAAAATATGTACCCCACTGGGTGAAGAAAAGCATGAAATTCTTGACCTTGGTGTCTGTGCTTCTTTCTCCTGCTTCCCTGAATTACTCTTCATTTTGGCTAATATACTGTTGCTTGCTAAGATCATCACTAGCTGCATGATTTTCATCCATCTATCCAAAAAGCAAGGAAAGTAATGAATAGGTTAAGACATCCTCTAACCCCTAGAAAATGCCCTTTCCAGGTCAAGGTTAGAGTCAGAATGGTAAGAGGCGTGTACAGTGGGAGCTTGTTTCTCTTGTAATTGCTAGCAAACTAAGCAGACCTGAGCCTCTAGGGATGTTGGTCCGTCAGTGATAAATTGATAGAAAACATTCTTGAAAAGTTTGTTTTGCTTCCATTATGCTAATATTTGCTTAGTGGATATAAGTTTTGTGTGAAACGCCTGCAATCCAGGGGAGAATGAGGCACTTTAAATTAATAAATAACAATAACAGTGATGACATCAGGGTCAAGAGAAAGAATGGCTAATGAAAACTATCACCTGCGCCCAGCCAGAGCACGAGAGTGAATCCAGCTTAGATGTGCACTGGGGAATTCTGGGAATTTAACAATTAAAGGCTGTTTCTCTAGAGAAGAGAGGGCTCCATCTTCCTCGACATTGCTAATGAAGTGTAATTCATTTTACCTCTTCCCCACCTTTCAAAATCAAAGTTCAAGAGGCCGTAGCAGACAAATTTCAAAGGAGAGGCATGCATACCTCTTGCAACGCTGCTCATGCTCTTTAGGGAATATCCTCATGTTCTATTAATTATTGTACTTCTCTGGCATTATTATTCATGGCCTAGCATCTCAAAATACTTGACTTAGCAGTGGTTCTGGAACTAATACTAATAAGTACAAGGCCGTGCCTTGGGCGAAACATGTTTTTTTTCATATGGGTACAACAGAGGTTAGTACTTTTCCTCACAATTCAGCCAGGGTTTTGTTGTGATTTTTTTTTTTTTTTTCATCTGTAATCAGAAGGCACACATTTGGTTAATTGTATTAGGTTCAATATTTAAGAGACATCGTTGAGTGTGTATAATTGGGAACACTGGTGCAGCACCCATAGACACACAACCCCAAGTCGTGTTACCACCATAAAACCAGCAGCATATCAGCAGACAGAAGTGTGAGCAGATAGAAAAGTCCCACATTATTGTCAAAGATATCAACAAAGCTGCTTAATGGAGGTAATAAGCTGCTTTGTAGGTTCAAAAAAGGTAACCATAGCTGTGTGTGGACTTTTCCAGGGGATAGAATGTCAAGCCTCCATCCTGCCACAGCACTTCTTCAGACATGAGCTCATTGGAGTACCCGTATCTCAGACAGTGGAGGTGTCATGGTTTAAGCCCAGCCAGCAACCAAGCACCATGCAGACATGTGTTCCTTCCCCTCTGGTGCGATGGGGAAAATACTCGGAGAGAAAAATCATGGGTTGAGACGAGATCAGTATAGTAATTGAAATAAAATAATATTAATAATATTAATGATATTAATAATATTATTAATATTAATAAGGATAATTTGTAATGAAAAGGAAAATAACAAAGAGAAAGAAATAAAACCCAAGAAAGACAAGTAATGCAAATGAAAACAATTGCTCACCAGCGGTTGACTGATGCCCAGTCTGTCCCTGAGCAATGGCCTCCCCGTTAACCTTCCCCCTAGTTTTATTGCCAATCATGATATCACACAGCATGGAATATCCCTTTGGTCAGTTGGGGTCAGTGGTCCCAGCTTTGTCCCCTCCCAGCTCCTTATGCAAACTCAGCCTACTCGCTGGTGGAGTGATGTAAGCACTGCTCATCGGTAACTAAAATATCCCTGAGTTATCAACACTGTTTCCAGCACAAATCCAAATAGTAGTCCACATGTAAAATCCAAATTATAATTTCTAGTCTGAGGAAAATGAACTCTATCCCAGCCAAAACCAGCACAGTAGATCATTGAGAAAAATAACTAGTGAGAGTCTAGGAATTAATATCATAGTTTGCAAGGAGATTTTAGACCTATTAAGGCTAAAGAAACTGGCATTAGTAGCTTGAATGGCTGGAATAAACTCCCTTTTGAAAGTCCTTGTCATTAAAATAGGTTGTTCTGCAGAACTGAAAGGCCAAAGAATCAATGTTTTAAACCTGACTGAATGAAATTAGGTTTTAAAAAATATATATTTTTTCATGGTTTTAGGCAACTAAAGATCTTCAAAGTAAAAAAGAAGAACCTCTGTATTCTTTATTTTACCCGCCTCATCTCATTTTAGGGACCGAGGAAACCTGGAACTTCAGTCTTACTTTACTAAATATCTCTAGTTAAATTGAAAAGTTTTCCCACCTAGGTTTTGGACATTGTAGGTTTTTGTTCAAATTGCAAACAAGGATCTGAAATGAGCTCCAATTCTGAGCTTTTGCACAACATAAGGATATTCTCCTGTGGGATAGTTTAGTTTTTCTTAAACATGAAACTTGTATTGTAATCAAGTGAATAAACTTACTAACTGATGCTGAAATATGTATCTTATAGTTTTAAGAATTTTAAACAGGTAAATGTTCCTTTTTTAATTTAAAAATAATTCAAAGTACATTAAAAGTTACAAGTAATTTTTAATTTGAAAAATAGGCAAGCATTCTGCTATCAAGCAGTCAACTGTATATAATCCTAACACGAACTGCAGTACTAGGAAAGAACAATTCCCTTTTTATTTTACAGGGATGTGATTTCTTCCTCTGACTACATAACAAATACACTTTTAAAAATATATATACATTTTGGCAAGAAAACAAAGAAGAACAAAACCTTCCTAGTTTTGACTGTTCCTGGCATTTCTTTGCTTATTGGATAACAGTGTGAAGAGCAGATTGTAATGTTTAACTGTCTAATATATGCTGGGAAAGATTTCATTGATACTGCCATGCTGAATTGTTAGCCATTAAAAGTCTTTCATATTACATGCATTTCTACACATTGTAACGAGAAATTGCTTTGTACAAGAGTGCTTTATTAGGATAAGGAATTTGATGGATTTCAAACAACATGGAATACAAATTGCACTTTATGTATACATATATATATATATATAAAATGAAACATGAAGTGCAATTTGATGCCATATAATAACACACTGTGTACTTGTGAAAAGTGTATGACAATTAATACTATAGTTTTAGAACAATGTATGCTGTTATAGCTTTAATTCCAAAAATATATACACTCTAATATGGTAGTTGTCATCCCAGAAATATACGTGCTGTGATAGTTGTCATTATAGAAATATACATACTGTGATAGCTGTCATTGTGAAATACATACTCAGTAATAGATGTCAGCAATGAAATATAATAATAATAACAATGTCTAGCTATTTTTCTTCCTGGGTCCAAAAGAGCTTTAAAAATATAGTATCATGCCGAATTTTCAGATGGCTGGAGGAATGGCTGTCCAGAGAGGATAAGTGATTTGCCCAAGGTCGTGCAGCAGACCCATGGTGGAGGTGGGAACGGAATGCAGATTTCTTTTACTCTGGCCTGGACATTGCTCTGCATCTCATTAGAATCACTCCGTGTTTGAAAGAAATGGATATTCTCCCACAATGGGACTTGAGACTGTTTAGAAACCAGCAGGACTGGCTCGGCACCTTCCAGAATCAAGGCTCATTCCCCTTGAACAGAGATAACAGAACAATTCACAACAAATCATTTATCTGACAAATTAGCTTCCTTCTACTTCCCAGCAGATCACAGCCTTCTCAGATTTATTTGCTATCTGAAATGATTTGACAGATTTTTCTGCCTTATTTTTATTATTATTAAGCCTGTAAAGATACAGTGATTTTTTTTTTCCTGCTGTTTAAACTCAGTGTTTATTTGCAATTGGTAAGAAAAATTTCAGAATCTTAATACAGTCTTCTTAACTGGGTAAAAGAGCAAGCACATCTCACTGAAAATGTTTGCATCTTTAAAACTATTACAGCTAATAGTAATAAGTGTTTAATAAACACCTTCCTGACAGGAAATCTCGGTGTCTTGAATGTTCATAGAAAAGTGAGGATTGGAGAAATTAATTCACATAAAAATTCACATAAGATTTTTTTACGGTGCTTGCAGAAATGAGATATATTAACTCCTAGCACAAAAAAGCTGATGCAATTAGAAGCATTCAGTGCAAGAAATGCTGGTAACAGAACATGATTGTGCAAAAGTTATTAGAAAAATAATATGATTTAATAATAGTTATGATGCTATTACAAGCCTTGGTCACTGTGCAAGACACTGTACGAGCATATCATTGAATGATACATTTATTCAAAATAGCCTTTGACATGTGGATATTTTTAGTCAATGATTGTTATTTCAACTCAGACTACTACTGTCAGGTGAATTCTTTCTAGAACAGAAGTCTTTCTCTCTTGGGACTATAACAGTATACTTAAAGGATATGTTCAAAAGGCTACAAATTTCCAAAGTAAATACTTGGAGAATCTGCAGGGAGAAAGTCTGAGTAGCAGTCTATTTACAAAACATTTTATTTCATTTCTATAGAACTGTTTAGGTCCAATTTGCATTCTTTGCCCTTTTCCATCTATGTGCAAATCGCTAATGACCAAAGAAATGTTCAAATAATAAGTAAATCAACCAAAAACTTACTTCAGTTTTTGCTTTTCCATCTTCTCTTTTTAATTGTACTAAACTTCTGAAATTATTATTATTAGAAATTAAAAGAAGGTACTTGCATTACTCATATAGTTGGTGATAACATGAGACTAATACATTACAGTGGAAGATCATCAAATATTGTATGAAGTGATGAAGGTAGAATAATTAAATACATATGTAAATGTTACCACCAGCAGTAATTATAAAATAAAAATGTAGACATAATGGGAAAAAAAAAATCCGCCTAAAATGGAAAAGATTAGCACATCCCCATGTTTAACTAAGAGGAGATAATTTAGAAACTAGAACAGTCAAGGACCATTTTGCCCAAATAAGGAAGAAGAAAATCCAGCAACAAAAGTCTCCTGTGCTTTCCTTCCCCTAGGGCCATTCAGAAGAGTCCTAGCAGGCTGGCAATAGACCTATTTGGTCCTTGGAGACTAAGGGAACTGCAGTTCAGAAGCTATGGTGGGAGAACACTGCGAAGCTTTTCTTCCCAGTAACTCTTTGCTCAGCCATGTTGATGTGTGGGGTCTAAAATCCTGTTTTTCTCCTAGAAACACCATCTATACAGCATGCAAACACTGGACACAACCTTAGCTGAGAATTGAGCCAGACAGCTTTCAGGTGTAGTGGGAAAAAGAAAGAAAAAAGAGGGTGAAACAGAAAACAAAATTGTTGATCAGGCATTTTCTCAGCTCTGCTGTGAGTAATATTCATGCAAGGCCATGCGAGCTTTGCACCTGGTTTTCTCATTTTCTATTCATCTTGTCACATTTGTTTACAATTTGTCTTATTTTGTCATTTTCTTTGTTCCTTCTACCCTATGCCAAACACACTTAGAACTTATTTACAATTCAAGAAATGTATTACTGGTGAAGTGGGATAGTTTTTGATGGGCACCCCAAAGGGAGAGGAAGAGACTTCTTCTGACCACAGCAGAGGTGAGAGAAATGAGACAACAGGTTGTGTAGAATTTAAATATTCCCTCTTGCTCTTCAACTGCAGTAAGGGGAAAACATTTAATGCTTACAAGAAGCTTAATCCTTGTACAATAGGGGAGGGACAAATTTGCTCAGGAGAGGAAGAAGAATTATAAAATCCCTCTTCATCCACTCAAACCTTTGACACGGTCTCTCGCGGAACTGGGAAGAACCTGGTACAGGCCCTGGCATTTTTGTGCATGTAGCATGTAAGAAAATACCAGAAGTTCTCCATTTTAATACCTTAACATTCAACAGTGCAGTGGATTTTCTGAGAGATTTAAATATGTTTTTTTGAAGTACTGTTCTGCCTGAAAAAAAAAAAAGAAAAAAAAAAAACCAAGAAACCAAACCCAATGGAAATGAAAGGAAAAAAAGAGTATAGAATTAAGAGGAAAACCACATAAAACCAAATCCATACTGGTATTAATTCATTTGAAGTCACAAGAAATATACCACTAGCTATGGATCAGGCCCACAGGATTTAATAAGTTTCAAAATCATTTGAAACTGTTACTATTAACTTACTGCTCTGGCATATGCTAGATTTCAGCAAAGAACTGTTTTTTTGGTTTTTTTAGAGTTTATTTTAGGAATTAGTGACAGATTTTACTATTGAATATAAAGGTTACCAGATCTATAATGTAACATGGTAAATGAAGTGGCAAGTGAATTCACGTTTGGTAATTTCCCACTTTAATTAGCATGCATTAAAATGGTACTTTGCTCTATATTACATTTTTTGTATACTGTAATAATATTGAATTTGCACAAAAGCCTGTTTTGGTGTGCATTTGCATTGTTTTAACTGTTACCCGTACATGAAACATGAGGCTGGTGGAATGGTTGCTTTAGAGGGTCATTTGAAAATTGTGGCCTTGGCCTCTTGTGTTTGTTCCTATCCATCTTTTTGTGAGTGCTGGGGGGGGGCACCTCCAGAGCCCATGGCTATGTGCCAGTGAGGCTTAGTGCATTCCTTTCCTCTGAATTTCTCCTGCGCATTCAGGTAGCTAAATTATGCTTCCCTGCTGTTAGCTTGATCCAAACCTGGAGAAACCAGTGAAAGACTCACATCTATTTCAAAAAGGACCAGGCCCTCAATTTGCTGCTGGCAATTTCACCCCAGAAGTGGCATCCCTGTCTTGTTCTGAGTTTATCACTTTGCCGAGTCCTTCATATACTTGGCAATTTATTCAAATTAAAGGCACTGCAGCCCCTCTTCTCTCTCGATTTACATGTCCGTGAAAGTACCCTTACATCATGCTACATATAACAACATTAATTTGGCTGTGCAAGGCAGCACAGAAACTCTTTTCCAGCTCCTTCTCTTTCTTTGTGGCCATCTCTTAGCCCTAACTTCAGGCAAACCATTGTGCTAAAGAAAATAGGATTTCCTGAGTTACCTTCAGTATTGCTGTTAATATTGGACTTTGCATACCATTCCTGTTTCAAACCAGTTGAAGAATGTACTACACTGGCACCTTCAGTGATAAACTCCTCCGTGGAGCAGAATGCATTGCAAGGAGACAGAACTTGCATATGTTGTTGGGTATGTTTCTGTACCAAAACGATATTAATCTCCTCATGAATGTGTGTGAGATATCCAGAAAACAAGGCTAGATTTTAAAAGGTGACTCAAATTTATTGCTATTTAAATATGTGGCTTTGTTTCTGCAGAGTAGATCTTGCGGAGTTAAAGGTGTGTTTATTTGTGTGTGTATATATACACACACAAACACATACATATATATACACATTTAAATATATATGTATATTTAAAAAGTATTTGAATTAAAAATATGTGAGGAACAGCATGTAACACATCATGCATCGTATCATATACTTGTAATATAATTTAGCATATATTTAGTGTAGTTTAAAAGTGAAAAAAATAGTGATCACTTATCAATATTAGCATTGTTTATTGTTACTGTGATGATTGTCCTATTATTGTAATTACAGCTTTGTTATAGCATCTGTTTTACTTCCTGATCCCAGAACAGCTATTTTTAGCTCACTTAAATGAAGATATATGAAACTGCTGAAGATTCATAAAGTTACAGAAGGATGAGCATGAATGGTTTGTGATAGCAAAATAGTTTAACATTAACCAACAGAGAAATAAGAAACAGAGGTCCTATGAGGCGAGTGGGAAATACACTCTGGAAGTCACCAGTGCAGAGACCTGCAATTTGCCCCTTCAATATATACAGCTGAGAAAAGCAGGACTGCAGAACAGAGTTCAATGTGGAATGGGAACAGGTATTTTGCTGAAGTCTATTTCTAGTTTTTACTGAAAAGTCAGGAATTGATTTGATAAGAAGTTCACATTTAGAAGGGAAAAAACCCAATGCACCCTAAATAGAGGAAAATACGTAAATTGACAGTAAAATAGGAGAGTCAGGCCAATCCCTTGTCTCAGTTCTATATCCCTATATAACCTTTGGAGGCCTACTATTTAGCAAACTCAAAAGAGAGGAAAATAACCTAATCCAGAGCCCAATTCTTGAGACTAAGTTTCCCTTCATAGTAAAGACAATAACAATGCAATATTGTTAAAAATCTATGTTGCACTACTAAGTCATATAACTTTCAAATCACAGTTTAGCAATAAATGAGCAGGATTAAGGTGGTTTCAAATTATCATTTTTTCCCTCCCAACCACTGGGTTAAACTAGGGGCTGGAGAAGATTTCAATATAATTTTGAGACGTCTGGATGAATTAAAGGGACCCTCCTGCTGCTGCAATATGGGCTGCAGCCCTGTCCAGAGACTTTTAAACACTAGTTCATCATCTAATGCAGAAATCATTGTGCTGTTTGAGGTCTGCATTACACTGGAGGTCAGCAAAGATAATAGTAACAGCTTCTTCTAGTTTTAAAATACAGGATTCACTTGCTTATCTCTCTGCTTATATAAACTTGCCATATTATGGGGCTACTCTGGGGAACAGCTATACAATCTCAAAAGGATCTATCTCCATTGACTTTTTTATTAATAATAAAATGGTTTAATCTGTAATTCACAGATATTTCAGTGATTCTATTCTTTCCCCATAAAGCAAACTGAAACAGAAAAGTAAATCTTTTTCCAAAGCCCTCCCTAACACTTTACTTTAGGATTTTCTTTCTTGAAAAAGAAAACAGTTCATCCTGTTCTTCCTGACCTGAGTATTTCTACCGAATGTTGGGCTTAGACCCAGATATTTTCTACCCTGCTAACTTATGTTTTTTTAATTTCCTTTCCTGTCTCTCATATGAAACTTATCACTTCAGCTATACTTTATCTGCCATTTAAACGACAGTTCCTTATTAAATTTCTCTTTCATCAAGCACATGTTAATTTCCTTCTCTCATCCTCTGTGTCGCTGCTTCTCTTTTCCTCTAGGAAAGTTATGCCTTTGCTCCTGAGCATTAGGATATTTTACAGAACTTTCCCTTTATCCCCTCTTCAGTCCTATCCATCTTTATCTTTCACTGAACAACAGCCCTGCAAACCGATTGTGATTCAACACAGCTGAATGATTGATGCTCTCTAAGTCCTGAGTTTCTTTTCCTCCCTTATTCACACATTCACCCTCCTGAGTTAAGGGTTTCGGTTGGTACCTGCCATGGTGACTAGAAAAACAAGCTTAAGCTGCCAAATCCAGCGACTGTTTTCTTGTTCTCATACTGCATTTTCTTATCGGTTGTGACAATGTGCCACAATTAATGATAGCAGAAATACCTATGTTTGATACCATATGCATCATACTTAGTGGTGATGGATTAGCAATCAAGAAAATTAATTCTGCCTTTACAAAGTAACATCTGAACTTTGAAGTTAGGCAAAAGCTTTATAGAGTAGTGCAGATAAAAAATTCTCATGGAAATGGGATTGCTGTGTTTCCATTGTACCTACATAATTTCTTCTGGACTGAGCCCAAACAGAATGGTATATTTCCCAAGAAAATGGAAGGAACACTTATAAAAAATTAAATTTCATGTAGCTCTGTGATTCTTAGGCAACTCTTTAAATATGAAACCAGTTCCAATGAGTAGAAGTGTGAAAAGGGGTTCAGGACAGCAGAATTTGGTGCCAGGAGCACGTTCAGATCTCCTGGATGACCTTGAATAAATATCTAAAATTATAATGATCTATAGCTTTTAATCTATAAAGTAGATCATCCCTTAGTTCATAAATGACTTTTGCGAATAAAATTTTGTGAATAAATTTAAGAAACTTTCATACTGTAGAGACAAAATCGCATGTACTTTGATTGCTGGAATAGCAAAAACCCAGTGATGGAAAAAGCTATTCAGTCACTCCATGCATCTTCCTTACTTACTTCATAGTCTGCAGTGGCTTTAAAGAATCCTATATACAACTAAGACAGCCAGAATTTAGTGTGGTGTTGGACTCTGATTTACCTAGCTTCCACCAAACAGAGGTCATTTACCTTGCTAGAAAAGATTGTAGAAACTTAAATTGTGGCCCAAAATCATGTACAGTATTTCTATTTCCAGATAACACAGTAATCTTACCTGTTTTAATTAAAATAATTAAGGTTATGGTCATTTTATGATCTCAAATCACTGTAGAAAGCAGAATAGGTGCTTTCAAGAGGCTGAGAACCCTTGCAATCTCATTGTGCAATCATGACAATGGTATTGATCTCAAAAAATACCTTAGTCCTCACTGTGACTCTTTGGCTTGCTGCTGTCTTCCCTTTTATGATAGGGCTGGGATTAATTGTAACCTTATTTCAGATAGATACAAGCTAGATGTCACCATTACAGGCAGCCATTCCTCATTGTCTTTGCTCTTAATATATTAAATTAGTAAATTAGGGAGGGAAGAGAATATATATTTGCCATATTAGGATCTCATCCTAAATTGCAATGATTGTAATAACTAGATCTCCATTGGTAATAAATGCTGAGGGTTACTTACTCCAATGAAGACATTCATCTTTCAATCATCTACACCTATGGCGTGAAACCTCAATTGTTGTGTCTTTATTTAGCTATCTCTAAACCGAGAGAAGTATCTTGCTTTATCAAATATAAATAGACAGAAACACACACACAAATATGACAAGTAAACTGACTGTGAAACATTCAGTATTTTCTTAGGATAAACAGTATTTTTCAAATAAGCTGAAGACTGTGTTTATGTTGGAAGTTTTGAGAAGCATCCAAACGAGTTTATATAGTGACACAAAACTGGTAAGAGTGGGAAGAAAGTTTTCCACAAAGAAAAATGCATCCTAAAGACAGAAGACCAAACAAGTGGATATGATGTTTTGGCTAATAAGAGGCCACCTCTTCTCTTTCAAATGAGACTTTGGGAATGGTATTGCATGAAGATATAATGCCCTTTAGCAAACACTAACAGGAAAATTTGGAGCCTTGAAGTTTTCATATGGCATGACTTCATGTATATATTCATTTATTTAATAAAAATAATTAAAAGGTATGGGTCTGTAATAATTATGCATGCATTTCTTCTTCTTCTTTGGCTATATAAATATTCTGTTTCTCTTCACTTCCTGAAATATTTATTTAGTCAGGGATTAATTTTTATATAGACTATGGTGATTAGAAGTTTCTAAAGGAGTTTCCATTCTCCATAAATACTGATAGTTTTAACCTACTGAAAGATTGTTTATAGCAGTTTATTTTCATAACTGTAGTCCATAAGTCTGGCTTCTAGAAACAACAGGACTGATAAACCATGAAAGAGCAATTTATGGAAGAACCTGTAACCTGGATTGCTGGAAAGAAGGAGAAGTAAAGAATTTTAAGAAATGACCACTATTGATCGCTTCATACAATGGATGGCATTTTGCCTTCATCTCCAGGATAATTGGACCAGGGGATTACAAATCCATAGCAATAGAAGGCTTTCCTTACTAGACAGTTAATGCACCATAAATCAGCTAGTAGGAATAGCTCCTGTGTTGCAATCTAAGTATGTTTTCATTCAGCTCATTTGCACTTCAAAGATGAAGTCGATAATTCAGCTCCAAGTAGGTGCAATTGGGGGATATTTACCTTTTGTAGAATATGAATACAAGCTGAGAAAATATCTAAATTCATTTGCAGAAGACATTACTGGTCAGAGTCTGCTACTCAGACAAGCAGCACAGTTTCCAACTAAAGTCAAGAGGTAAGCTTAGAGCTGCTCATAAATCCCTCAAGGTCTGTGTGCTGTGGCTAAACAATGTTTACTTGCTATTGGTGATCAATTGTTTTTTGCTTAAGCAGTATGCAGAGCTTTTGCTTTATAAATGTTAAATAATCAGTCCCTTCCTTGTCTTGTGTCTGGCAGGATGACTGGAGGTAGGTGCCTTGAACCCAGTTTGTGCATTTTCTCTCAGAGGGCAGGTGGGAAGGCAGGTCTAGGAAGGCACAAATGAGCTCCTCAGATCATGTGTCAGTACTAGGTAAAGCTCAGCTAGGCTTGAAATCAAGGAAATAGAGTCGTCAGGGAGTGAAAAAATAATTGAAGATGATTCTTTGTTTTCACCCAGCATTTTATAACATTTTTTCCAAATAAAACTCCCATCATAGCAGCAATGAAGAAAATCTTTAATTTGTCTTTCCTTCTTCCCTCCTTCCCACGCATAAAGACACTCACACACACACATATTAGATTACTTAGTCTTGTGCAGTACCTGGACAATATTATATTGCCATGGTTTGTGGTTTTTTCCCTACCTACATTATGTCTCAGAGCACAAAGAAATATGCGTTCTTTTGAGTGCAGCTTGCAGATTTGAATGAAGTGAATGTATAGACAGCTTTATCATTCCCAGCTGGCTCCATTTTCTTCTGTGCTAAAACATGATATTGAATCCAGGTTGGGCAGAAATGGTCTGAAGTATCATCACCAACAGAAGAGAGGTGGAATTTTTTTCCTACTTGGTGATGCTTTTCAACATCAGAATGTTTCTCAGGTTTAGGGGATGAGAAGGAAAATGAGAATGGGACTTTATGTCATATTTTACAGATGGGAAATTAAGCTCTTCAGTTCAAACAAAACATCTTTCCCTCAGAGCCCAGCTCTCCACTGGTACAATGTGAAGCTCACTTCAGTCATTACAGCTGGTACCTGAACATTAGTTTTCAACAATCTCTTCTATTTGCTTACCTTTCAAACTTTTTCCAGGAGCACTATAGCTCCCACTGTCAAGAAATCAAACTTCATGGCAATTAACTTGTTTTTCTTACCAACTACGTAAGGGACCCTTTTTGAATAATCCTCTAACTCTTCCAGGAGCTCAAGGTCACATATAAAAAACCTCAGTACTGAACTCACATTACCACAATCCAGTTTGTAGTGGAGTGAAAGTATTGCCTGTGTCTGGAAGTTTTCTTTAAGAGACAAAAATGGAAAGGTAAAGGACCCAAATTTTCTTCTGGTATCAGTGGGTTACTGGGCAAAGGGCCTTGTATAATAGATATCTAGGAAGGAGATTATTATGGTTCAAACACTCCTAGCTAGGGAGAGAAGAGGAAGGAATTCCAGCTTTGGAAAAAAATGCAAAAAAGTTAGCAGAAATTGAGTGCTATCCATCTTGATCCACTGAAGAAACTAATGTCTATTGAGAATGGAATTTCAATGCCATTGAGTTTGAGAGGATATAGGTGACATGCTTGGATATCTCTGTGATATCTGGTCTTGAAAAGAAACCTCGGGAATTCTCAGGAAGTTGAGTGGCTGAGTGGGTGATACAATATATTATTAAAATAAATAAATAAATAAATAAAATCTTTTAAAAAAACAAAAAAAAACCACCAACCATAATCATGAAAGGCAAGTCAGCCAGGTGTCAAAATAAATGCAGTATTACTTGAAAAGTATTCTGTCGTCTACCAGAGATAGCTACATTCCTCAAATCTTTGAAATTATTTTGCTACATGTATTTTTCAGTTTTTCTTCCATATATGTTTACATCATTCCAGGCACAACTCGGAAGACCTGTTTTAGAGTGAATCCAGATTATGTGTATGTGTAGCCATTTGACTCACTCTCTCTTCTGCATCCCTTGCATGTAGCTGCCAAATGTGGAAATAAAAGCCTCATACTATACTACCCAAAATCGAATTAATTTAATTAATTACACAAACTTGAATCAAAATGGTGTAAAAATAACAAGTAACTTTATCTCCAAAGGAACGATTTATTTTATTTTCAAGATTGGAATTTTTACCTATGAATTACTGTTCAATTGAATTAATCTCTGTGGCTAGTAGTGGTAGAGTTTCTACCTCATTTGGTAAAACAAAAATATAGCCTTAATCTAGTCTCTGTTTGACAGGGATGTCCACATCAAAAAATTCATTTCCTATGTGTAAGATATTTGAAAAGAGCACCTGACTAACAGCTTCCTCACAGTCCACATAAAAAGGGAGGATCAACTAGCCTGTTATTCCTACCAGCCTTTGGCAGGGGTCATTTCTGAAAAAAAACTTAATGCCTATTCAAGAGCAAATCTAGGAGACTTGGATATGGAAATGTATTGTCTGGCTACTTGTGATGGGTAACATTTGGATGGACTGAGAACAGCCCTGAGGAGATTGATTTGGAAGTGTTGGTGGAGGAAAAACACAGTATGAGCTGGTAATGTACACTTGCAGCTGAGAATGCCAACTTCATCCTGGGCTGCATCAGAAGAAGTGTGGCCAGCAGGTCAAGGGAGGTGATTCTCTCCCTCTATGTTCTAGTGAGAGTACTGCATCTACCTTTGGGTCCCCTAGCATAAGAAGGATGTGGACCTGTTGAAGTGAGGACTGAAGTGGACTGAAGAACTGGAGAAGAGAAGGTTCTGGGGAGACTTTATAGCCCCTTCCAGTATCTAAAGGGGCTACAGGAAAGGTGGGGAGTGTAGTCATAGGATGAGGGTTGATGGTTTTAAACTGAAAAAGGGTAGATTGAGGTTAGATATTAGGAAGAATTTTTTTACTATGAGGGTAGTGAGGCAGTGGAACAGGTTGCCCGAAGATGTTGTGGACGCCCCATCCCTGGAAGTGTTCAAGGCCAGGCTGGATGGACTTTGAACAACCTGGTCTAGTAGGAGGTGTCCCTACCCGTGGCAGGGGGGCTAGAACTAGATGATCTTTAACATCCCTTCCAACCCAAAACATTCTATGATTACACTGCTCATCAGACATTTTGTCCAGTGGTACTGTGACTAAGTTGCAGTGAGGGATTGGATAAATATAAGCCTCCTGGCATATTATTACTGATATAGGTAAGAATTCAACCCGAAAAATGTCTTTCTACTAGTCTTAACCAACATCTGCAGTGTACTGTTGCGAGAAAATAGTGGGTCAATGTATTCTTCTAACCACCATTATCTTCCCCCATGTGCTACATGCTCAGGGGCTCCAGGCATAAGCAGATCCACCTCCTCTTCTGCAATACTTTCTATTCAAAAGGCCCTATAACCTGCATTGATTGCAGTTCAAGTTCTGAGTAAGAAAGCCCTCTCCAGAGTTTGCCCTAAACTAGATTGATTGTCATTAGAGTCAGGGCCAACTCAGCCCAGGGCTTCGTGGTCTTTCCAAGTCTCAGCTCTGTCATAACCTTTCTGATGGCCTCACACCAACCTCTAGGTTGTGTTTAAAAGTGCATCTAGCATGTTCCGCTTCTATGAATCACAACTAACCCTGTATTTTATTTTCTGAAAATGATTGTGTGTCTCAAAAATAAATCACATCTTGCTCATTCTTCCTGTTCTCCAACAGCAAAAAGGTCACTCCTTTAAGGAATATATATCCATTTGATACTCTCGTTCACTTTTTGGACCTCTCCCTGTGTTCACCAAACAGTCACAAAGACAGATCTCTGCTTTTAGGGTTCAGAATTGTAAAGGTTGAGACATAATAACTTGAAGGGAAGACAGCACCGTCATTCTTGTAAAACCAAAGATTTCAGGGTCTGCTGTTTCCAAGACTCCAAGGTAATTCTTCATTTCTTCCCTCCACCCTCTGTGGTTTATGCTATTTTCTGATCCTTTTCATGTGTGGAGGTAAATTTAGTGAATGAAAAAACAATCCAGTTTGAGCACATGTGGTTTTTCTACCCCTGTGTCAGAGGCTTTTGTTATGGCACAGGGGTCATAAATCTCTCATGGTTTTTTCCAATTGAGTTGCAAGTGAGTATGAATAAAAAATAGATATATAACTATAGTAGTAATGGAGGTTATTTATTTTGTATAAATATTTTGAATTTAAGTTATTCAGTTAGTAACTGCCTGAATTCCATGTTCTTTATTAGGCAATTTTGCTTTAGTAGGATCCCGATTGGAATGGGCTGGTACAGAAATGGTAAACATGTTGCCTTACTTTGCAAATGGATCATTTAGGTGCCAGTTTTTAATGTTTTGTTGGGTTTGTTTTTTTCGGTTGGGTTTTGTTGTGGTAGTGTCTTATTCTTCTTGTTTTTATTTGTTTGGGTTGGTGGATTTTGTTTGTTTATTTGTTTTTTAAAGTAAGAAAGTCCTGATTTAACAAGTGATAATGGTTATCTAATGGGACTCTGGTATGGTTATAGATATATGCATAAACAGCATTGCAATTTCTGTGCATAAAAGAGTAAACCAAATGTTTTAAGCTATTGGGCCATCATATGATAACAGAAATATCTTCTTGTCCTTGGAAAAAATATCCTTGTTGTATAACTTGAAGAAATAAGGGCATACAGAATTAGAACTTCTAAGAATCTAAAAATTAGTTTTACATTTGTAAAATAAATATTTTTTAAACCAACTAAGAACCATTCTTACCTTTCATGGATCCCTCCACTTTGCTTCATTCTCCTAATTCCTATGTATATTTGGCTTCAGTGCAGACTACACCTGACATGAGATTTCACAACTTCCTTTTTTTTTATCAGTTTCCATATATATAGGAGATGTCACATTATAATAGAAGATACTGCTTTAAATTATAGATTGTGTTCTAACCAGAGTCTCAAATGTAGGGATTTTCACAACTTCTCAGAGACAATATTTCAAGCGTCATAATCCCGGCTGATGAGGATGTTCTTCCCAACATCCCACTACAATTTTCCATTTCTTTGTTATGATGACTTATTGGTTGTCAGACCATCTGCTCATCATTCTAATTATGGCTCCTCCCTTTGGTGTTTACAAACTTCAGATACTAAAAATATCTGGTCAGAGCTCATACTGGCAAACTTTCACTCAGTCTCTGGTGATGGGGCTGAGCTTCCCTCATAAAATCACACTGAAAACACTTGTGATTGGTTTCACAGAAGCATAGACAAGTATTTGT
Source organism: Tringa tobata (assembly GCA_033628505.1). Classification (NCBI taxonomy): domain Eukaryota; kingdom Metazoa; phylum Chordata; class Aves; order Charadriiformes; family Scolopacidae; genus Tringa; species Tringa tobata. The sequence continues at coordinate 1,676,179 of JAHREE010000124.1, forward strand.
GAGCTTCAGTAGCCTTTGAGAAAGACTGCAAGTTACCTCTTTGAAGTCGTTCCTTCCAGTGACATTGCTAATGCAGTTTGAATGCACACAAATACTGATCAAAAACATATTTTTTAAAATATTTATCTTCTATTACTAAAGGACACATAAGTATTCATTAGTTATACACACAGGTGTATTAAGCTGGTTTAAATTACACAACAGCTGTTCTGTTTTAATCCAAAATTTTAAAAAAATTGTTATCTACTCTGTAAACAGATCCTGAGAAGGATGAATTTTTTGAGGCAATGTACTGGAAAGCAAACCTTACTTTTCCCTGAATCACTTTTAGTGCAAAAATTCAGTATTTTATTCTTTTTGAGTTTCTTTTTGTTTGTTTGTTTGAAAATGATGCTTAGATTGGAAAGCTAAGTTCTAAGAAGCAGGAATACATTTTTGGAAAGGGTTCTGCTTCTTTGTTCCTAAGCATTATTATAACATACACACCTTTTAAAATGTTATTTCAGCTGTACAGAAAGGAAAAAAACAAAAACAAACAAAAAACCCCAAAAGAAACCAAGCAAAAAAAACCCAACACCTGCTCCCGCCCGGCCCCCCGAAACAAACCAAACCCAAACAAACTCACCCAAAAAACCAACAAAAACTCCAGACCAAAGCCAAACATCTGTTAAATATCTCTTGAATAAGCAGTAGAATCATTATGGCAGTACTCAGTGATGGGTATCTGCAAATAATGAAGACAAGATAAAGAGGCAGTAGACTCCAGAGTCTTGACCACTAGCTTTCAAGTCAGAAAACCTGACTTTTTGTCTAGACTGCTTTAACACTACTGATCTGCTTTAACACCATGATTCGATTTCATCTCCCACATTTTATACAGTTTGATTATAAATTCATTAGCCCAGCAACTATTTATCCATAGAGAGTCCAGCAGGCTTCTGGACTGGGATAAGGCCACTAGTTACTGTTTTAATAATCCTTTGAGGTCAGATTGGTTGACCTTCCTAGCCATCAGCTCAATGAATAATGACTTCTTTACAACAGTCAGTACCAGTTTGCAAATGATTTTTAAGGAATAAAAGAGGCTAAATTCATAGCAAATGGTATCTACATTAAATGATGTGACCAGCACTACTCTGATCTTTTTTTATTGCTCGTCTCTCCAATGTACTGATGGAATCATTATATTTGCAAAACTGTTGCTGGCATTTCCCTTTGCTATCTCTGACAAGCTCTTTTGTGTCAATGCCATTGCTTTTCAGGGATGCACAACCAGTGTTTCCTTTTGTAGCAAGCATGTTTCTAACGCACTCTTTGATGTATCCAATGATAGTGTCATGCATACTGACACAACATACCAATTCAGCAGTGGAAGCGATGCCTGTCTGAAACTTTTGTCCAAAGCTTGTAGACATTCTCCCTCCCAGTGGTGTTTTCAGATTTTTTGTTTTCAATTTTGCCCCCTTTAGTAGGAAGGTTTTTCTTCTTCTTTTTTTTTTTTTTTTTTTTTTTTTTTTATATTATCTTAGCTTGATGTTGTGTTTATAAGCCATGGACAGGTGATAAAGGTGTTCTTGTGGCTCACTTATAGCCTACCTCCTTCCCAGAAGTCTATCCAAGCAGATGGTTCACAGGATGAGGAAGGATAGATGTTTAGAGACTAAATCTAAAGATGTTGAAGAATCAGTGCCTATTACAAACAATGCACTTGGACTACAGCTTCTCTATAAATCAAGGGGACATCTTTCCCATGATCCATTTCAGGACCTGCAAAATTGTTTAGATAGTACAAATTGCTTAAATGTCACAGGCAGAGAGATGAAAACAAGTAATATAAGCAACACAATTCTCTATTTCTGCATCTCCAAGACTTACTAACATTTCTCTCTTGTTAGGTTGAATCAGCTGAAAACTGAGATGCTCAGGCAGATATGTCAAAAGGAAGACTCAAGTGTCCAGCTTCTGTCTCATATGCCACAGCAAGGGGGACAGTCCTTATGAATTCTGCAGTGATTTTTCCATGCTCCCATATATCAACACAGCCAGGCAACATGACACTGAGCTGTGGCTTCTGTGGAACCATGGGTCACGGAGACAGCTTGCAGATCTATGCTGCAGAGGAGGCCTGGTGTCCAAAGAAAAGGAGAAAAATGTCTTATGCTCAGTCCCTGACTGCAGAATAATCTCATGCTTCTTCACTGATAGCGTGTTAGGTCTCACATACTAGGAGATAAGAAAGCCGACATTTTTCTCCTGGAGAGTGTCAATAGCAGTGGAATTGTGTACCTTACAAAGTTTGGGAGACTTTGGTTGCAGTTGGTTGCAGGACTGCGGTAACAAGCAGTCCCTGGGTTTGGTGACCACTGTTCCCTACAAAGATAAAGGGTGCTCTGGGTCTACTGATTTGTCATATAGATAAAGGCTGTTTCTTTCTCAGATGCATAATGAGGCTGTACACTAGGTAAGAAGTATGTCTGTAGGCATATTCACACTAGGAACACAGCACAGAGGGCTCAAAATTAACAACCAGAGCTGACTATAGCTTAAGATAGTCTGCTTCAGCTGCTGAAGAGAAGGCATTTATAACTCAGCTCCAGTGTTGTGCTAATGCAGCTTCTAGGAGCATATAGATATGAGTTGCACTGCATCAGGTATGTGTATCAAACTGAGTAAGGCTGAATACCTTTACATCACAGTCCCCATGACATGATAGAAACACATCTCAGAAAACTGCTTCACAAAGAAATCTAGCCAGTTATGAGAAACTTGCCCTACAGCTCTCCTGGAATGGTCTTCACTGCCAGCGTCACTCATTGCTAAGCATCCCTCTGTGAGCCTGAACCACAAAATATGTGAGTTAGTTACAGTTCCTGATTGTGGTAATTGGTTCTTATTTCAAGCTATAAAGTCTTGTGCTATTTTCCTTTCCACAGACCATGCTGATTTAAATCTAGTATCACCCAAAATAGCAGGCAGACACCATCAGTACGAGGGATGTATCAGAGCTGTCTGAAGGTTACTTTTAGGTCTGTGCAAATGCTGATCACTTCTCTGAACTGCTCAACGACTTACAGGGTCTATCCTATTAACCCTGCTCCAGACATGTAATGGGACAACTAATAATTGTGCTGTGTATTTAGAAACAGTCTTGCTTGTGTAATTTCTGCCATTTTCCCTTCTCGTCCTTTTATCATTCACAGCATTTGCATGAAGACAGGAACTTCATTTCAGAGAAGTCCATCTGCTCTAGTTGCTCATCCTCTTCCTGAAGTTATAAACCTCTATCCGCAACTTCATAATCCTCTCACCACGGCAACCTGCAGTGAGGTCACAAGTGGAGGATTGTGACTTCAGGTGGAGAAATGAGCAGCAGGAACAGATGAACTGTTAAGAAGCAAAGATCCCATTTTCATTGCAAATGTCCTTTGCATTAAAGAATGAGGCTAGGCGAAGGCAGTCAAGGGAGGACACTGAAACAGAAAACTGTGTATTCAAATGCTTTAAACAGTTGCATATGATGAACTATATAGCTCTTGGAAGAGCAATATATTAAGATGTAAAACAATTAACTTTTTCCTTGCCCTGCCTTATCCTCCCTTTCTCCAGAGGAAGGAAGCTGATTTCCCTAGAAAGTGAAATCCTTCCTGTCATAAGGATCAGCAGTTCCACCATAGGCAGCAGAAGCCCAGGCTTTTCCCTCACTGTCATGCAACAAACTTTACACTGGGATCTGGGAGACCACATCTTGGCACTGAGAAATACCACACTGGCAAGTAGGAAGAAGAGCTCACAGTTGGATTTTCAAAACATTGAATAGGGTAAATATGAAATTCATGGGAAATGGGCATTTAATGTTGAGAAACAATCATTGTCTGTTTTGCCTGGCTTCTTTCTCAGTTTTGCAGGTCCCATTCATGTCTAAGCCACACATGTTTAAACCCAGAGTAAGTTTTCACCCTGGTGCATCTGCCGTCCATATGCAGCCCTCCCATTTTGCACAAGAAATCTGCTGCTTGGGAGGAGGCAGGTATCTCTTGCATGAGCACGCCACACATAAACACCAGCGCGCGCACACACACACACACGCACATACAAATTGCAAGTCCAAAGCAGTTAGATAGGAGCTGAAACCCAGTCTGACAGTAAGGTAAGCACTTAACTACTTTTCTATTTTACTACTCAAGGATGATGGAAGTTGATCCATGAGATTCAAGCACCATAAAACGTCCCCTGCGATGTTTAGTTCATCATGGCCTGGTAAGAGGTGCAGAGTGAACCCCACTTGTCAAGTTGTTTTGTGAGAGTTTAACGGTCTATAGGAGAAGGGCTGCAAAGGGAATATCACACTAGGAAGTGGCTCTGCCTGTTTTGACTTGAAAAAGGAAGGGGAGGTGACTTGAAAAAGGACCTTTTTTCCTCTTACTCTTTCAAATACAAGATATATTACCTCTGGTGAAAAGTCACCCTGCCTATGTGAGTCCTGACACACTCCCTGACAGGAGAAGGTGACATGGCTGTTTGACATTCAGGGCTACAGGGTTGCGGGGCTGTAATCTCTAGTTAAAATTGAATCTTGTACATTGTGCCCTGCCAGCACAGCCAGACTCCTGATAATTATTTTGATGTTACTGTATTTGGATTTATTTTCCTAGTGAAAAAAAGGATTAGTTGGATATATAGTTCATCACTGGCTGCAGATTAAAGGAGGGTAAATTTCTGAAATTTTATATAACACACTTTTCAAGAATTCACTGCAACTAAATAAAAGAACTTCTTCACTTACCTATCGATTAACTTGCTTGTTTCCATGATATAAGGAAGAAGAAAGTGCTATACAGATCCCACAGTCTATAACAACAAAAGTAACAGGAAAATTTTTGACAGAAGGAAGGTCAAATGTACTTAAACAAATATCCAAGGCAAAGAAATGGATTTAAACTTTACATTAAGACCTGATGTGTTATTGCATTTTAGGTTATTGCCATTTGATGATCATTTATATACATATATGCATTGTATATATATAATAGAGAGGAAAACTTATCAAAAGGAATACAGGTCTGAATAAGACCTTTGGTGTCATGTGTTATATCTCTTTGCAGCAATGAATTTCTATGGTTTGAAAAAGGAAGATCTTTGGTCCAAGATGTTTCTATTAATCTTGCCATCAGACTTTTTTATCGCAATGCAAACCTGTTCAAATGGTTAGGGACCTGAGGATCTGAATCTTAAAAGGTTAGTCACAGAAAGGGACTAAGTCATACAGAAGGGTATTAAAACCGCATTCAAGGGATTGTAGAAACTGATGAACCTTGGTATTGCTTGTCACCTGTATTTCGCCTTTTATTAGAATCTTGAACTTAACGCTTCTGAAGGTGGAATCTACGTTTGTTTAAGTGGTAGATAATGAATGCTGTTTTTTGACTACAGCTTGCCAAATATGTTAGTAAAGGCAATACACCAGTGGTGGATGTTTCGAAGCTTGCAATGATGAGTAATATACATTGAAGAGCAGGAAATGCTGGGCTTAAAAAACAACCTGAAGTCCTAGAGGCATCCACAAAGGTAAATTTGAGCCCTTTATACTGCTTGAGTGGATTAAAGGAGGAATAAAGGAAGGAGAAATGACTCATTAAAGAAGCCACTATGTAAAGAACTCCACTTTTATTTGAAAATATCTATAAGCCTTAGCTGCAGTATGTTGAAGTTCCAATAAATGAGAAAGAAGGAAGGAGATGATGTGGAAAGACTGTCATTCAGCTTTTCTCTCTGTCCCAAGGTTTCTAAGAATCTTCCTATCCTAAAATCTACATTGCTTTGCAATATAAATCTGATATCCTTAGAAGCTATATTGGTGTCTGAAACTATACTGCTGTCAGGTGTCTGAAAAACGTATGCCTGATGTGTTGGTCCCTCCAAATGGATCCCAAGTCATTGGAAAAATATCTTCCCAGTTTTTTGGAAAATGCCACTGAGGTGGCCTTTCCAAAGCAGGTTGTCACTGCCATACCAGTATAAACTTCTTTTTTTTCTGATATACATGCAGCACTTAAATTAGTATTGACAGTGACATTTGAAATGTTGTATCTCTTTTCCTCAGCTGGAACTGTGCTGGCAGTTCTTCCGGTGGGTAATTTTGCAGCAGACTGCTGAAAGCCCCGTAAACCTTCTAATTCGTTTGACACAGAGTCTGCAAGACACACTTACATGTCACATCCCTCTTTTGTAATGCAGCTAGTTTTCCCAGTCACAGAATAGTGAGTTACTAAAATCAACATAATCTGAGTCACAACGCAACAAGTTAGCAGGAAGTTTTCTTCTGCCTCACCAGGGGCTTTTTTTACATGAAAACTTCTGAATAACTGATTTCTTGTTTGTTTTTTTTTTTTTTTTTCTTACTGTGAATATCAAGACATGCTTGTAAGCTTATATGATTGTTCAGGATTGTTCAGGATTGTTGCCAGATGTTTTCAGAGCAAACAGCGCAGTTAGAAACAAGGGGTTTTGTACTCTGCTTGTGAGATGTAACTCAAGAAGGTTCTGTAAGGGTCCTTTTCAGTAGCATTGTTTGAGTTAAAGTACTTACTTGGCAAACAGGTAATCTTTCATGACTGTCAGAGCACGTGTGCCATTAATGTTTTTCTATACATCTTCTTTCCATATTCATTCACTGGCCATGATCCTAACTCTACTGGTGTCATTGAAAAGACCTTTATTGTTTGGGACTCAACTTATCTGTCAAAGAAAGTGGGATCTTTCTCAAAGGTAGAGACGTATCTACTCTGACTTTTAAAGGAAGTTGGACAGACATCTTACAGAATCCCCTTTCAAGCCACCAACTGGGCAGCAGACTTTTCAAAGTGTTCTTGGATTAATTAGCATTCAATGAAGTGTATTGATGGCTTTTTATCTATTCCTCTGAAATATTTTGATTCTGAAATCATTATGGCTGTGAGTCAGGGTAAATATGGCACCTAACTATAGTCCCGGGTGGGTAAACTGTAAACCATGGCATATTTGGAAGAGGTTCTGTTTTTGTTGTTCTTTTCATATGCAGCTCAGTGTGCCTTTGAAGAACTTCAATAGATTTCTTTAATTCTGGACTAGCAGTGCTAAAATACTCAATAGATGATTGAATGGGAGGAGTTGTAGGGAAAGGTTTGTCAGCAGCAGCCTCAAGCCAAATGCAAAGATTATACTAGTATATTTCAATCAATTTCCTCTATCTGCATCTAAAACTCTAAACTTTGGGGGGTCATGCATACAAGTGTGAATTTGAACCATCTTCTTATCTCAGGAATGAGAAAAATCAGCCACCACAAGTTTAACTATCTTTTCCACAGATTTTCAATATTTGATCTTCCAAAGTTTCTCTCATTCTTGCTGGGCACTGTCAAAATCAGACCTTGACCTTTCAAGTCTGTTTAAATGTTCTTTATTGTCAGTCATTTTTACATACATACACACCCCAAAACCAATTCACACATGCACAAACACATACAAAGTACTTATCTTAATTTGCTGATCAAATTTTAGCAAAAGTTTTAACAAAGGAGGAAAAACAACCCCCCAGACTATCCTTCTTTTTACCTCCTCCTTTTTTATCACACTGGGGAGACAAAAGCTTTCCTGACCTCAAAGGACTCTTCACTTGTCTTGAAAAGGATATTTTTTTCAGACTATTCTACTTAAGCTTCTTTTTAGTTATTTGCAACTTCACAATCCCATTCACAAACTGTTGCCATGGTAAATAATTATATCACAGATGAATTGTGTATGCTCCCACTTCATGGCTGGAAGAGAAATTGTAAAAGGAGAGGTGAGAATGAGAGAGAGAGAAAGAGGAGAAAAAAAATCAAAATCCTTTAAAATTACTGGGGAAAGAGTTGAAAAATGATTGCCTCCTCGTTAACATAATTAACTCCATGAATTATAAATTGGTATTAGAACTTCTGACAAAAGGAGTAATTATATTTACTCATGTAAAATTAAACAATACAAAAAAAAATATTAATGGGATTCACCAGAAGCTCTGTTAATATTATCATAAAATTCAGAGATCCAAATAGTTCAGATTTAGAAGTGATTTAAGCAGCATAAACTTTAGTGCTTCTTAGATTTCAATAGAGTGAACATGTTTCCTCAGTGGTTTATAATCAAACCATGGCAAAAAAGCACATAAAACCTCCCATTCTTCAGACAAGGAAGTACTATTGTACGGAGACAGCTGCTTTCTTCTTAAACAGGGACTGCTCATAAGTAACTTTTTGGTTTTGCAGGGAATTCATACACACACACACACACAAAAAGCTACATACAGCTGCATGACACTTCTCACAAGAAGAATAAATCCTGCAGTTGATCTCTGAACTCTGAGAGAACAAGGAGAATACAACAGATGCAACTGTAAGGTGAAAGGTAATTTAAGCCAATGGTTTGCCTGTGACATTACCACTCCCATGAGTATGTATTTGCTTCTGTTTAATGCACATCAACCTCACAAACAGGATCCTTCTTGCTTAAATTGAGTTATACAAAATTCAGGGCTTAGTTTGACATAGTTAGCCTGGTTTCTTCTGGAATCATTGCAGAGAGAGAGAGCTCGAAACAATGATTTAAAATGAGCTCTGTACTCCCAACTTAAAGGATGCATTTTACTTTTTTTTTTTCCATTTCCAAATTCTTATCTAGTTTTTCTATTCTTTCTTTGTATTGCTGTTGGATAACAGTACTTCTGTTTTCTTCAATAGCTTAAACTGTTACCCATGGCCCAATACTTTAATACTTCACATTTGCTATTTGGATTTATCTATTTATTTATCTATCTTATTATTATTTATTTATTTATCACGGTTGCTTTTATTTCTTTCCCAGTAGGAAACACTCATGCAATCCTACATACACTGACATGCATTATTCCTGAGGTTTCAACCATAGGTCTATGAAGTAGCAATAGGATTTTTGGAGCTAAAGAAGTTGGTCCATGGAACAATAGCCAGTGTGACGGGTTCTCTGCAGTGGGAGAAACTAGCAGAGATAGCGCCACATGCTAGTTGTTAAAGCAGTTGCTCATTTTAATCGTTTGTGAAAGTAGTATTTACCCAGCTTCCAAACTTGGAACTTCCAGGTGTCCTTAATATCTTTAGCTCATGAACCCAGCCAAAATATTTTCAGCCTCAGATGAGTATTCAGCTTTGAAATCTGTCCTGAATCCTCCCCTCCAACACATTGCACTTGGGGACTGCATTTAACTTTCAACAGGTTTTTGTATCTAGTATGAATCCATCATTCCCCATCCTGATCAGACATATAGAAAAGAGTAATCATTTCACCCAAAGCTTGTCTGCATTTAGTACTTCACCCAGGGCATTAATTTCAATTTTCATGTTTCTACACTTACCCCCCCCCCGGCTCTCTCTTTTTCTCTTACAACTTTTTATATGCCAAAAGCCCTACCTGCCAAATGTTGGGAAAAAAAATGTGATTTCTATTGAATAGCGCACTTTGGAATGAAAGAAAACATTGTATAAACGAGGCTGAGGAACTCATTCACCTATGCCTATATTACTGTGAAATCAATTATGCAAGGCTCTTTCGAAAGTTACTGATTGTAGCAAATTGAATGGCCTCCATTTCAGCATAATTTGGAGAGGTTGATGTAATCAGAGACCTTACACCATGGTGAGATACAAGATTCGTGATATTCAGATGGGAAAAAGGCTACAATGGTTAAGCTTATTCTGTACTCTCCGCTTACCGGCTGTAATGCTTTCATAAGTACAAATGAAATTGTTTTGATGAAGGCAGAGATGGTTCTAAGGGACAGGAAAAGGGGAGAAAAAGAAGGAAGAGAAGGAAAAAAAAACCAACAAACCAACCTATATCAGGTTGTTTGAAATCAAGGTACTGTACTGTTAAGAGAGGCAGCAGTAGAATCTAATCCTGAGTGTAATTGGTTGCAAATGAAACACTTTAATATCAAATCTTGAGTTGTGCCCTGGAGCGGCAGTTCAGGTTTGCATGAGCTATATATAAGTGGAGGTAAAATGTCTTCTATTTTTTTTTTTCCATTTTGCAAATGTACGTTCTATTTCAGTCTGTTGGAAATCTGTGGGGCAAAATAATTGTTCTTAGGTTTATATGCAAAGATATTCTGCCCTGAGAAGTTTTGTCCTCCTAAAAATATCAAAAACCAAATAAATAAATAAAACAATTTAAGAACAACAAAAATAAGCAAATTCCCAACAAAATTCATCTCATAATATTAGCCTGTGGCTCAGTGTTCTGTGATCTGTGGATGTTTATTAAACCTATGGTGATATAATATAATGACTTTTTATTTGTATACTGACAATCTTCCGGCTAAGTGTCACACTAAACTTAGCAGACAGAAAGCAGCAGAAAGTGAAGTTATCTGGAAAAGAGAGAAAGGAAAATTGAGGCTTTTGCTTCCTAATTTCTCCACACACTAGAAAATTTCACATTCCAAACCTAATCTGGAGGTGAATTTCATAACTTAGATTTCTGTCTCTTTGTAAAATGAAATCACACTAATTACATGCTCCAAGATCATTTTTGGAGTGGAAAAATATAAGAACTCTTTCTTGCAGTAAAAACTGGAGTGAACAGTTCAAATCACTTTCTATTGTGTTCAGGTCACTTAAACCAGGATCCCCCAGTGCCTCTTGTCACTTTAAAGGATGTGATCTGTGCCTTTACTCTCCCAGTCTGTAGATTACAAATAATAAAGCTTCCTTCATCCAGCGTAATTGTCTGTATTCTTTTTTTTTTTTTTTTGGAGGTAGGAATTAGACCATAGAATTTCCATGTAAAATACCAAGAACATAGTGACATGTCCCTCTCCCTGTTGCTCAGTCCATCTGCAATGTTGCCAATAAACTGAACTCTCATTTCTAGATTTTCCCATTTACAGAACTAAGCAGTTTTTCAGACAATGTAATTTGAGTATAGAAACAGTAAAATTCTCATAGAGAATATTGCAATGTCACCTAAAGAATATTTTTCAGTTTAGTCAGCCCTAAATAAATTAATAAATTCATTTATTTGATTTTCAGTGTTTGAAAATGTGAAGAATTATTGGTTGTCTATGTTTATACTCATTTCTAAAGAAAACCAAACCAAAACAAAGCCCAAAATATACACAATTTATACAGATTTAATCAAAGTAATTATGATCATTTTTTTAAGTTATCTGAAACTGGAAATCTGAATCGCACAGATACCATGTTGCTTCAGAAGTTCTCAGTTCATGCAGATATCTCAGTTCAAAAAACCCTTTACAGTTGCCAAAGATTTCCACTGCTGTGATCTTGGTATCCAACTCTTCTCTAATAACAAACACATTAGGAAACTCATGAATGATGGAAACCTGAAATCCAGGGCCTTGTCTCAGAAATGCTCACCTTATACATTCGAAGTGGCTGGAAGTTCATAATGGTTTCTATAGGATGCATATTTACACAACAACAATTTACCATAGGGCATAACAGAGCTGCTTACATTAATTTTCCTCCCTACAAAAACAGGAAAATTGACTTATTTCTGGGCACTTTAAGACTCTTCCTTTGCATGAAAAACTTACTCTGTATTATAGGTGGCTGCCATGCCTTCCCAGGGATGAAAAATTAAGAAATCTGGATTATGTATATTTAATGCACTTTGGATCCTGACTATAAATTTAAATTTGACACACAAAACTTAAAAGAGAAAAAGCATGGAAATATTATTGACTCTTGACTGAGATTGTATGCAAGGGTAACTAAATGATATCAGGCTGATAGGGAGTTTGACAAATAGGAGCCATAGCATCCTCCAGCCTTTATATGTAGAAACTAGAAAACTAAATCTGTTTTTTATCCAGACCCTTTACATTTACAAATATAAAAATGTGGATGTTACTCCCAATAGGTGATTCTTTGAAAGTATTGCAAACCTAGAGATAAAGCTCTCTAAAACACATTCTGTGTCACCATATGATAACCGACAGCTCGCTGTCACAATGGCATCTCAATACCATTATAGAAAATAGATTAAAAGTAATACAGACTTCATTCAAATGAAGAATACCCAGAGAAGAACCTAAAACAAAATTTTAAGTTTCTAACAACAGTGACTTTAAAATAGTTTTACTCAGTTTCATATATGAAGAAGTATTTGCATGTCCAAATTAACAGGGACTACACAAGTTGCGCAAATAAAACTCTGCTTTGCCACACCTACTGAAGGTCATTTCTATCTGCAGCTGTCTTGTCTCTTTAGTTAAATTCTTCTACAAACATCTCAAAATGCAGACTGCTTTATTTGACTCTTCCATTTCCTTCACTAAAAAGGCATAACTAGAAAGCTACCTGTAACTTCCAGTTGCAACTAGTTCTCCAACTCCAGTCTTAGTCCTTATTGTATGTGAAGAAAAGAGAAAAGGAAGAGGTTACAGCATAGCTTGGCAATTGCATACAACAAATACAATTGAATGGCAGCTGGACATTTAACCATCTACAGTACAGAATTCCTATTAACTTCTTCAGACCATAAGTCTGGAGTAGTGCACACAGTTCATAAGTATGGAAACAGCTAAGCCACCCATCCCTACTGGTGGAAAGATTGCTGGGAAAACATTTGCCTGAATTTCACTCTGCTGTGAATGTGAAAGGAGATGGGGACGGAGGGGAGGAAAGGACAAAAAAACCCTGCAGGTAAATTTAAAACTTTACAAGGGGGGAAATAACAATAAAACAAGGGGAAAAAAATGCATTATAACCCAAAGAGAAACATGTCTCTTGAAATAAATATCTCCCAAGCTCATAAACAGTGAGGCCAATGGTCATGAATGTAGCAGATGTTTATTGCCTCGTGCACCCTCTGCTACTTTGGGATAATCACTTAAATATTGTCAAATCCAGTTTGAATTTAAATTAGCTTCATATTTTCTTTCATGATTATTCCATTAAAAAAAATCATATGATTAGCCAATTAAACAGAGAGGGAGAAGGAAAAAAAAAAAGAAAAGAAAAAAAAATCAGTAGGAGAGCAATAGCCTTTAATATTTTCAATTAAGATGCAGTGCCACCAATAAAAGAAGCTTACATTTTCATTTTATGGGCACCTATGGAGAGCATTATGACACAAATGACTCAGAGCAAGGTAATCGCTTCAAAATATATTGTAGTGGAGGACTGTAAACAGTGCAGTGCATTAGCTTAGATGGCATGTGATGAAAATACCAAGTTTCCAGAAGTGCACTCGGCATTGGTTTCAATATTTCTTAGGGCATGCATTTGCAATGCATGTCTTCTCTTATGGGAGCCAAAGCAGTGTCCTCACAGAGACCAAAGGCCACTGCCACAGAGCAGCCTGCTCCTTGAGCTCTGCTTACATGTCACGCTGGCTTTTGAACTCTACCCAGACACATCATGCCGAGACACCAAGCTGTGGAAGAGGTTTCTAACAATATGCAATCCAATGAAACCATTTGACGCTGGTATAAATCACACATGGAAAGATGGGGTATGGTGGATTGGCTGTGGCTAGACACCAGATGCCCACCAAAGCCACTCTATCACTCCCCTTCTCAGCTGAACAAAGGAGAGAAAATATAACAAAATGCTCTTGGGTTGAGATAAGGACAATGAGAGATCACTCAGCAATTACTGTCACGGGCAAAACAGGCTCGACTCAGGCAAATTAGTTTAATTTATTGCCAATTAGAAGTCAGAGTAGGATAATGAGAAATAAAGATGAAAACTTAAAAACACCTTCCCTCCACTCCTCTCAACTTCACTCGTGATTTCTCAAGATCTTCCCCCACAGAAGGCTGCAAGGGGCTTGGAAATTAGGGTTGTGGTCCGTTCATCACACATTGGCTTTGCTGCTCTTTCCTCCTCAGGGGTAGGACTCCTCACACTTTCACCCTACTCCATTGTGGGATCCCTCCCATGCCAGACAGTAAATTCCAGTCCAATCCCTGGAATTTCTCCAACATGAGTCCCTCCCACAAGTTGCTGTTCTTCATGAACTTCTTCAGCATGGGTCCTTTCCACAGGGTGCTCCAATATGGTTCCCCTAATGGGGTGACAAGTCCTGCCAGGAAACCTGCTCCAGCATGGTCTTGTATCTTCACAGGTCCACAGGTTCCACCAGGAGCTTACTCCAGTGTGGGCTTCCCATGGGGTCACAGCCTCCTTCGGGAATCCACCTGCTCCAGTGTGGGGTCCTCCATGGTCTGCAGGTGGATATCTACTCCATCATGGACCTCCATGGGCTGCAGGGGGACAGCCTGCCTCACCATGGTATTCACCATGGGCTGCAGGGGAAACTCTGCTACAACATCTGGAGCATTTCCTCCCACTTCTTCTTCACCAACCTTAGTGTCGTCAGAGTCGTTGCTCTCACATATTTTCACTCCTCTCAGCCAGCTGCTGTTGTGTAGTTTGGCTTGGTTGTTTGTTTGGGTTTGTTTGCTTATTTTGTTCATAGAATCATAGAATGGTTTGGATTGGAAGGAACCTTAAAGATCATCTTGTTCCAATCCCCCAGCCATGGGCAGGGACACTTTCCACTAGACCAGTTTGCTCAAATCTCCATCCAACCTTGTCCTGAACACTTCCAGGGAAGGGGACTCCACACTTCTCTGAGCAAAACCCACCACTTTATTTTCCCTTTCTTAACCCACTGTCCCTGGTGGGTTTGGCCTTGGCTGGTACTGGCTCTACGGACCTGGGCGAAGCTTCTAGCATCTTCTCACAGAAGCCACACCTGTAGCACCCTGCTACCAAAACCTTGCCATGCAAACCCAAGCCAACAGGGGGAAACCCCATATGTATCAGCAAAATGTCAGCTAAGAGCCACCATCACTGCCAACATGTAACTTGCAAAAATCAAGATGACTTTATCAAAAATCCTTCCATCCCTAAAGCCCAGACAGAACCTCCATTAGCTTCTTTATAGTAACATCTAAGAAAATATATTAAAGCCAGAAAAACTGGGTTAGAATTTTAGCAAGGGAGTCAGCAATCTTTACTTTGAGTAAACTCCTGTAAGTGATTTGGTCTTTCCGAAGGAATTTCCCCAGTTTAAAGATGTTCATCACTTTATAATTTTAACTTTAAAAAAAACAAAAACAAAAACAAACAAACACCACCCTTAAATAGGACAAAATCTCATGATAGTACTTACTTTGACTTTCTTAACAAAATATTTTTCTTTCTTCCCCCCTGCTGCCTCTTTTGGAACTCTACACTTTTCTCTTCAAACAAAAGAGTTTTCAACACACAAAAAGGGGTAGATCTGTTTAGTTAATGCTTCACTAAATGATCTCCCACTATCTTTTTGGCAGGAAAACACATGCCTAGCCTGTTACTTGTAATTTCCCTATGAAGTACTTTCAGGTGACATTCATTACAGCAAAAGTTTTAACTTGACTCTACCAGGCCACTTGCCTGATCTTGTCAGTCTTCTGTTTTTAATTAAGATATTGAAACAGGTGTAGAGTGATCCATTGGAAGGCACCTTTGCATGACTCCACCTTCCTTGTTAAAGGAAAAAAGATGCTAGGTGAAGGAATGCACAGCTCATTAGGAGTGTGAATAAAGCAGTAACTAGAACTGAAATCCAAAACAAAAAGATTGTTAGAGATGTATGGAGACTGAAATGGAGGAAGCAACTCTGTTGTTATTTTGCATATGCCTTGTAAGAAGACTTCCTATTTCCTTCCTGTATTCTGAACAACTCCCACGCCCTCCCCAGGACATTTTGGGGTCTAACTACCAACTACTGACTAGTGTCCTTGAGCTGATTACTGAAACATTGTTCCTCCTTTTAAAATGTAACCCAAGGGAAGGAAGTCTTTGAATATAAATGGTAGATGAGTTTTAACAGCTGACAGATAAGACTCATCATAGATTTTTGTTATTTGCCAAGAAGGTCACATTTATGACCAACATTTCTGAAGCCTAAATATTTGAACTAGAGATCAAATTCTGTTGGAGTTACTTAACTGGCCAGTAAAATGTCATGTTTCCAGTATAATGAGTAGAAATGGTATGATTTTGTAGCAACAGGAAATTATCATGATTAAGGTAGAATGACAGTGAACAGTCCCCTAATTTACTTTGTCAGCTTCGATGTTTTTCAGCAAGGATGTTTTCTATAATGGGAGAAATACTTATGTATTTTACACATCCTAGACATATATCTTGTTAGTGTCCTCTACTCTGATGATTTATTACAGATTAGTTGATCAGATTGACAACAGATGTATGCAGGCATAATCAGTGGAGATACTGACAAATAATATCTATGAAGGATAAGTGTTACAGGGGCTTAACACTATGTGCTGTTAAAATGTTTGCTTCATTAAACTGCGGATGTGAGTTCTTAATAATGGTTTTGGATGCACTTTAATATTAAAATTTGTAGGAAAGGTTTAGTTTCAGATTCAAAAGAAAATCAAGTCCTTTATGGCCTTTGGAAGAAAGAGCAGGCCACTCATGAGGACCATAACGATGTGAGTCTATGTAGGGACAAAATTAGAAGGACTAAAGCCCAACCAGAACTTAATCTGTCTACTACCATAAAAGACAATAAAATAAAAATCTATAAATACATAAAGGATGACTAAGAATAATCTCTTCCCTTTATTAGATGGGGCTGGAAACAGCAACAAAGGATGAGGAAAAGGCTAAAGTACTAACTTACCTCTTTGGCTCAGCCCATAGTAGTAGGACCAGCTGTTCCCTGAGTCCTCAGCCCTCTGATCTCATAGAGAGGGGTGGGAAGCAGAATGATGCCTCCATAATCCAAGGCTAAAAGGTGAAGACCTGCTACGGCACTTAAATATATGCAAGTCTATGGGATGGGATCCACCCAAGGGTACTGAGGGAGCTGGAGGAAGTTCTCACCAAGCCACTTTCCACCAGCAGCCACTTTTATCAGCAGTCCTGGTTAACCATGGAGGTCCCAATTGACTGGAAGTTAGCAAATGTGACACCCATCCACAAGGAGAGAGAGCAGAGGATCAAGGGAACTACAGGCCTGTCAGTCATGGACAAGACACACCTTGGTGATGGAAGGTTATGGAGCAGATCATATTGGTTGCCATTAGATGGTATGTGCAGGGCAATCAGGTGATCAGGCCCAATCAGCATGGGTTTATGAAAGGCAGGTCCTGCTTGACTAACCGCATATCCTTCTGTGACAAGGTGGCACACTCAGTTGATGAGGGAAAGGCTGTGGATGTTGTTTATCTGGACTTTAGTAAACCCTTTGACACAGGTTCCCACAACATTCTCCTGGAGAAACTGGCTGTTCAGGGCTTAGACAGGAGTACTCTTCACTGGGTAAAAAATTGGCTGGATGTCCAGGCCCAGAGAGTTGTGGTGAATGGAGTTAAACCAGTTGTTGGCTGGTCATGAGTGGCATCCCCCATGGCTCAGTACTGGGGCTTGTTCTCTTTCATATCTTCATCAATCATCCTGATGAGGGGGTTGAATTTGCACATGACACCAAATTGGGTGGGAGTGTTCATCTGCTTGAGTGTAGGATGGCTCTGCAGAGTAATCTGGACAGGTTGGATTGATGGGCTGGGGTTCGACAAGGCCAAGTGCTAGGCTACACTCAGTGTTACAGGCTTGGGGAAGAGTGGGTGGAGGGCTCCCTGGCAGAAAGGGACCTGGATTGTTGGTTGACTGCCAGCTGCATATGAGCCAGCAGTGTGCCCAGGTCACACTGCCAATTGGCAAAAGGCCAATGGCATTCTTGCCTGTATTAGAATTAGTTGGGCAGCAGGACCAGGGAAGTGATCAACCTCCTGTACTCAGCACTGGTGAGGTCCCTGAGTTCAGTTTTGGGCCCCTCACTACAATAAAGACATTGAAATTCTGGAGTGAGTCCAGAGAAGGGCAACAAATATGCAGCACAAGTCTTAGGAGGAGCAGCTGAGGGAACTGGGATTGTTTAGCCTGAAGAAAAGAGAGAGGGCTGGGGGGAGACCTTATTGCTCTCTACAAGTACCTGAAAGGATGTTGTAGCAAGGTGGGGGTCGGTCTCTTCTCCCAAGTAACAAGTAACAGGACAAGAGCAAATGGTCTCAAGTTGTGCCAGGGGAGGTTTAGATTGGGTATTAGGGCAAATTTCTTCACTGAAAGGGTTATCAACATTGGAACAGTCTTTCCAGGGAAGTGGTGGTGGAGGTATTTAAAGGACATGTAGATGTGGTGCTTAGCGACATGGTTTAGTGGTGGTTTTGTCAGTGTTAGTTTGATGGTTGGAGTCAATGATCTCAAAGGTCCCTTCCAACCCAAACAGTTCTATGATTCTATGATTCTATATATTTATTCATTCAGGTGCAGCAAATGGGAATGAATCTGACCTTAGACCTTCAAAACAGTGGCAAATCCATAAACAGATTCATCATATGAATTACCCGTTTAGTTAACTCCAAAATATGTTGACAACTTTTACACCAACACTCCCATGATTCCAGCTGAAAGAAGCAGTTTTTAAACACATCCAAATATAACCCAATAGGCACGCATCTCGGACAGATTCTTTGGGAGACGAATGTCACGGAAAATATTAGTGGCAAGGGATTTTCATGTGGCAGAGAATAAGGGAAATGTTCTCATTTTTTGACCCTGAGCTTGGTGGAACGTCATCAGGTGTTAATTTATTTGTTTTTTTGAGGGAAAGGGTTCAAGGAACAGGATAAAGCTAGAGTAGCAGTGACAAAGGTACAAGCTTGTCAAGGGCATAATTCAGAAGCAGGCACTGGACATAATTACTCAGTGACATGTGCATTGTTTCAGTACAGGGAATGAAAATAAAGAAGAGACATTAATCAGAATGGTAATCAGTCAATGATGCAATAATGGTGATCTAGCTATACTTGGTTAGAACTCCTTGTATCCAGGAAAATATCCAGGTAGTCACCATTTTCATACTGATTATATCATGAAAAATGAGGGTAATGATTCAGGTTTGGCAGCCACAGGATTGTCTTGTGCTGAGAAACTAATAAATGGACACTAAATCTTGATATACTTATCACATTGGGGCTGTCAGGAGTGCATAATCTTCTCCAGAAAAGTTTCCTTGATCATTCACTGCACCACAGTTTACTTTTCCCACTCGACTAGCACATTAATAGCATAAAAATACTTAGTACTACATTAACACCTCCTTTGGATTTTATGTTTCTGATACACATTGATACTCAGATAGTATCTCTTCAATAGAAGAGCATGCCTTAACTAAGAAGGGCCATGATCTAATTTGAGCAGTATCATTTGCAATATAGGAACACATTGTAGCTCCCTGAGAGCTCCTTGAATTTAGATTTTCGCACAAGCATGTTACCAGTTGGATTAAATCTGGGTAGAATTTTGTATTCTTTCCACCTGCTTTAAATACTAAATGAGAAGAGTTATTACTTGCTTCTGCTGTTGATGAGAATTAAATTACTTCCCTGTTCCTCCAAGCAGGAAGGAAGCAGGGTAGTTATTGCAGCTGCAGAGAGTGCTTCCATTTTCAAAAGCTCACCTAACAGAAGCTATAAGTTAAGTGTATTAACTTTTTCTAGCTTTTTCTTTTGTCAGAGTTTGAAACTTCTTTTGTTTTTTTCCTTAATGGCAACCACAAAGTTGAAAATTGATGGTCATTCACATCCTATGTGAAAGTCCTAAATGAAAAAACTCATTTATATGCTAACTTATAAATAGTTTTGAGCAAGCACAGAGAATTTAAGAGGTACCAGACCTTCTAAGGAAAAACCTGTTGTTTCTGGGGCATCTTTATGAGTCTTCGTTTTTCAAGTTGTCTTTTTGTTGTTGATTTTGGTTTGGTTTGGCGTTGGTTGGTTGGTTGGTTTTGTGAAATAGAAAGAGTATATCACAAGATCTGTTGGGTTTCTTGGACATCCAGGAAAACATAATTACTATATTCCTCCTCTATCATAGCGTCTAATGCTCTGGATGAGCGCATTCTTATGCAAACAGACAGAAGAAATTTTAGAGGCATTCCCCGGTTTTTCACTGCCTAAACTATTCTGGAGTAATAGAGCTAAGATTCTTGATTTAGTTAAGGTTCTTGATGTTGTTTCATATTTCCATTAAAAATCTGAGTGAATACAGAGAATTTTCCAATGCAAAGTTTCATGTATGGCACTCAAACAACTGTACAGCCATAGGCATGGGAATGATTATTTAGGCAGTAGTTCATGCTGAAGGGACAAAATAATGTAGAAACAGGAATATTTATAGGAATACCCAATGTTAATAAAGTCTCAGGTGGATTTAGAGCTGGGTTTGTCTGGAAACATTGCAGGAACTCATCTCTCTGAAGACTTTTAAGGGCATATTGTACAAGCACTTCCACAACTGACTGTCTAATTTATTGTAGCACATGACCTGAGAAGACATTAGGGGAAAGGAGGGAACTTTCAGTTTTATTCACTGTGACTTCTGCTTTCTCTACTAAATTCTGACTGGGAAGAATACAATCATATAAGTAGTTCTTCATACACATACCTAAAGTGATGTACCTTTTAGATAACTGATGTGTTTTTCCAGGTCACATCCATATGAATACTCCTGTACCATTCCTTACTCATGTCTATGTATGTGCTTGGGTGAAATAATTGAACAAATCTACTCCAGAGATGTGCTCCTCTCCTCATAATAATGGCATATCCTCTCAGGATATGTATCACTGCTGTGAGGAACCCATTTCCTTTTACCTCCATATCTGTTTGTTCTTAATAAATACATTATAGAGTTCTGTTTGTTTGTTTGTTTACTTTTGGAAAACGTTTCCAGATAATTCCAATAACACACTGTAACATGAAAGTCATTGCCTTTAAATTCTATTTTCTTCCCCTCCAGTCCCTGCCTTGGAACACTTCTTTTCCCTCTTTGTATTCCTTATTTATCAACCACTTAAATACCCTGTGAGAGAATGAAGCCAACTAACTGTCAATTTGATTCCTTGGCTCACTCATCTGCTTAAAGATGTCTTGTTTACATGGCCTTTCTCATTATAGATGGAATATGTTGTTAGCCACACACAAGTATGGCATCTTTGTCTCTGAAGAAATGGCACTTAAACTCCAGGAAATTTTAATAGAGAAGTCCACATTCAACCTCTCACTCTTCTTTAAATACCTGCTGTGAACAAGCTTTCTCTTTCCTGCTGCAGTGAAATGAACAATTAAAGGGATGTAACCTTGAGTAAGCCTGGGAACATGTAGGCATTTCTAGGCTTGGTGGAGGATGTCTCATCATGTGTTGTCCCCATTTGGTTTTATTTCTCACAATATGATAGCCATTTTCTTTTGTGAAATCAATAGAAAACATTCTAATAAAAATAGATTGTTGATAATAATCTGAGTTTACAGAATCTTTAAACCATTTGCTGCTAATCCAAACTTCAGGAATTTCATTTGACAAAGGGGGAAACTTGACTGCAGTTGGAACCTATGAGAGTTCTTCAGATTTTCACACATTACGTCATTTTTCTACTCCTATTTTATTCCCTGATTGAATTCCAGCAACTACTCCTATCTACACTGCCTGATTCAAAACCTATCAAAGTCAATGGAAATGGTCATATTAACTTCACTGGGCTTTGGTCCAGGTCCTGAGCCATATGGAGCCTGAACCAACCTTGACCTGCATGAAGATGAAACAAGTCACCTCCGACATTGTAACAGTACTTTTCTACAATCCATCAGTAAGATGTGTCACACATGCAGCATGAGAGAATCCACCTGCCAAGAGTGATACTTTTGTGCTACTGGCTGGTAGCCAGTCTGGTCAGTGATGCTATTCTCCCTCTATGATATTAGAAACTATGCATATTAGACTTTTTTTTTTTTTTCCTATTTAAAAAATGACAGCCTGGGTTCTCACTTTGCATTAACTGCTCATAAAGTTTGGCAAATTTCTCTCCTTCCTTTTGTGATTAACACAGTAATGATCTTCAGATGGTCCAGAGCAATGCTGCAGAAAGTTTGGATGACTAGCAGACCTTCCTACTGTCACTGCTGGGGAATGTTTAAAAAAAGGTGATGCAATTAAGAAATATTCATACAAATTATAAGAGGAAATGAATTGTGGTTTTGAGTTAAATGGCAAAGCATTAATATATTCCTCACAGCAGAACGTCCTTGCATCTTTAGTACACCTAGATAATAAGTATGCAGTTTAGGCTTCCACTCATGATTCCCCTCAGTGGGTTAAGTGAATACTGCTCTAAAACTGACAAAGAAATTTTGTATGTCACCTGTACAATTTAAAATGATCTTAATCTCTTAATTGTAATAATACGAATTAAGAAATTTTACCTAGCTTATATCATCTACTTGCCTAATACTGAAGGATACTTTTGCATGATGTATCCATTACAATAAAAGATTTACAGGAAATCACTTTTTTCTTTCCACGGGTATTTTCAAGGATTCATGATTTTTCCCTTATTAAAGGTACTCAACAAAATTTAAAAAGTCAAAATCTCAAAAATGCCCCTGAAAATATACTACCATTACTACAGCTACAGTAAAACTAGTAAAATTAATCAATGAGTCAACTATTCTAAATTATAAATTATTTCCTATCAGTATCAATATTTTCAAGTAAAATTTCTTTTACTTTCTTTCCTGTACAAAATTCTTGCCTTAAGAGAAACAAATTAAGTCTATTTTTCAAGTCTACATAAAAAATCCTGATTTTTAAAGTTATCTTGCATAAAAAAACCCTGTAGCCTTGACAAAGAAAAGTTTTGGCTTTGAAAAGTAGGCATATGAGAAAGGAAGTCAAAGCAGAAAGCAGTGTAACCCAAACTGTTGTACTAAAGGCTTCCTAAACACAGTTACTGAGCAATGCTAAGATTAGTCCTGAACTGAAAATCTTGTGAAGATAACCAGATGTTTCAGGTGATTCTTTATTGAGTAGGTTGGTGTTTTTTCAGTAGTTCGGTTGGTTTTTTTAATCAGTTCTAAAGTACTATTACAGAATAGTGATAAATATATTCTATAATTTCATTGATTGTTTCTTCTGAGAAGTCCTTATTTCTTGTTGCTACCCATTAAGACCCATGCCATCAGCTACAGGACATGGGATGTTATGTTTCAAAACTCAAATGAAATAACTCCTTGGCTGCATCCTAACTACTTAAGATCTTGCGATGTCTTACAAAAGAAATACACGCTCTCTTGTCCAAAGTTACTGTTCGTTAAATTCACTGCAGAAGTAGCTACGTGTTCCTCAACAAATAGCTCCTATTGCATGACACTGCACATTGCACGAGACTATACATCAGACATCCTTAGACAGGCATAATTTCAATACTTTCCCACAGCAAGAGGAGACTGCACTTTGTGTCAGTGAGAGTTTTCACAATGAGCTCCAGGAGTTGCTGGTCTCGTGCTTATTCTGTGCTGTTTATCTCTGAGGTGGTGCCTAATCAATCTCTAGTGGGTATATACAGACCTTACTATCCTTAGGAAACCCTTATGATAGAAATCACCACATTACACCAATAATTATTATCTTGCAGGATTTCTGTACATGCAACATTTTACAGTAAACTGAGTGGAGGAGATGTCTTGCAGATGAAAAGACAAAGAGAAAACTAACACCCAAGAAGATATTACCCACAAAGTATGGTGGTCCTGTGGGCTGATTACTCCTCACTGGCAATAGGTCTTGAGTGTGTAACTCCAGTCTTACAACTATCTCATGCTGACACAATTCCCCTTCTCTTTACCAATTTTTTATTAATTTATCTCTGACTCTCTTGGTTCATGTCAGATTGAGTGTTGCAGGTCTGGCAGCTGAATAATCCTGAAGAGCTTAGAAGAAGTATCTCCTCAGATCTCTCTCTGATATACACAGCACAGATGGTTGTGCTGATTTATTTATTCCCCTTCAAAATATGAATTAGCTTTTTGCTTTAATCAAGAAGCCTCTCCGTTTATCCTAAGATCAGTGTATAGTTTAGGTCACATCTAACAAATTGTTCACAGAGCAGTAATTGTGTATCATAGCTTCTACTTCCGTCTTATTCTTATTGGTCATACAGGCATCATTTCCCCAAGGTTAATTGATAAGACCAAGCTCAGAAATGAGGGATCGGAAATACAATGACTGTGTGAGATTTATGAACAAAAAAGATTATTATAAGCAGTTCTGAGATGGTGAATAAAAAATAGTATTTCATGTTTAGAGGTTGGGAGACTAGGGGCTAAATTGTGAGAACTTTTTATAAATTCCATAGAAATTCAGGTTCACGTGTGAGGGAATTAAGTTGGTAAATAGGGATTGCACAGTCTATGTCTGGGGACTTCATCATAACAATATGCTCAAAAGAAAGGAAGAAAGTGACCATTAACTGGGAATCGTTTAGATTTCAGTACTGGGTTTGTCTTCCATTTCTTTTCTAGGAATATTTTGGATCAAGGAGGGGAATATTGATGTAACATTGGGAAGAGATTCCATATTTTCATTTGGGACTTATGCATCAACCAGAAACTGTGTAAGAAGTTCCATGGGTCCAACCTGCTACATGGATGCCATGGGATTGTACTCCAATAAGTAATGGGGATATGTTGGCCATAAGGGATGTGCAGAAGCTGACAGCAGAATGAGCATACAAAGAATATCAAGAGCTTCTAAGATATGTCATGTTCCCTGTGTATGAGCTGCACAGTTCATAAATGGATTGGAAGAAAGCTTCACACATCTGGAAAAGCCTTTGGACTTACTGAACCTGTGCACACATGTGTACTGAAGATAGTTGTCTTCGAGATGCATCTGTCCTGTGCAAGCATCATAAAATTGATTAGGGTGCCTACAATGGTGTTTTGGCCAGCACTCCAGGTACGCAATAGCCTGTTCCAAATCATCACTTTGTCAGAACAAAGTCTTCATTTTTTGTTTGTTTTTTTTTTGCTTGGTTGCTTGCTTGGAAGCATATCTGGGAAATTCCATCAAATGGTAGCCCTACTTCAGGGGAATCTGGCACCAAGGACTGAATTCACCATTGCTGCAAGGACCTTGTGTGACCTTGACGAAGTCACTTCTCTTTGTTCCTCAGCTTCTATCTGTAAAATGGAGATAAATGCATTTCCATACCTCATGGGGGCTTGCTAAAATGCATTCATTATCAAGAAGTACATTTTATCTCCAATTTACACATTTTTTTCTCTGCTGTCCTTGCTAGAAATCTGATTGTCCAACCAGTCCCACTGTAAACCTTCTTGCTTCTGAGTGGAAACCAGCATCTACCTATTAAACTTTTTAGAACTGCCTATTGCATATTTTTCCTCTCTGAAACCGCTAGTACTGCTCTTTTTATATACAGAATTCTGGACTGAACAGAAAGTTTTTCTGACCCAGACTGACTGTTCCTGTACTGCTCATTTTGTGTTACATACCATTCAGGGAATAGTGACAGTGTTTAAGAACAATGTCCCCTAAGTCATCAAAATGCAACCATTATTTACCGAGGAACTGGTGCTAATCAAATCAGAGAGACTGTCATGGTTTGGTTGGGACTTGACACTGAAATGAATGACAGATGGTCTCCCCAACCATGACAGAAACACAGATTGGAGCATTTATAGAGATCATCTGATCTTATATTTTCACATCACTAAAAGTTGGGAAACAAATTCTGTACCAATATCCAATTCCATCAAAACTATCTTTTCATGATGTAATCACTTCTGGGAACGATATTCACACATATTGGGAACATAAACAGACAAACACATATATAATTATAAATCTAGAGAAAGAGGTGCTGGTGAAAGACTATGAATGGGCATGAGTGGGTTTATTTTTATTTTTTTCCCCATGGCAAATATTTTTCTTCCCATGGGCCTTTGTAGACTTTATACTTGTGTTATACACAACTAGTCACTTCGCTGTTATTTCCAGCTTGGTTAGTGGGAACTAGAGAAAAAACACACGTATAGTTGTATCATAGGTTCTGATAGATTCTGCTGACAAATTTCAGGTGAAATGAGGTTTTCAGGGAAAATAAAAAATAAAAAGAAGATTATAACTGAATGGGCCAAAAAGCATTTGTATTTCTGCAGTGCAGTAACTGGGACTAGAGGTTTTGATACTTTTTAGTAACAGGTTTCCTTTGCCTTCAGCAGTGAGGTCAAAAAGATCTGAACAAAGCAAGGATCAAAACAAAATAACCTTTGTCTAGGAATCTGCTTGTGGTGAACGTGCACCTGGGATCTTGTCTGCTACTAAGCTTCTCTGTAAAAAGCTGAAACATGCCAAATTCTGCTTTGAGCAGCAGTGAAGAGCTGGAGTGGAAGAGACATCAGCAGAACGAGGAAGGTAATGGGGACAACGTGAGAAGCACTTCTGAGAACCTGTTTTACACAGATTTATTTTACCAAGCATAGCTCTGTAGGCAATGGAACAAACTGCAGATATCTACTGCTATCACTTCATTTGGGCATTCTTTAGGGTGAAGAAATTGATGTGCCCCAAAGATGAACTGCCTACAGTTTGGATAGATAACTGTTAGTAGAGTATAAATAACAAGTGAAAGTAGCTAGAGTCAAATTTCTCATCAACGACTGAAAAACAAAGCAGGACTGGGTTTAAGACTATGGGTGAAGAATATGCAGAGAAAGTATTACTTATGGTTTCTTTATTGATCGGGTTCTCCTGAGCTGCTAGCTCATTCACTTTATTTTTTTCCTTTAAAATGATTCTGCCAGTTTAGTCACTGTTTCACACTGCTTACAATAGAATAGCATTTTAGTTCATGATGAATAGTCACAGAATGCGAATTAGTTGTAGGGTTTTTAAGGATGAAAGGGGTTTATACTACACTTTTCCACATTTCATTTTCTTTCTAAAAAGAAACTACATATGACAAAACTTAGCTTCTTTTTAACTGTCACGCAGTACCCAGTAACAAGTAAATCTCACGAAGACCATATGACACATTTCTCCTGTCTCTTTTAGTCATCCAGATACCATTTAAGGTACGTAGCCTTGTGATGGCGCTTACTCAACTGAAAATGTGAGAACTTCAATGTAATCCAACATTTTAGCACCATCTAAATTTTTAATCTCAAAACTCTGTGACAAATAGAATATTGTTTAGTCATACCATTGAACTTGTCTACTAGTTAAAATATGCTGCTGTGGTAGTCAAAATCTTACTATTGGCAGCAATATATTGTGACAAATTTAGCATTATTTTAAGGCCCATGCCCATTGTATGGTAGTGTGTATGTCTGCTGGTTTCTGTTATGACAAAACATATGGATCTGTCTTATGTGATTTACATCGTTGTTAATTATTCATTGATAGTTCATCCTTAGTTTTGCAGTACCTTTAGTCTCGTGAGTTTAAGTGGTCTTGGTCAGCAGATCCCAGCTGGTTTGGACAGTGGATGGTTTGGACACATGTCATACTAAACTACAGAGCAGCCAAATCTTTACATTGCACAGTTGCTAAACTTAAATAACATGGAAAAGTACTGGACAGTAATTAAAGAATTACATCAACACACTGTACAAGACTTAATATAGAAGGGGCACTTGTGTAATAACCTTTTATGAAGGCCTGGATAAAGTTCACCTAATTTTTGGGTACACAGCTCAAGCACTCAAGCTGGGAGGCTAGTGGCCCTAGTTTCTATAGCTATCTCCAAGATGCAGGGAAAGATGCAGTCCATCCAGAATTTGAAAGCCCTTCAGACACCAGCAGTTCTCTGTTTTTGAAAAAGGTAGGACAGGTGAAGTGGGAGTGGAATGGAATAGATTAGAATACAATACAACACAATACAATATTTCAATTAAAGACCTACACTTTAGTCTTTCTGCTTAGATATCTGGGTCTGGTAAAATGAGATGAGGTGAGCTCAGACTGGAAAGTTGCAGCTGTCATAGTGTCACTCTCTAAGATTCTGAGAGGCTTAAAGTCTGAGGTCTTCAAGCATGTATGTCCCGAAATGCCTTATTTGTCAGCAGTTTGTCAGTGATTTAATAGAGACATAGGATTTTATCAGCACTTTTGCTTCATGGAAAACGGCTTTTTGCCAATATCACTTATCTCACAAACTCCCAGTTATAGGAATCCCACACTTCCACTGTGTAGAACTGCATAGACAATTCCATAGTGAAGTCACAAAACTTAGTGTATGCAAACTTGAAGTTTACTTTACAAGGTCAAAACTTTTCTCTGCTCTGTGGGGTTGAATGCCACTTTTCAAATATTCAGCCAGGCATCTCTTTCAAGCTGTATCTCCAGCATACTTCTGGCGGAGAGCAACCCTGACTTGACTTTCATAAGACAATACTTGCCTTCAGCCCTGCGTCTTTGATATGCCATGGCTGCTCTGCATTGTAGGCTGGCCTTCATCTTCAAAGCCTGTCTCCACATGAGAAATCCACACTGTGTCACTTTTTTATGACAGTCAGAGAAGTGAAATTGCACATCAGATGCTGATTAAACCATCTGTTCTGGGGCAGGTGCTTTCAAACCATATGGGGTAGGAACATCTGATTGCTATTTGCAAAGCTCAACAGCAGCAGTGTTTACTACATTGTACAATCCACTGTACTTCTCACCTGAGCAAGCCCTAGCATGATCTTAAAGACTTGAACCACATTTCTGTTGAATGCAAAAGAGAGTGAAAACGGAGAGAGAAGTTGCCAAAGCTCAGAACACAGGGCTGAACTGTTGCATGACATCTTCTGAGCAAGGCCACACCTTTGAAAGGAACGTGGCTAGGATGATGAGATACAGAGTTACTGGACTGCACAAGTAAAAAATACCTTTTGTTGTCTTAGGTCTCCTAGGTACCCTTAGGTGTTCTTTCATTTTTCAGCCACTTGCTGCAATAGCTGTGACCCTTTTTTTTTTTTTTTTTTTTTTAGTAGTAGGAACCATAACTATACTTGAAATCTGAACTTCCTACATCAAGACTGCTATTAATATCTACAAAAGTAGATCATGTCAGAAGACAGCATGGTTGGCATAACTTACAAAAAAGTGGCAAAGCTCAGTCTTTTTCATGCTGAATGTGGCACTGCAGGAAAATAGCAAGAACAATGACTGACATGATTCTCACTGAGTAACAGGATTCTTCTCAATATTGAAAGAGTATCTTCTATTTAAAAAAAACAAAACTTTATGTATAATACCATATTTTCATTAAAACATGGTTGGCTGTTTGGTTCATTGACCTTGTTGTTGTTCTGCTTTTCAATTGAACACCTCAAAATGGGAAAGGGACGATTTTTATGGGTAAGAAGATTTGTACAAGTGCATAAAAAAGAATAAAAGAATAAACTAGAGAAAAAAATAAGCTAATTTTGTTTTTCTTTTCTTTATTTTCCTTTTTTTTAAAAAAAAAAAACAAAAACGAGACAATATACTTTGCAATCCATTAGTAAAACTCCTCAAGATGTTAAAAGAAACAACCCAAATATGTTGGCAACTTGTGAAGGAAAAGGATAGAACAAAGATAGTCATCTTCTCTCTCTAAGCAGAGTCAAAATCTCTAGGACATCAAGTGCATTAAAACCTAAGAAAGACCTATTCAGCTGGCTATGTTCATCCTCAGCACTTTTTATTCCCTATTATCCTACCTGACTTTTAACCCTCTAGTCTCTCATGAATGAGATACATTGAGGGATGCCTGGCTGTGATGGGTCAGAGAGAAAACAGCAGAAAAGCGTGCTGTTTATTGCATAGTATAATGTTTCCAGCTAGCCAACTGTTGCATCATTTTCCATTCAATGAGCACTTGAGTGTTAGCAGATTGCCTCCAGGTTGAGTGCACAAAATGCTGTAGGTGCTTTTCGTGGCTCACTGAAGGGAATGTAACTGACACTGACGCTTTCTGGAGCTGAGATGACATTAATACAATGAGACAGAAACAGAGTCAGGCCATGGAAAAGGAGTTTGGCCTGAACGCTGGCTACAGATTCCTTTTTTCTTTAGGAGCTGCCCATGCTCTACATCAAAGGTGACTGCATTGCAGAGATACGTTTAGCCTCAGCTCCAGTAGACTGAACTCTGTTCTCAAATTTGCAGGGATTTAAAGGGAATCCTATTTTAGGGACAGTGTTTTATTCTTGCTTGGTAAATGTCTTCAGAAGTATCTAGGGTGAAAGACATATGGCAACATGAGGCATTCAAGTATCGCATTGTAATAGTCAATCTATATCTTTATCAAGGATCCTGCAGCAATATTTATCCAAATAAATTGAACTTGTCTAGTGCCAGGGAATATATCTGGGCACATGAACCTGATCAGCTACAGCATTGAACAGTTAGACCTGCCTGTGGCATATTTTTGACCTAAGCCATCTAGAACTCCTTGAATCAATTCTCAGACATGGATAAGGAGTTAGCTTAATCCAGAGATGATTTCTAATGAAGAGCTCACATGCAATGACTTTGTTTCAGAAGATAAGCAAGTTAAGCCAATAAAGGTCAGGGTCATTCTGTTGCTTTCAGTGCCCAAGATGAAAACCAGGTGCTTTTCATTTATGAGGACAGATATAGCCACTAGTGCCACAGACACTTGCCACAGATGTCTCTCTGTGCTATCAAAGGGCTTGGTAACCTCTGCAGCATTATATATTTCCTTGGAGAAAAACAGTGGACACCTCACACAAGATGATGTCATATTTTCTCACCTGGGTGAGGCTCCCATTTAAAAGTCCCTGTGGCAAGAAGTCGTTTGAAGAGAATGAGTGGCAGGACAAAGACCTCAGCTGTTTCACCAGGACACAAAATAGATATGGAAGTAGCAGAACTAGCAGAAGCAGTAGCAGAACTAGCTCTGAATTCCAGGAAATTCATGGGTGTGCCATAGATTCAACACCTGAATGAAAGTAAGGAAAATAGCAATAGTGTTTACCACAAAGAGACAGCTAACAGATCCACCTCATCTGACAAAAAAAGAGTCAAGAGAAATCCCACACCACTCTCCCCCACTTGTAGGCTGCTCTTATGAGTGGTTTGGGGTTTTCACTTTGTTTTCTTTTCTCTTTTTTTTTTTGTTTTTGTTTTTTGTTTTGTTTTCTGTTAAAGAAGATGACCCACATCTCTCATAAACCACACTATAAAAGATGTGGGCTGCGAGCTGAGGCATAGATTGTCCTGAGTAACAAAGCGGTGAACTGAAGGGCTTCTGCTGGCAAAAAAAGAACAAAACACAACAACAACAACAAAAGATCAAATAAACACAGAAGAATCCTCCTAAAGACAGAGGCATAACAGCAAGAAATCATCTGAGACTTGGTTGCAAATATTTAGAGTAACGTAGTATGTTAAACACTAAGAGGCTCAAGGCCCAAGATGAAGCCCAGTGAAAGCTTTTAAAAGGCATCTGAAATGAACCAAAAAGGTAGTCACATCATGAAACAATGTGGGTATTAGCCTGACAAAGAAACCACTGTTGTGATATAAAGAGAAGAGCATAGTTATAAAAAAAAGCATAGTTCTCATGTGTTTCTGCATTAACTGGTCAGAAGTGAAACTGGGCTTATCTTGTTGAATTATCAAAGCAGAAAAATACTAAAGACAAAAAAGGTGCAGTAACATAATCATAAGCAGGAAAGAATCATACTTTTAAACTACTCAAAGTAATGAAATTAGCTTAAAACACTCTAGGTGAGTTTGAGAAGTAAATATAAATATTAACTCTTCAATGAATTTGACCAGTTTAAAACCTACAACTATACAGTATCATAGAATCAAAGAATCATTTATGTTGGAAAAGACCTTTAAGATCATCGAGTCCAACCATCAACTTAACACTGATAAAACCACCACCAAAACATGTCTTGGAACACCACACCTACATGTCTTCTAAATACCTCCAGGGATGGTGATTCAACCACTTTCCTGGAAAACCTGTTCCAATGCTTGATAACCCTTCAGTGATGAAATTTGCCCTAATATCCAATCTAAACCTCCCCTGGCACAACTTGAGACTGTTTCCACTTGTCCTATCACCTGTTACTTGGGAAAAGTGACCAACACACACCTTGCTACAAGCTCCTTTCAGGGAGTTGTAGAGAGTGATAGGTTTCCTCTCAGCCTCCTTTTCTTCAGGCTGAACAGCCTCAGTTCCCTCAGCCACTGCTCATAAGACTTGTGCTCCAGACCCCTCACCAGCTTTGTTGCCCTTCTCTGGACTTGATCCAGAATTTCAATGTTTTTTTTTGTAGTGAGAGGCCCAAAACTGAACACAGTATTCGACCTGGGGCCCACTTTCTTCATCTTGTTTCATGATTTACTGTTGCATTCTCTAGGAGCTATAGCTCCTAGTCCCACATGACCTCCTTGTTCTGCTTCTCAGGAGACATTCAGATTCATCACAACTGTGAGCTTCTTTGATACCTTCTGGAGTGCAAAACTTGGCAGAACAAGTTTGTGAACTATGAAAAGAAAGTGAAAGGAAAGGTCTATTTTGTTTTCAGACAAATAATTTAAAAAGGAAACAAAAAAGATAAATAAAACTAACATTTTCAGAATTCTCAGAATTGTTAGAATTTTTGAATTTAAATTTCCATCTCAGACCTACTTTAAAAGTCATGATTATTTTTTCATTTCAGAGGATCCCAAGCAATGAATGTTTTATGACATGAGAATGACAAATTGTGTGTGCATGTGTTAGCTTGTTTTGTAGTTATTTTGGCTCAAATTTCATAGGAAAGTATTTAAATAATGCAACTTAGGGCATTTCCTTGTAAAGGGAAAAAAAAAACACAAAAAACCACAACAAAAAACCACCTCAGACAAAACACTGATTTCCTGTCTAGAACACGTTGTGTTACGTGGATCCAACTGCAATAAACTATTGACTTTTCAGGCAGAGAGACGCTTTCTCGTTTTTCAAGGACATATTAATTAAAATACGTCTGAAAACTATGTGTTCAATAATTTTGAATTTCTAAATGAACACGGTGCAGCAAGTTTTTTAGGAAGCATTTACATGTAAGCGAAATGGGTCATGTTACATTGTCACAAGGTTAAATTCTTCTCTGTACCATACCTAATGTTTTCAACTTCATTTCACACCAATATTTTTTATTCTTTGTGGCACTTGAGAGAAATAAAATGAAATAGGATCCAATAACTCAATGCTAAGAAGTGTTTCTCTTTTAATAGTAAGACTAACAACATCTTTTAAAGAATGCTTATAAGTAAGCAGAGTGGAAAAGTTGGAGGGAGAGAAGCTGAAAATGGAAAACCATGAATGTTAAGAATGAAATGAAAATATAAGAAAAACTCCTCCTTGTTACCTTATTAAATGTCTAGTGGAACTGATTTGTGATTCCTAGAGTGTCATTGTGGTGTATTTTGTTTCACCTATATCTGCTTTAGCTTCATTATAACCATGTATTCCCTTAAAACTATTTATATGGAAACTACTGTATGCTCAGTATCTTTCTACATGTCTTTAACCCTTCGTGTCCTATGAATGATCCCATACCCCAAAAGTATATATCTATACATCTTTATCTTACTTAAAAAAATTATTTTGAAATGCAAAATTTGCTTAAAAATAAGAAATGTCAGAATAGATGTTATCTAAGCAAAATGATTATACCTGCCTCATGTCCACATATACATGGTCACAAGCTGTTTGATTCCACACTAATTAAAGTTCTGTGAATCACCAGTGTCTCAGCAGATGTGGCTACAGTTCTTTCATGTTCTTTTCCTGAGCCCTGACCTTAATCTGCCTGCATTATATAAGGTGCATTGATGTCTCTGCCTGTATCTGTGGGGTAAAACTCCTACAGCAAAATGTTTCTGATCTTCTGTCCTCTCCAGACCCCTGCCTCAGATCCTCCCTCCCCTTCTGATCACAGAATCATAGAATGGTTAGATTTGGAAGGGACCTTGAAGATTGTCGAGTTCCAAGACCCCTGCCATGGGCAGGGACACCTCCCACCAGACCAGGTTGCTCAAAGCCCCATCCAGCCTGGTCTTGAACCCCTCCAGGGATGGGGCATCCACAACTTCCCTGGGCAACCTGTTCCAGTGTCTCACCACCCTCACAGTAAAGAATTTCTTCCTAATATCTGACCTAAATCTCCCTTTTTTCAGTTTGAAACCACTACCCCTCACCCTATCGCTACACTCCCTGATAAAGAGTCCCTCCCCACGTCTCCTGTAGGCCCCCTTTAGGTATTGGAGGGCTGCTATATTATTCCTCCTGACAAGATGGTCTGTCCATGATGCAGGAGTAAACAGGCAAAGCTCCAGTGGAAGGCACCTAAGAGTTTGTACAATTGTTTTGCTAAACTTAGAACATTTATTGTTATCCTCAACATATGAACCAGAATATATCATAGAGTATGTGATTTTTAAATAAAGGTATTAGTATCTGTCACAGCTTAGCCTCAGATGGCAACAAAGAACCGTGAGGCTGCTTTCTCAGCCCCCGCAAGCCCGTAGGAGAGAATCAGAAGAAAAAGGCAAAACTCATGGGTAGAGGCAAGATCTGTTTAACAGAACAACAAAGGGAACAGGAAAACAACAACAATAACACTGAGAGAGGAATGTACAAACATGATTACAGTACTATCGTTCAGTTCATCCACTTTGATGGGTGACACCTGGGAGCATTTAATGGCAGACCTGGGACACCCCAGCCCTCTCCCAAACTGCAACTTCCTGCCCCTCTCCCAGCAACTCCCGGCTATAGACTGGGCGTGGCTCACATGGGATGGAATATCTGTGTCCCTGATAGAGCCTGGGGAAAATTAACCCTGTCCCCACCAGAACCAGGACAGTATCTTAGAGATCAGAATGGCAAATTTGTGTCTTCATTTGATTTGAGTGTGATATTCCCAAGAGACTGTTTGATGCAATCAAACGAAAAAACGTTTCCAGGACAGAGGAAATGCCCATAATTCTTCATGACAATGGAAGCCCTCTATGATAAGGAATGTTTCTCCTTTTTTTGGCTTGAATTTCTTAAGTGGGAGGGTTTTGAATCCATGAGATTCATGACGGTCTGTTTCCTGTGTCATTGTAATTCCTGTATCATAAAGTTGAATGCTGATACTGTGGGGTCCTGGGAAAACAGGCCAGTAAAGAATGGTCAAAGAGAGATCTTTCCAGACCACATCTCTCTCTTTCATTAGAAAGGAAGCATCACTGGGGACATGAACAACTAGATTTCTCTGGTGACATTACATATTCATTTAAATAAAATAAGGAAGGAACTCCAATATATCAATTCCCCAAACTTAGTTTCTGTTGGAAGGATTGTCCAGATGAATCCTGAGCAATGTGTATTATAAATAATACAAATTATATATATATATACACATATACATATTTAATCCAAAATTGGCAACTCATCTTTTTCATTAAAATTTATGTATTAGGGTTTTTATGCTCTTAAATACTCAGTATTAAATCATTTGGAGAATAAATACTTCATGAAGTAATCGTTTCAACACCTAACATTTATTCATATCTTTTCTAATGATTCTCCAGCAATGTGAGAAACTGTGTGAGTGTGAAGGAGCTGGAGGAGGAAGGATTCGTACCACATTTTCTTAGTTTCATTCTGGAAACATAGAATAACTTCAAAAGGGCATCCTGAAATGAGGAAATATGGGAAATATTCTGGTCTTCTTACTAGCTGTGTTTTAAAAAAAGCCCAAAGAAACCTGAGGAAAGCAGAATAATTTCACAAAGGAAACATTCTTTCTGTTTTCTATGCAGAAGCTATGGAGTCTTTTACTAATCAAAGAACACAGAAAATTCAGTTTGAATGTTATTATGCCAAAGCGGGAGAGCACATTCAATCTTTCAACTGTAAAAAAGAGATTTTAGTCCTATTTTAAATGCAAATCCCTAGACATCTTTGCATAGCGTCTCTACTCACCCCTTATAATGAATGGATTCTTCACTGCTGAAATCTTGAAATCTTTATCAAAACTAAGTGCTTTTCACCAATATGTGTTGTAGTTCAATGACAGGTTTTAGGATTAGGTATAGGAACAGTACAAGCCTATGCTGTGACTCATGCAGGTCAGATTGCTTATCTATAAGGTCTTTTGTGGTTTACAACCCAATGAATCTAATAATCATATATAAAGGTGGAAAAGCACATAGGTGAGAAGGAAGACAAAGCAGAAGAGGCATAATCCAACAGTTTTCTAAATTCCCATAGGAAATGTAAAATAATAAAAGTGGCTTGGAAGGAAAAAAAGGCAAAAAATATTCTGATTTTCTTGTGTATAAGCATACAGTCATATTGCACCTTGGAGATGATCTTAATTTGGAAGCTCAGAGCTATGTAGATTATTTTTGTAAGAAGTCACTGCATTAATGCAGTTTTTATCTTACCTGCTACAACAATTGATGATCTGATTTAACCCCACCAAAAACTTGTTTCGCTATGCAAATTCATTGAAGAGGCAGTACAACCACATGCCAACAACAACTGCTGCCATCCGGGACACTCCGCAATTGAGAAGTGATTAATGAACCGTTGCAAGGTAAAGATATAGAATTCAACTCACAAGATACAAATCCACAGCCTTATGTTTGTTAAAGTGAGATCTCTCACCTCATATAGGTTATACAGGGACAAACAATAATGAACAAACAATAATGAACAAACAATTTGTCTATCTCAGAAGTCACCACTCACCAGCTGACCTACAGTAATGGAAACTGTACATGTTTCTAGCCTGTTGCAAATGAAAAGTAAAATGGTTTGCTTGAACCATTACAGTTACTCATTACGGGGAGTCTAGAACGCAGGGAGTCCATGCTGTGTCACTAGGTTTTCTTGACATCAACATAATTGTCTCTGTCACTACATTTCATTCAATTATTGGATTTTATGGAATTTTATTCATTTTATAACTATATTCTATGGGCAAATACAGCTTTTGTGGAACAGAGCAGCAAAACTCCAATGAAATTGCTCACATTCATACCTGAACAGATAATCATTCCAAGTAATGGAAAAAAGTGGGGCTTCGTCTGCCTCCCTGTCTCGGGGCAAAATTTTAGGCATTGCTCTGTAGGCATGCAATGTAAGAGGCAGGAAACACTTTTTTTCAGGTTTAATGATTTTTTCTGTTTGTTTGTATGTTTGTTTGTAAGTGTTTGGGGAAAGAGTAATATTACAATTCTTCTTTCTTTTTCTCTCATTTACTATTATATGTGGGTGAGTAGGGGATAGTGAACAATAAATTACACTACTTAGAGATGTAGGCTAAGGCTTTTCTTGTCAGTTGTGTCAATAAAGTACACACATAACATCAGTTTCCCATTATACACATCATTCAGACTCATATATTACTCAGTATAATGGGAAAAGGGGCCACTGAAATCTAAAATGAAAAGAGAAATTGAAGTACAACCAGCAAGCAGCAGCTGAGCCAAAAGGCAGCTGTGGCAGTGAAACATTTAGTCACTGCTGCTGCGGAAAAATAAGAACTATCAGCATTGGGGGTATACAGTGCCACAATCCAGGAAGCTTTGCAGCAGATGGGTTTCTGTGGGACTGGAAGGTACTCATTTCTTAATCTTTTTTTTTTTTTTTTTTAGTAACGCATTTGCATTTCATTTAAAATAATTGAATACAAGCACAAAACACAACCCAGGTCATGCTATTGGCCAAATATTGCCAACTGCCTTTATTGCAGAGTTAATGTTAGATTTTGGACTGATATGGTTCACTCATATGACTTATATGACCAATCTTCCTTTTTCAAGCAAATTCTGCTCTGTATATTGTAATAGTCATGCCAGTAACTCTCCACGTAGTTTGTTTGTAATAATACACTTAGAAATGTGTGATGAATGGCCACAGGTCATCGATAACATGTAGAAAGTCTCTATTATACACTATCCACAAAGGACTGTGCACTTTTCATGGAGATATGTACAAATAGTCCTTTAACATCTTTTATCTATTATTTTATAACAACCAGAACACTGAGAGTGTTATACACAGTCTAAGGTTAAAACTGATAAATTCTCCCTTGTTTTAACTAAAGCTGTCTAACACTCACCAGTGGCTCCTTGATTTTAATTATTACTGTTTTTTGCATTGCATTATTATTATTATGGTAGAACCATAAAATCATCAACTGCTTTTGGCTGGAAGAGACCTTTAAGGATTAAGTAGACCAAACCCCCTGACTTGGCCAGGGACATGTTTCACTGGACCAAGTTGCTCAAAGCCCCATCCTGCCAGACCTTGAACAATTCTGATGATGGGGCATCCACAACTTCTCTGGGAAATCTGTTCTGATGTCTCACCACCTATTGTTTCATAGCAGGGCAAAAATGGATGCAACTTGAACATCAGCTAGTCTGTTTGGATAACGAGTTACTTTCTTTCCTTACTTAGGAAGTGTCATAGCTTGTTCTGAAGGATGCATACAATAGAAATCCCCCAAAAGGAAAAAAGTAATGTGTTATCATCTCTGTTTCAGAGAAATGGGAAGACTAAAGAACAAAGGAGTAAAACCTTTGTCAGGTTTTACAGGTCACTATTTTTATACCTGAGCTCTCTTTCTATAAAATTTATGGAGTGAACGGAAGATGGAAAAGCAGCCTCAGTTCTGACTTTAAAGCTGTGAAAAGCAAAACAACATTGAGGCTCATTATTAATTATAATACACTAGAAAGGGCGGGAAAGAGGTGGTGGAATTAAAGTCTATTTTCTGAACTAATACTTATAAAAACTGAATGGCATCGTCTGTGATTTCATAAATGTTCTGGAAGAAAGTGTAGTGATTGCATAATAGCCCCATCAAAAGGGTGGCTGATTAGTTTAGTCAATTCGGCATACATTTCAGCTATTATTTTCATTTGTGAAGCAGAGGCTGAATGATACAGTTGCTTTTATCCTGCACACTTTGCAAATGAGCATCCTAAAGCCTGAAGTGGTTCTTCCTTACTTCTCCACAACTTGGGACATAAATGTGACAACTGTGTTGGAAGATCATGGAGTCAAAAAAATATTCAGTACTTCAGGTTTGAAGGGAATTGTGGATACTTATTTTGCAACCATCCACCCAAGACAAGGCCAAAACCCTGCATAACTTGTGTTATTTCTCATAAGTGTTCCAAGTTGTTTCTCCCATTACTAAATCACTGCAGTATCTCTAAGAAGGTCATTAATATCTTCTTAATTAATGTAGTTATTCTCTGTGCTATTTGTCAAACAGTTGGACATTTCCATCGTCTCTAGTCCTCTCAACTCCATTGTCTTTTGATTAGAGGTGAGTGCCCACTGAAATATTTGCCCATACCCAAAAGAACATCATTAGCTTCACAGTTGTGAAACTCATAGATGATTCTGTGCTGGAGAGTATTTAGACTGGCTCAATTTATTCATTTTGAGTTAAATAATTATTTCATACAGATTTTGTATGGCCACAAAATCTGAATTTCAGAAGTTCTGTTTCTCTTCTGATAAATGCTTCAGTTATATCCACTATCAGTATTTTATCCAAATCTGATCTCATCAATTCATTGCTTTTTTTAGAGGTCTTCTGTAGATTCTGAGCAATATCTCAGCATTGTACCCTTCCTTACTCATTATATTTAGAGGAGGATTTACTAGTTCAAATGTACTGCTATGTTATTATGACTAGATGGAAACCACACAGATGTTCTGGACAGCCTAACTGGGAGAAAAGAAGGTTAATTCTGTTTTCTTACATCTAAGTAGGCCTGTCCTGGATGAAAATAGGTGAGACACGAGAACTGAAGCTACACTGTCTGTATCTAAATTGGGGGACCTTGGAACACTTTGAATTTTTGAGTCCAAGGCATCAATCCACTCACAGTCTAAAACTTCATCAACAGAAACTAGGCCATTATCGTGTGTTTGTTTCCAAAGGGAAAAAAAAATAATAAACACACACACAAAACACCCCAACACACAACAAAACCCTGTATGAACAAATCTAGCTTCACTGATGATATGTTACAACCAAATCTTGTGCAGATATACTGTGAGTGCAGGGTCTTGGGGTGTGTTCCGCTGCATGCCCCAGTCCAGTTGAGACATACCCACATACCTGGGCTGTTAATGCTTTGAAAAGGTTACCATAAAGTATTTTTTATTATCTCTCTTGCATGTATCATCTTTCCCAATCCTTGTTATCGTTCTGAAAGATTCTTCACTCTAGGGACATTTTGTATGCTTTTCAGGACAGTGAAAGGATCTATGAAGGATCCAAACCCCTTTAGCCGTCATTTTCATAATTGTATATATGCTTATAGATACACTGAGGTAAATAGGATGTATAGTCAAAGGTAGGCATGACATAGCTTTATGAATCCCCCATACTTCTTGCAGGGAATCTTGTGTTTTCTATGCATTCTATACATCTGTAGTACCAGATGGAAAGCAGGAGCAGAACAACTCTGCCATCCAAACTTGTTGGAGGAGGAATGCAATCTGAATTCTTGCAACTATTTTCTTTCATTCGTTCTTATCTTTTTATGGCTCCTAGAACTTCCTTTGTATTACTCTCTTTTTATCCTATTTCTCTTGTTTCTAGACTATCATTCACTTTCTTGGTTTTTGTCTTGTCTTTTCTCTTCTTTCTTTCCTTCCAAACCACTCCCTCTTTGTCAGTTTTCATCCATCCCCACCTCTGTAAAACAGAGCTTTCAAAGTTTATGTAGTTAGTGCATGTTGCTTGCTCTGAGAGAATGAGGGACACAGAAAGTAGTGACTAATATCAGAATCATGAGTGAAGATATGTTTTATTCATAAACCCTGCATCTCCAGTGAAATTAAAAGCAAAGCAAAGGGTCAAAGCTCTGAACCCTCTTTCCTGGAGCCTGTAAACCAATAAAGGCTTTATATTAGCTATCGATATCTATCTCTGACTTGGCTTAATAACATCTTATTCCCTGTTTTCAGCAGCCATCAATAATATTTCTGCCTACCCGCTCAGGTCCCCATCTCTGCGTGCAATTGCATTATAAGGGTCTATAAGCCCAATTTGCTTCACATTCTTATTTTTGGAAAAGGCTGGCTGGCTTTTGTAATGAGACCAGCTGCCAAGAAGGCTTGACAGAATTTGTGGCCCATCTGGCTTATAATCTTCATTCAATATCACAGGAGCCTAAACTCCCAGACCAACTGATAAGTCAGAGCGTATAGGCAAGAGGTTGCAGTAATCTTTCTTGTGATTTCTCATTAAGGACAGGGACATCTCAGTGAATATCTCATATCCTGGATATCATATAATTTTTTGCTCTCCCTTTATTTTTTTTTTCAGCTAACAAGACCACTGTTGTTCCACTTTTAAAAATTATAATAAAAACCAAGCACTTTAGAAAGTATTTGGGTTGCCTTGTATCATGTTTAAGAAACTATGAAACAGGTTTTGATTCTACCTTTAAAATCAGCAACAGTTTAGCACTGTTCACATTTAAAGTATGTGTGCTGATGTTATCCTCTAATGATCCTGAGAAAACACCTAGCAAATTTCACTGCCACAAAGTGGGATCAGTTACATCTTTAGGACCCTCAGGTTTCAGTCACTTTTTTAGCATTCCCAGACCACTTCTTTAGTGCTTTAAATCCTCACTCTTCAAAGGTTTTTATTGTCTTAAGTCTGCCACAACTTGCAGTTTCCCCTCTGAACTCAGAACGAAGTTGATTATTCTGCATGCAGCACTGTCCCATGCATCCCTCACTTCTTGAATAAAAATATCTCATTTTACTCTTCCCTCATAAGTCGTGTTTTCTAGAGCTCTGCTCATCTCCACTGCTGCTTTCATGCTCAGTTCACTTTGTTGACTGTTAAATGACATACAGAGATTGTACCCCAGAGGTACCTGCCTTGTTAGGGAGGCTGCTTGGCTTCCTGAGTTGGAGGCCTATTGTCCTTTAGCATTTCATCCAGCTTCAGCTGTCTGAAAGTTAAGCCTTCACTTTAAACTTATCACTTTGGCTATTTCTAGGAGCCTAGACAACATTCGAATGGCAAAGATGGGTAGCTCAGAGTATTAATCATCTCACCTAGTTTAGAGATTTATCTTTAGAAGGTTTGAGATGCCTTTTGAGGTAACAGACTTTCTCTGTGGACTTCAGTGGGGACAAACTATGACCAGAGGTCCAAATTTTACAGGACTATCAAGATCAATTTGTCTATTAGTAGAGGAAATGAATAATGTATTTTTTTTTTTTTCTTACAGCTCTGCATGTCACATCTAATTTTTTGAATTTTTTGTGAGGTGAGAACTCCACATTTTTGTTCCCTTCTGCTAAGGCATTCATTACCCTTGTGATAAAAATTGATCTCATACAGCGGTTATTCTTAGTATGTTGGGTTTATTTTATGTACACACTTTTCACAACAGCCTCAGAGATCTCCTAGCTTTCTGCTCAACCTGATCAGAAATAGCCCAGGAAATATTAAAGGAAGGCATATCAGGTCAACTGGAGAAACATAGGCAGAAACATATGTTCATACGGTATTTTTCACACATTCTTATGACATTTTTTTAATGTTGAAAACCTCTCCTAAAGCATAAATAAATAATAAAATAAACCGAACCAAACCAAAACCAACGAACCAAAGAAAAGGGTACTAGCTTACCTGAAAGGACAATTTCATATGACCTGATACTGGAAAAGAGTGATAGTTTATAAAATTTGGGAAGCTATTTGTCCATTTTTTTTTTTTTTGGTTAGACCTAACTGCAAACATGTTAAACACTGCCAAAAAAAACCCAAATTAACATTTTGCTTTAAAACTCTTTCAACTGTGTGGTCATCTTCTGTTTCTGTTTCATAGCATGAAGTTCTATGGGGATGAGGAAAGTAAAATGTTGTTATGAAACTCTGCACAGCATGCCAAATAATTTACTTCACAGGGGGATGTCTACTGATTTTCTGGGACTCATTGCAATTTGGATAAAGATGTTGCTTAAGTTCTGTCACTACTTATTGTACTGCTACTATGTCATAAGAATTGCAGGATAAAAAATCAGTCAAAGCTAAACAAATTTTACTTTATTTTTCAGTTAAACTGTTCTCTACCCAAGTTGTTCCCAATGTTCTCAGTTATGGTGGATGAATATAGGAAAGATTCTTATACTAGTTTTCATATGGGTGACAAGAAGTTATTTTGAAGTAGCACATTTTGGGAAAAGTAGAGCTAAACTTAGAAATAGTAGCTAAAGATATGCCACAACCTGGAAACTACATATTACCTGCTTGTAGCAGAGAACCTCAGCTCATTAGATTGCTAACTCACAAACTCATTAGCTCTCTGCTCATTAAATACTTAGCTTCATTTAGTTCAATGCTCATCTTTCTGTTCAACTCTCACCTATTATTTGCTCCGTGCACCATATATGTTGGTATAAAGCAGTTCATTTCTGTGAAACTTACTGAGGTTTAACTACAAAACTTGGTCCCATCCTGATTTTTTTTTTTTTTTTTGGCATCTGTGTTGTATAGAAATTATGTAATGAGAATGGTAAAATAAAAGCAAGCAAAAAAACCAGTCATCAACCTTTAGTGTACAGGGGAAAAAATGTGGCAGAACAGATTTGTTTCCAAATTTAATCTTTGTGTTTTACTTCATCAAACTTGAAACCATATTTTCCTGAAATCTTTAAAATGGTAAATTGGCTAGTGTGTGGAGAACTGATGTTTGTTCAGTTCAGGGATGCATGTTTCTCATTTGTAAAAAAAATTAGCTCTTACTTATAACATTAAAAATGTGAGTATAGTCACTGCAGTCAAAAGGATTAGTCATGCACCAAAAGTGAAGCAGAGTATCCTGCAGAAAATGTAAATTGAAAGCAAAATCCCAAGCTGTCCAAAAAAATGCTAAATTAATTAAAAAATTTGCTATGTGAACTAGGATCACAAGCACTGAAAATGTCATAAACTAGTAGCAAAGTTAACATGTGCTTGTGGATCTTCACCAAAGTCAGATAGACTCAAATGTATTATAATTTATGAGTTTCCAAGTAGCAAATGAGCTCAATGTCCCACCATGCCAGATTTGATAAAGAGCTTACTGCTCTGAAAGGCTGAAATTACAAAAAGTTGGTTAGGCAAATCATAGGAAGGACAATTTCCCTATCTCAGCAAACCCCTATTTGGAGTGTCCATTTTAGTGTTCAGAGTTGGAAACTTGCATGGAGAATTTCAGACAGAGCAACCACCCACCCACCAACCCCAAAGTCTTATTCTCATGCTTTTGTTACAAAACCAACCTTTTCTGACCAGCCTTTTCCAAAAAGAAATGCATCGGGTCCCATTCCCTTTTGATTCAGTGGTGTAGAAAGAAAAGGAAAAAAGCCTCACTTGCCTGTGGTTACGTATTTGATAATGAGTTTTAGGTACAACTGTTTGCCAGCGTGGTTATAGCTCCTTC
The DNA here is from genome assembly GCA_033628505.1 of Tringa tobata. Classification (NCBI taxonomy): domain Eukaryota; kingdom Metazoa; phylum Chordata; class Aves; order Charadriiformes; family Scolopacidae; genus Tringa; species Tringa tobata. Next base: position 1,720,601 of record JAHREE010000124.1, read on the forward strand.
TTCAAGAGGAAAGTACCATACTGACACTGAGGTAATTCAAACCAGCATTAAGCTCAGAACACGGGGTTTTTTTGATGTCTGAGCCGCAAGGAAGGACATTGTTAAAATTTAAAGAAGAATCACGTTTCCATGTTTTGGGGTGATGTGACTTCAGATATTGCAGTGTTCTGGTTATATTTCCTAGAGCTGCTCCTGCTGTTTATACTTGTCAACCAAACGGAAAGGTAAAAATTGCTGGCAAGGGTGAGTAAGAAATAAAAATGACACCAAATTCAGAGTGAGTAAAATTATTTCCAAATCCTCGCTGCAGGGTCAGTAGTAGTCTATACCCCTAACAATGTAACAAGCAGAAAGAAATTAGGGGGGAGGGAGGGGAAGATAGGAGGGGGGAGAATGATGTGAGCTGGGAAAAAAAAGGCTATATAAAAATTCAACTTCATTAATGGGAGATACTGCAAAAGGGGAGTTCGGGGATTCATTATCTCAAAGATAGCAGTCCAATCTGACAGGAGTGGGTGAAAACTTCCTGACCCCATGGACTAGTGGATTTCATAGCTCCTTGGATTTGTCTTTTTAAAAGTTAGGAGGTGGGGGAGAAGAAAAAGAAAAAGAATAGCCTGTTCTCTGAAGCCTTGGGGCTTTTTCTGCTACTGCAGAATGGAGGTAGAGGGAAAAAGAAGCATAAACAAACTAGAACTCTTGCCCGCAAATAACCAATAGAGACTAAAAATACTATTACAACTGTACAATAGTGTAAGGTCAATGTATTCCTTTTCTAAACCTGTGAAAACCTGACCCACATAAGGTATTAAAATTCATAACACATGAAAATTAGGAACTCCTAGAAGCAGTTTCTCCTTCTGTAAGTACAAATTTTCACTGCCTACATCTACCATTTAAAGGAAACCATCCAGATAATTAAAATGCCTATAAATGAAATGTCAAAGTTAAATGTTTTTCTTATTTTCTTTGTTTTTTGTTTGTTTCTTTGTTTTGTGTTTGTTTTTCTTTTAAAAACTACCACCAACAACAAAAAAACCCCACAAAAACCTAATGCTTAGTGAAAGTGAAACCTTTATTCTAAAATAATATGCCTTAAATACTAGTATCTTTGTAAAAGAACAGAATAATTAAGGTTTCCCAAGTAAAAAAGGTCTATAGGTCTAATCATTTCACCATTCAATACGTAACCTTTATGAAGGAAAGGAGGTTTATAATAAGTGTATATATTGTTTTAAATACTGCCATCATTTCATTATTTTAAACATGAGTCAGAGTGCATGTAGCTGTCAGTCCAGTGTTCTAGGAAGAAATTAATCATATACACAGAAAAAATTAATAAAAAAGTCAGTATTTGGCAGCCTTCAGATTCCTTTTCATAACTCTCATTTTTCTCTGATAGATGGAGCTGATGAAACAAGGAAATATATCATGCACAATTAAAATGAGTAAAGGCTGAAAAGACTGTATCAGTTAAAGAAAATGGGAGGTGGAGGGAAGCTGTAGTATGAAAAGAATTCAAACATGGGTTGGTTTCCCTCATTTGTCATTCATTGACACCAATACCTGAAATTTAATTGAAACCTCCCATGTGGTTGACATCTGTCAGGATGAAATTGTTCTTTAGCAGGAAGAGGGGCAAACTTTGTTGTGAGCTGAATTTGAAGAGTTACAGGAAGTGGTAGGAACCCTTCTTATCAGTTACAATCATGGGAATGATCCTGAGGCTTAGAGGTTGTCTTCTCTTTTCATCATGAATGGGACTCAGACAACATACAGCATTTTGTGTCTCCTCACTTTGTTAGTTAAATTGATATATTACTTTTTATATTGTGGGAACTGTAGTCCATTCACAGAGCCACTAGTCTGATGAGGAACGGCAATATAAGTCACTGGCCAAAATATCTGAGGTGCTATGTTATCAGTTGAATAAAAGTATTTAACCTGTATATTTTAACCACAGAGCAATGATTTTGCATTATTTTTCTGCTAATTTACTCAATGATTTGATTACTATCCATAAAGAATGTTGCGCAAAAGAAAAAGGGTCTGTTTTTAAAGGAGAATCCTTCTTGTCGATGAAAAGAACAGGGACATTTTTAGGTTTCTCAATGTTCTGGTCTTCCACACAGAAAAATAAATACCGTAAAATAAAATTCTGTAAGATTTCCTAAAGAACTAAGCAATCAGGTTAATAGAGGTTAACATATTAATTTCTTCTGTGGGTAAAGAATGGCACTGATTGACCAGTTGATTTCTTTTGTGCGGACTGTCTTGCTTTTCAGATTGAAAATACTCAAACTATACCTTCCTAATTTATTATCACTTCTTCCCTGCTGCTTGGTGTTGTAATACCATGTGGGAAGTAGGTAGGAACTTAATGCTAATTCAGTTGGGATATCTTACACTAATGCCTTTAAGTAGCAAGAGTCTAGTAAGGAAATGATTCAACAGAGAACTATACTCTAACATTTTCTCATCTACTGAGTGATGGATGAGTTTTACTACCATTTTCCCTCTATTATTTCAGAAAGGAGGAAGGATAAATGTGACCATTATGGTTTTCACAGTATCAAAAGAAAACTCTATTGCCTGACTACAGCATAAAGTGAAAGAGTAATTTATCTGGTACTATGCTACAGGTGATACTGAAACAAGTGTCAAGTTACACCCAAGAATATGGAGGAAGGGATTACCAAGGTTGTCTGCTGAGATATGAAAACTCTGTTCTCACCAGAATCGTAAGGGAATTAAGTTTCAAAACCAAACACATTCAACAGCTTTAATAATCACTCATCAACCATAAAAGGAAAAATGACCCAGCTTTTGAGAAACTAAGCTGAAACTCAAATAATCCAGTTTCCTTGTTTAACTGATATCACTAACTTCTTCAACATTTTCCGAGTTATTTCATCTCTTAATTCTTCTGTATTCCAACTGTAAAATGGGGATAATCCTACTCATGTCTCAAAATAATGCTGGGAGTACAAATATTCTTTTTTTCTTTTTTTCTTTTTTTTTTTTTATATAGGTTTCTACTATCTGGTAATGGAAGTCAGACAAAAGGATAAGATAGGCAAGAGAAGTGAGTATAAAGAAAGAAAAAAAAAGGATTACCATTGGATTTAAAGTACGTTTTCATAATCTCAACTGAATCCATGAAACACATGGGTCTTTCCCAGGTTCACATGTGTGAAACGGGCTAGTTTTCAATTCATTCTTACTTTTTTCATTATAGTGAGATGCCTTGACTGGAGGAACATTTTAATCCCCATAATTTTTCTCATAAGGAAATTTGATACAAAGGAGAAGTGACTTTCTGTGAGTGATGATCAATACAAAGAGTATACAGCATTTTGTTTGCACTCTGAAACTTATAGAGGAAGCAGCACTGAAAGGTTACACTGGCAATAACATGATAATATAAAAAATATTGCAGTTTTGGGTGGAAAAATGATTGGAATTTTACATTACTGTTCAGCGTCTCAATATTTTTTTCCATTCTTTTACCAGAGGAAGGCAATAAGAGGCAGAAAAATGAAGCCTTTATGAATAAAAAGTAGGAGGGAGTAGCCAGTCTAACATCAACAGAGGAACTGTGGATAAAGCATTAACTGATGTATCATGTCATATGTAAAACTTGATCTTCACAGACTTGGCAGAGTCTTTCATATTGAATCATATATGTTAGCATGGATCAAAAGTTGCTGGATCTGGATGTGATGTTGAGGCCACAACTGGAATACTGCATCCAGTTCTGGGCTCCTCAGTTCAAGAGAGACAGGGAACTACTGGAGAGAGTCCAGTGTAGGGCAACTAAGATGATTAAGGGATTGGAGCATCTCCCTTATGAGCAAAGGCTCAGAGAGCTCGGATTCTTTAGCCTGGAGAGGAGAAGGCCGAAGGGAGACCTTATCTACACTTACAAGTATCTAAAGGATAGGTTGAAGGATGATGGAGCCGAACTCTTTTTAGTGATTTCCAGTGATAGGACGAGGGGCAACAGGCACAAGCTGAAACATAGGAAGTTCCACTCAAATATGAGGAAGAACTTCTTTACGGTGAGGGTGACAGAGGCCTGGAACAGGCTGCCCAGGGAGGTTGTGGAGTCCCCTTCTCTGGAGATTTTCAAGACCCACCTGGATGCAGTCCTGAGTGATGTGCTAGAAGCAATCCTGCTTTAACAGGGGAGTTGGACTATATGATCCCTAGAGGTACCTTCCAACTCTGACAGTTCTGTGAATCTGTGAATCTCCACATCCATGGGCTGGAGGATGCTTATCAGCATCTGACAATACAGTGCTTGTGAATCACAACTGATTCTGTTGGGTTTGTGGTACCTTACAACTGCATTTTGCACAACAGATACATTTCACAAAGTCTGAGCATTGTAATTCATTTGAATTCAGATGCCTATGGATATATTCACACAGAATAAGAAGTTGCTACAGGACTTTAAATTAAAGGTGGTGATAAATAGTGGTGTATTGAGTTGTGGGAAAGACTCTAATGACGTGCCTTAAGGACTAGTGCTGCGTCCAGCTTTATCTTCACTAATGATCTGTAAATGAGAGTCAATAGCACAGTTATTAAATTAATGGATGCAACTAAATTGGGAGGTGTTGCAAAGCTGAGTGAGATGAGAAGAGTAATGTAAGAGGATATATGAGGCATGGGGATAAAAGAACAATCTGCAACTCAAAGCTGTAGCGTAGGCTGAAAAGCAGCTGGAGAATCACTATATATTGGAGAGGAAAGGGAAAAAGACTTGGACTAGGGTTGCAAAAGGAAAAAAAATAATAGAAATAATATTGTTTAGCAGAATAGATGCCAGTTAGCAACATGATATAATATTTAAGAGTAGAGAGAAAAAAAAATAGATACATTTCTGTTTGCATACACAGAGATGTTATTTCAGGAACAAGTATGTAGCAAATTACCTTTCCATTGCATGTAAAGATAAAAAGTTTTGAGCTGTACAAATAAGAGACAAATTTCTACCCAGGTGAAAAGGTGTTAGTAAGCCTCACTTCAGTTCTTCTTTACCTGGTGAAAGACCAAGAATTAGATTCTTCAGAGTATTCAGGTATTTAGATAGATATGTGCCCAGTGAGCTTTTCAAAACCATCTATGCATTGATTTTGATGGGAATTAGGCATATGTGAACAGTTGGAAAACTCATTTGATGTCTATTTGCCTCTTTATGCATGTTAATAGCTATATAAGTGTTTAAGCTACTTCTGAAAATGGATCTTAGCTATTTAAATGAATTGGATCTTATGATGCTTAGGCTGAAATAGCTTTAAAAATCTAGGCATTAGAACCTGATTCCTGATATTTCACTTAGAGCTAAATGTAGGAGTCATCTCCCCTAACACTGGTTGCCTAAAATTTTAGCCTCCTGTCTAAGCTAGATGTCAAGACTTTCTGTAATCAATGAAGGGAGTTAGATACCTCCAGGGGGTGATTTATCCTAAAACGGTGCCTAAGAGAGGTGACCCATTTCCACCTCTCTCTATTAACTGCAGTGACAAGCTAGAAAATGATCCTTGCCCAGAATTCAGCTTTTAGACACTGTAAATTAGGGGAAATAATCCGCACTGCTATGATCCTCAAAGGTAACTCCCAAAACATTGATTTCAGGTTAATGTCACCTATAAAAATATAATAAAGGTTTGATTTTAGCAGAGAAAGGTAGGACGTCTTTAGAAATACCCAGAATTATGAACAATTTTCTGTCATCGATATTGGTGTAATATTCAGCTGAAACCTACTAAGAGAAAAATTGGATAGCAAGTTTTATGTGTTCTAGGTAATATAAAATAATGCTTATTTTATATATTTATCCTTAACCTTTATTAAATTAATTTTTAAGTCATCAACCCCATTTGTGGTCATTTTGGCAAGTACTACCTCCCATTCTAAGCTAAATTTAAGCTGAACTGAAAGTGCACTATTTCTTTTCATTGTCTTCATAATGTATATCAGAATAATTATAAGAAGTATTTGTCAGGTCTGTCTCTCTTTACCATATCAAATAAATAATACTTCTGTTGTCCAAGATTTGGTTACTTAGCTTTCAGCAGGTAATCCAGGCAAAACAGGATCTTGTTCCCAGGTGAAAATAAGTTCCCCAGGCAGAGTTTGGAAAGGGGAAAGAAGCACATGTGACTGAAAGACAGTGCTGCCAGCATGGTGCTGTGTGCTAGCAGACTGCCAAAAATAATAGCAACAGCTTTCCCTTTTTTATTTTCTTTTTTGAGGAGCTGGATACAAAGGACCTTTTATGTTTAGACAAGAAAAAAATCTATACTAAATTCTTTTTAAACTTTGCTGCTTTGTTGTGTTTCTTTAAGTCTATGTCCACAGGGAGATGCAATGCCTGTGGTTTATGGAAGATGGGAAAGATATGATTAAATTAGCTCTCCAATTTCAACAACAACATCAAGAAAAGTTGTCATAGTGCAGTAAGGTCTTCCAATAGGATGTGGTAGGGTTTTTTGTTGCTGTTGGGTTTTGTTTTGTTTAGTATTTTTAAATGATTGAAAAAAAAAATTGTTATTCATTAATGATAGTTAATGCTTCCATACTAAAGAAACATTTGGCTATAGAGCTAAAACTCTTTTATACAGATATCAGTGGTACCACTTTTTCTTTTTGTACATGTGAATATTGACGCAGAAAAAGATTATGGGAGTTGTCCAAGGTAGCACATAAATTCAGAGAAGAGGGAAGGCTTGACAGTGAAATTTATGCACATTGGCTTCACAGAAGGAGGAAAGACAGCAAAAGTTAGCTTCTGGGAAACAAAAATACATACTAAAACTCACTTTTCTCAGCAGCACAATGAAGGCCTTGCATGCCTTTTTCCTTCTGTATCCATGTTTTATTGCTGCTTTTTAAGAGAACCATTTTCTTTCATGTAGCTATGCATTTTCATTTTTCTTCAGAAAAAAAGAAATCTCATCATACTGTTCACTACTGTTACTGAGAGCTGTCTTAAAGATGGACAAGCAAGTCACAAAGCACTTAAAAAGTAGCTGCAAGGCTACGTGGAGACCGATGAGTTGTGAAGATCAATACCCTACCCCTTTGATACTACAAGGGGTAATGGTTTTAAACTAAAAGAAGGTAGGCTTAGAATAGATATAAGGAAGTCATTTTTTACACTGAAGGTGATGAAACCCTGTCCCAGGTTACCCAGAGAGGTGTTAGATGCCCCATCCCTGCGAACATTCAATGTCAGGCTGGATGGAGTTCTGAGCAACTTGATTTAGTTGAAGATGTCCCTACCCATTGCAGGACAGTTGGACTAGACAACCTTTGAAGGTCTCTTCCAACTCAAACTATTCTATGATTCTATAATTTTATGATTGATTCTATGATTCTATGCAGCATAAACCTTCCTTTGGGAAGCTTGAACATTGGACTTATGGCTCTAATCTTCATTAATTTTACAAATTACATTTTCAGCATAAATCTAAAGTCACAGATGGCTTACAAACAAATAAATGATTGAACAGTGCTTGAATGCTAATAGCTGTGACATGATATCTAACTTGGCTTATCTGTGACCTAGATGTGGAAACTTGATGTGTTCTGTAGCTCTTCTCCCATCCCTGGGGACAAACAGTCTTCTGAAGGTATATCTCTATTTATATCTATAACAGGAACATTAATCTGAGGATTATACCCTTAGGCCATCTAAATTACTTGTTGCTTAAAGAGATGATGCTGTCAGATACATGCACAATTACCCAATCTGCATATGCAAATTCAGGCTCTAAATAATGATCTTGACTAATTGAACCCTTATGGGTTAGTCCAATAGGATTTAACATACATTAATAATTTCTATAAATTTTTTTGAACATCCTAATTTTTTTTTTGTTCCATAGTTCAAGCCATCTATAGGAAATTAATTTCCTCTAAATTTGAAGAAACTTCTCAAGTATCTATTTAAGAAGAAGAAAAACAATGATTCCATCATACCCTTCTGTTTAGTACTTCCACAAGCAAGCTTAACGCTTAATTAGCTTCTTATAACGGAAAGAATACTGCATTTTGAGAAATGAAAGCCCAAAACGTGTAAATGTTTATTGAAATGGACAATTCACTTCAGATATGAAAAATGATTGCTGTTCACTTAAGGTGTTATAGGGCACTCACTTATTATTGTTCTACTTGGAATAAATGCTCTTATTTAAAGTAATAGCAAATACATTTACTATTATTAAATTAAAACTTGTTTCCTCTGTCTGTATGTGCATGTGTTTTTATCAGGATATTATTTATTCCTTTTTAATATATAAGCAGCTTTCTTAATCATTTGTTTGAGTCTTTCATGTCTTCACAGCTGAAAGAAATGGAATCAAATGAGACTGAAGAGTATGAATACTGAAGGTAAAAGCTGGAATTGAATTGTTATGGTCACTTCTGAAATGGCTGTAGCCTATTTAGTTATTATTATTATTATTATTGACTAGATTCCAAGTCCATGTTTTTAAATGACATATATTTCCTTTATTATTGTATGGACATGATAACTGTAACAAAGAAAATGCATCTTCGGTTATTAGACAGTCTCAAACTGCAGTTTGGGGCAGTCTGTCTTCTGAAATTTAGACTGAAAGAAGTACCTTAAGAAGATGCAAAAGGATGAATCAGATATTTGTGATAAAAAAAAACTTGAAGTGACTTCAAATGGCAACTTTCCTTGGGATCAGAAGACTTAATTCCTTTCACTGGGTATCAGTCTTTGAATTTTTGAACTGTTTGAGTGTTGACGGAATTACTGAGTCTTAATTTTATAGGTTACATCTTCATGTAAAATTGAGTAAGTGCTTGAAAGAGGAAGCTGGTGCGCATATTTTGCCTATGCTAACTGTGGCTTCACTTTAATACAGAGTTAGAATGAAATAATGGAACTGAACAGGTAGAGGTGAATAACCACCAACCTGGTAATAACTCAGGATCTCTGACAGTCTTGTACTGTGATTATTACTCTGTACTAGACTGTACTACAGTGTACTCACAGTTGTTATCATCTAAGCCAGCTAGGCAGAAGCTCATACAGTTATTTGACTCCAGTTTAAAATTAACATTCTTTTTGACAAGCATCACTTAAAATGTTTCTGAAAATCTCAGTCTATATCATTAAATAATATCTAAATCTGGTGCCCAATTTGAGTAAAGTTTAATAGATATTGGATTAGTCCCTTAGAATGCAGCGCTGCAGCCTCTATTTAGTTCATTAAGGGTATGATTCAATGCCCGGTGACATCAATAATAGCTTTTGTATTGACTTTGCTAGTTTTTTGGTCAGACCCTGATCCCTGATCCTAACAAAGCACTTAAGCCTGTGCTTAAATTCATTGCTGGATCCAGTCCTGATTGGTCACAGATAACGCCTGTTATAGTTCTCTAGATTCTTTGTGTAGTTGCTCTTTAATTGCTGTGATTAAAATGGTGAATGGGGACAATATTTTCACAAACTCTCTGATATGTGTATAGACGAAAGTTACTTTCCCTACTGTTTTACTGCAGAAAAGAGCACGGGATGGATCGTGGCAGATCTATGGACTGTCTACGCTTACAAAAATGTGTCACAAAATATTTTATTAAAACCAAATGTTATTTCATTCTGTCCGTTTTCAGACCCCTATCTTGTTAAAAGAATTGAGGACTGTATCGCAGTGAGTGAAAGAAAAAAAATAAATCACTACTAACCCACAAGTTGTAAGAGAAGTTAGCTCAGGAAGAAAAAGCTTTAGATCTAGGTTACAATAGAGCTGCAAATGCCGACAGATGACAATGCATGGACTCTGAGCAGTGTTATATTCTTCTAATGTTATAGATTTTAACATAATTATCAATGCCTTCCTTTCAGCTATTATACCATTTTAATTGCATGCAGCTTATTTCTATGGTTTATAGAGCTATATTTGCAACAAGAAAATGAAAGCAGCAAAATGAAAATGGAAGAATTATGCTAAAGAATCTTCTGAGTTCTGAATCAGTGCTTTCTACTTTATATGTGATTCATTTTTTCTCTTTTGCTTTTATACTGATGGTTATTACAGGTCAATGACCGTCTAGATGTTGGGTTTTTTTCTGTCAAAGAAGTCACTTTGCAAAATTATCAAGCTCTGAAACTTCTGAAATGTCACTTGTCAAAGTTACATTTTCCATTTCTTTGTTCTGTTAATTTATCTAAACAAACAAGAAAACCTTCTATTGTCTTCTGTGCCCCTTTCATTCATCTTTCCCACTCCCTTCTCCAGATAGATGTTCAGCACTTTACCAGGTAACTCAGAATTGTCTCAGGCCTGGTAGGAACAGCTGCATCCAATGTGTTTATCTCTATTTTCCTCCGACTCAGTAATGTTAGTCCATTCCTTTATACGCTATGGGAATACATTTCAAAGCAACTGTGTCTCTACTAATTTTAAACTTGAGCTTGCTTCCACCTTGGTTTCACTGGTGTGGTGTTTACAGAACTACCTACTTAAGTGGAATTGTTCCCTTTCTCTTGCCTTAGACAACTACCTTAGCAGCCTAGGAGTTTCATCACAATTAATGTTATTAGAAAGATGACCAAAGGAATTAATAGTGATTAGATGTTTATTGGTAAGCTCTGTGGTGTGAAACCATCATCTGCAATGGGTGTGAAAAGGACTTAGCTCAAGAAGATCCCAGCTTTGTCTAGAGTTTTCCAGGCTCTACAAGGGGTATATTGAAAGTTATATTATCTGTCCACAATATGTGCAAGAATTTGGCCTGCCCTTGCTCCAAGCCATGCAGTTGCTGTTATGCTCTGAGCCAAAAATAATAAGCTCTGGTGGGAGGGAGACTGAATTACTTTGGCCTGAACAATGCAGTAACTCTGCCACACAGCTTTTAAATTGGAGCCGTCTTGAGTCTCACACTATAGTCAGAACTATCTCGTATCTGCCCCAAATCATCCAATCAGACTGATCCTAACACAGACATAACTGTTAATAATAAACATCTGTTTCAGTGTTTTTATTACAACATTATATTTACCCTCCAGGAACCGATATCAGAATCTTGTCCAGTTTATATGTTCATGTATAAATATACTAACTGCCAGCAGGTGTGCTGAAGAAAAATATAAGGGTTAGAAAATGTCTTGCAGATACGAGTTTCTTTTTAAATGTTAATTTTTTTGTTCTTCCCCCGGCCCCCGCTATGTCTGACTGTAAACTTCATCTTTAAACTTTTTTTTTTTTTATTATTATTATCATCATCGTAGCTAGAGCACATACAGGCAGAACATCGGTTTAGTGTGACCTTTCTGAAATCATAAGCAATTCTTTCTCTTTGTCATAGTGATAATAGAATGGATCAGATGCTTCCTGAAGACATTATAATAGAGTTCAACTGTCTAAGCTGTACACTAATGAAAAATGTAAAACCCATCTCTTCTCTACAGTGGTCTCTAGTAGAACAGAGACATTGTCTTGCAGAGAGCTTTCCATATGGTACATTGGGATTTCTGATATTTCTTGTGCTGTATGGCAGATTTCAGCATGGGCAGGTCGTTATTCTTCTTCCCCTTCTGTGCGCCATTTCTATAAAGACATGAATGTTCTAACTAACAAGCTTTTATCTACCTTCACTCACTCTTTCCTAACTTTCCTTGCAATAGCAAACTACAGTGTGGTACGTTTTCTATTTCAAAGAGATGAGACAGTGGAGGATCGTGACAAATGCTTAACTCCTTTGACTTTTTTTCATGAATCTAATCCTTCAGCAGGTGTAAATTACTTCACTACACTTTTGCAGCTACATCAGTTATCCATCACATAATGTTTAAGGAAACTATTGGTCTTGTCTTTATGTGTAAAAAGGGAAGTATTTTAAACATTTTAGATGTAACTATCAGTACAAATAGTAAAGGAACAGTGTGAAGCTTGTGTAAACAGAATTCCTTCACCTATTTCTAAAATAAATATAATAGTGCTAGTAGACCTGTGTGATTTTCCTTTAACTCCTATTAAAAAAAAACAAACAAGACAACAACAAAAACAAACAAACAAACAAACAAAAAAACCACCCCAAAAAAAACCCCAAACAAAGAACACCCAAACCAAACCGCACCACCTCCTTTCCCAACATGATTTCTTATTTCTTTTTAACATAGATGTCACCAGTGGCATTCCCTCTTCTTTCTTCTCCTTTTAACCTCTTGACTTGGTGGGGGAAGAAAGAAAGATGGTGAAATATAAAGCAACATACTGCTTGAATTGACAATTTTATGAAGTCAAAATGATCAATGAGGTGTTACATTTGGATTGAAAATAGTGAATTTTGCATTGTGACCTTTCCGAATAGACAGATTTCAGAGGTTTTTCTGCTGTAAAATGTTCACTAGTTTGACTTTTCTTTGTGCTTCAGAACAGAAATATATATTGAAATACCAGAGGTTTTTCACTGGACAAGTACTCTATTTTTGGGACAGTTCTAATTTTAGTTCTTGGCCTCTCTGGTAAGGCTGACAATAAGACTGCTAATTAGTGCCCATGTAAATGGCACCATTTTTTGTCTATATCTCTATATATTAACTTTTTGAAAGGAGAGGACATTGTTCCTAGTACACTTGTATATGTCTCTCATTTCTGGAATATCAGTTAAGTAATTCTTTTGTGTAGTACTTGTTAGGATGTGCTGTAGCTATCTGTTGTGACTTAACTCCAGCTGGCAACTAAGCACAGCCACTCTCTCACTTCCCCCTGGTGGGCTGGGGGAGAGAATTGAAAGAGTAGAAATGAGAAAACTTGTAGGTTGAGATACTGGCAGTTTAATAGGTAAAGCAAAAGCTGTGCATGCGAGGAAGACAAAACAAGGAATTAATTCGTTTATTCTTATTGGCAAGCAGGTTTTCAGCCATCCCCAGGAAAGCAGGGCTCCATGACATGTAATGTTTCTTGGGAAGACAAAGCACCTTAACTTTGAATGTCCCCTCCCCTCCTTCTTCTTTCCCCAGCTATATAAGGTGAACATGACATCCTATGGTATGGAATATCCCTTTGGTCAGTTGGAGTGTGTCTCTTTCCAATTCCTTGTGCACCCCCAGCCCACTTGCTGGTGGGGTGGGGTGAGAAGCAGAAAAGGCCTTGACTCTGTGCAAGCACTGCTCAGCAATAGCTAAAACATGTCTGTATTATCAACACTCTTTTCCAGCACAAATATGAAACATAGCCCCAAACCAGCTACTAAGAAGAAAGTTGACTCTACCCCAGGCAAAACCATTACAATATTCAAGGTGCAGTTTCAGTCAGGAATTTGCAGATTGGGTTTTCCATCTCTTCCACTAGCTTCCAATGTTATTTTTGATATTTCAGTTGGTTTCTCTTCCTTCTCATCTCATTTTTTAATTCAGCTAGGGTATCAAAAAATATCACATCAGCTATGATAATAGTGAAATTTAAACTTTTTTCCAGCACCCTGAGGAAAAGGTTAGGGCTTTGGTTTTGCCTTTCATTTTAGAAAACAGAATGTGGGACATGTATCTGGGCACTGTGATTTCTATATGAATTTTCTCTGTTGCTTCCTCTAAAAGCTCATCAGGCAGCATTTCTGTAATTTTGGCCAGATGTGAAAAGGAATATGATGGAGTTCTGGTTACTGACCTCTGCATGAGATAAAAGTGATCAATCTGTTCCAAGAGTTTGCATGGTTAGTCAGAAAAGTAACCATTGTTTTTCAAGGCGAAGGAGTTAAAATTAGGGTGGTTGAAAGATAAGATTTTATTTTGTGGAAAAGGCCAACATATAGGAGGTCTTAGTTCTAAGTGTCAGTGCCTGAGTTCTTTCAAATTTTACACTAAAACCCCAGAAGTCCTAAATTGCTTAATAATACTGCTTCACTTATGCCAGGCGTGAGGCACATGTTCAAAATAACCTACCAGATCTGGAATAGGAACTTTGGTTACATTTTAACGTAGCAGATAAATGCTACTATGCTTTGACTGTCATCATGAAGAATTGTCCACTTTCTTTCTCTGAGGCTTCCTGAACATTTATGGGAAGAAAAGTAGATTCAGATGAAAAGACTCAGATCTTAATTCCAGAATAACAAGTATTATAGAGATTAAAATTTTGAATTATGACAATGGAGGCATCAGTTCGCATTCTAAATCAAATAATATAGACCTGAAAAATGAGTTCATCAACCCAGTGAACTGCTAGAGAAACTGGACTACTGACCAAGTGAGGAAAATTTGATAGAGTATTGGTAATCTGTTAAATCACACACAAAAAGTCAGTAGTTCTCAATCAGATTGAGACATGACAATCAAAATCAAGTGTGTAGTAAAATCATGGGAAGGATTCAACCCAGGTGCCATTTCCAGTGGAGCATGGAAAAGATCAGTTTATGTCCTCGCTCCCTTAATGTGCATCACAAACCCATTTACTTGTTTCATACACCCCAGCCCCCATATCTTAGCAAAAAAACAGACAAACAGACAAAACCAACAATAACAACAACAAAATTCTTACACAGGTATTGATTAGATTGATTTGCAAAAAGGACTATGTATTTTCTGCAGTCCTTCTTTCCACCTGAAAGACGTTTTGTAGAAATAGAGCATGAGAAGAAAATCAAGAGCTCCTTTGTCTCCAGACAAATGGAACAGAGCACATTCTTACTAGCAAACTTTCAAAACAAAAGTTCTGATTTTCTTGTTTCTGCTCATAAACTGTAGAAAATTCTAAGAGCAATTGAAAAGCCTATACTTTCCATTCTGAGAAAATAATTTTGGTACCATTTTCTGATCTTTTATATTCTTTTACTAGATAATGATCTAAGTCATTGGATCATTGATGATAGGGCTTAAAAGGATCTTCAGAGGGCACCTAGTCCCTACTTCTGCCCTAAAATAAGATCAACAACTGCAGTGTTGCCCCTGACAGATGTCTATTTAGCTTTGCACTTACTTGCATGGAGCTTCTTCTAATATCTGAGTAAAATTTCTCAATACAATATGTTTCTTGTGCCAAACAAGGAAAGAAGGTTTTGCCTTACCTTTGCATCAACATTTTTTATACATATCCAAAGTTGTTTCTTCATTTTCTTGCTACAATAAATAACAATAAGCTTTTTTTTTTTTTTTTTTTTTTTCCTTAATTCATGTTTTCTAGGCATCTGACAGTTCACCTTATTCACCTTACTCTCCTCTGGGCTTTTACAAGCCAATCCATGTATTTCTCCAAATGTGAGACCTCAAACCAGGTGTAGTACTTTGGTTGAAAAGTGGCCAATAGCAATAAAACCAAAAAGATTATGTGTGTGTCTTGTATTTGACAATTTTTCATATACATGCAGAATTTTGTTTGTTTGGTTTTTTCTTTTCCTTTTTTTGTTTTCTTTTTTTTTTTTTTAATTAAAACCTAAAACTGTTGAGTCATATTAGGAATGTGACTCACAACAAGCATCAGATCTACTTTATTCAGAAATTTTGTCTGATCATTGGTTCTTCATATTTGTGCAGTTAGTTATTTTTAAATGCATATGTCCTTTTTAAATTGCATCATATTTTTCCAGACCATTTCTCCAATTTGTCAAGATCATTTTACATTCTAATCCTGTCCTCTAAAGTACTTGCAGATCCTCCCTGCTTGGTATCCTCTCCGTATTTAATAACCATAATCTCTCTTCCATTATTCAACTCTTTAACATTTCTTAAAGGACCAGATACTGAAATTACCCTAAAGTAGGTCTCAAAACTACAATATCTCCAAAATCTCCTGTATTTTTTTAGAACATACATAGGACAACAACTTTCCATTAACCCTGTAGCAATTTAAAGAAATATTACACATTAATCAGACCCTCAAAACTGCTGTTTGTCTAAAACAAACAAATAAACAAAGAAGTGTAATTACTAATATTCACTACTTATGCAATTAATAAACATGCTGAAGGAAAAACACTTAGGTTTGATTAATATAATTTTATAGATTTTTATAATTTTAAGATCATAGTTTTCATTTTGAATCTAGTAAGGAGCAAAATTGTTTCAGAATTGCAGCTAACAGGACTCTTATGTATATAGTGCAATTCTTCCACGTTTGCTAAGTTCCTTTTGTGTACTTGCAGTAATGACCTTCAGTTACCTTTACAGCTCAGATACCTTCCAGTTGGCTTTAGATATTGAGCAGCTAACTAACCCTAACCCTACAGTACAGTAGCTCTGGAACTGGTGCTCACGGTTGATATTTTTTTAACCTTGAAACACTCTCAGTGTATTTTTTGCTACAGACAGAAAAAGTTCATGGAGTATGAGGCTATATTAATTTTATTTATTTCTTCAGAGTTTTTTTCCCCAGATGGTATTTTTTTCCCTCTTAAAATGTAGAAAAATAAAACCGTAGCAAGTGATCTTTCACACTTAAAAAAATAAATAAACCAATCTATACTTCTTTGTGTAGGAGAGAAAAATAAACTATATGTCCGTGAGCAGTGTGAAATTCTTTTGCCCCTGGAAAAGGATGTTTCTTGATTTTTTTAGGGTCTTTTTTATTTTATAGACAAAACTCCATCTTTATTTTTATTTTTAATGAATACAGTGTTTATGATTTCAAGAAGAATAAGCAATGAATAGGTTTAGGCTTTTTATAATGGAGTTGGGGAAAAAAAATCTAAAAATATAAGCTACTGTGATAGGGCAATTAATGTACCTGGTTTAATTTCTCAAATTGTAAATGCCAGAGAAAACAAAATAAGTAATACTGTATTAGTCAGTGCTGAAAGCTCTTACGTTAGATTTCATCAGCTTTACTTCAGACTGATAGGCACCATGAAACAGCACAGACTGAGGGCCAATCAGGTAGAAAGCAGCTTGCCATCAAACATTGCAGGTCCTTGGTGGATAACAAGTTGAATATGAGTTAACAATGTGTCCTTGCAGTGAAGGGGTCAAACATATCCTGGGCTATGTGAGCAACAACATGGTCAGCAGTTCCTGGGAAATTTTTAGTCCCCTCTATTTGACCCATCTGAGACTGCATCAAGAGCCTTACTATGTCCAGCTTTAGGATCTCCAGACAAGAAAGGCACTGAGAGATTGGAGCAAGTCCAGGGGACACCACCAAGGTGGGCTGGGGTCTGGAACGCACCATTGAGAGGATGAGAACTGGATTTACTCAGTGTTTAGCAGAGAGTGGCTCTGGGGAGACCTAATAAGAGGGAAAGACAGAGATCAGAGCAAGTGTCTTCTAGAAGCTGCACAACATAAGGAAAAAAAACCAACATAAATCACAACACAGGAAGTTCCAATTACAATGGTTTTCTTTTTTTTTTTCCCCCCTCACCTGAAGGTGGTCAAATACTGGAGCAGGAGGACTCAAAGAAGGTGTGAGAACTCCATCCATGACACACTTTCAGAATTCAGTTGGATCATGCCTGAAAAACCTGCTCTGACTGCTCCCTGAAAAAGTATATGATTCTGTGATTTTATACATTCTTCCAAACCTGAGGGCTTTGCCTATATTTCAAGAAAGAAAGTCAACACAAAGTTCAGAGAGCCAACACAATTCTAAGAAAACCCAAAGACAATTGCAAAATTGTTCTTACAGAGCTGAGCAAGAATGTTGGAAAAAATTGCTTGAAAAATGCCGTGGAAAGAAACAGTATTTCCTATGAGTGGTAAAGAAGTCTTTAATTCATCAATCTTTTTGAGATGATATTTCTCCTGCACAATGTCTGATAATTTCTGGGCTACGGGCTGGCTATGGTGGATAAGAAAATTTTTATGCATGAAATACTGAAGTTCTGTCAGGGAGAAGGAGGGAGGAATAAAAAAATTCCCCTCCACCTTTTCTTTAAAATTGTGATTGTGCCAGAGCAAGACCCTCACAGTGTTTCATTGTTAGGAAATAAAAAAATGTTCCTTATGTGTTGGAGGTCCCTGGTGCATCTCTTCTTAATAAGCAGTTCAGTCTGAAAATCTTGGCCTGTGAGTAAGGTTTTCAAGACCATTTAGTTGACCTTGATGTAAGAGCATATATTGCAAGGCTATTCTTGCCTGTTACAGTTGCAATCCATCTACAGTGCCAATAAGAACTGAGCCTCAAACTGCCTTCCAAATACTAAAAAAAAAACCAACTGAACCCAAAATCAAAACAACCTGAAAAAGGGAGCTTGGAATCCCAAATCAATAAATGTTACTCAAAGATCTCCAAAGTCCTGCAGACTTTAGTGATCAAAAGTATTTAGGCACCATGCAGAGAGGCCCCTTTGGTCTTGGCCTGAGGCACTTCAGCTAATGGTAGTCAATTCCCTGACACATTTTATACTAGAACCCCACCTATAAATAGTTTACAAAGAACTAAAACATGATTGCTAGAAGCTACAGACATAAGAAATCTGTGTTATGGATGGCTGGAGGGACATGAGTGAAATGTGTTATAGATTGTTATAAGTCCAACTATTGACCTTTTAGCCTCCAAGATCTACTCTAACCATTTATCGAAACCTCTATTAATCATTTATTAACCATTTAGAAGCTATAAAAAGAAACCATAATATAAAGTGTGGCTTCTGTATTTCTACATCTCCTGCCAGAGGCGACACAGTGGCAACAAAAAAGATTGAATATGGCAAGGGTTTCTGTTGCCTGAAAAGTCAAGATATATTCTGAGCCCTTAGGAGCGAAAATAAATATGTCTTCCTCTAGCAGCTCTTTAGACAGAAGTCCGTTCACTCCTCAGTTGCAATTAAGGACACTTTTCTATGTCTGAGGATGGGAGAAGAAGACCTAAAATGATATCACACTAAAATCAAAACCAGAAAAATTCATGTAATCCTGAAACAAGCTACTCAGAGAATAGGACTTCTGTAGTGACTTTTATATTCATCCTGATACTGAAACTGCAACAGTAGTAATATGCTGCTGTTTTGCTCTTGTTGCTTGGAAAGGTCCTCTATTTTCATGGCTGCAATAAGGATGCTAGGTGCCAGCAGTCTGAGGAGGGATATCATAGGCAAGTGACACTTCGGTGTAGCCATGAGTAAGATGGGATCTCACTGAAATGAAACCCCAACTAAATGCAGTCTCTGTTCTTAGAATATGTGAAAATATCATAAATGTTAATGTGTTTAAAACAAGAACATTCCTGCCAGGTAAGGAAGTCCTCACACTCCTGTATTTCAGATTTGGAAACTGTTATTAAAAATAATAATGAGAAAAGCATAATGATTTTGTCCAGTGCTATTCTACCAATGAATAGGCATGACAAAGTCAGATATCTTAGATGAATGTGAGAGTATTTGTTTAACTACATAAGTATCATGCTGTATCCCTTAACTTTCTTTTGAACTTAGACATAACGGATGAACCTAAGGAGTCCAATATAACAGTTTTACCAGTCTCCAGGTTAGGCATCGGATCATCCTCCCTTCTTGTTATACATAGGAGCAGTGAGAAAACTGTGCCATCAAACAAGTGTCAGGATAGTTTCACCTCTTAGAGTTCCTCTCAGTTACAGCTGCTTACATGTGGAGTAGATCTTTTGCAGTCAGATTAAATTAGTGCCACTGTGTTATTGTTGACTGAGGTCATGATTCAGAAAGTGGCAGAGAAAAAAGAAAAAAGCCTTAAAAAAACTCCAATCAAGTATAACCATTTTGATAAGAGAGTGCCATAAATACCCCAAAGATGTTATGATTTTCTTTCTATGGAATAGTATTTTAGATTAACTATACTACTTTTTAAGGTCTTAAGAGCTGGCATGCAATGAAAATGTGAACAACAAAAATGAAAGATGAGCCAAGATCCTAGTAGAAAAATTTCCCATGTTATAGCTCAAAATTAGTAACAATTCAGCTCCCTTTAGCTTAACTACAAATTTCAGATTTTTTTTTGTGTCGGTCATTTGAGATCCATTGCATTTCTAATGAACCCAAGGGATAAAGTTAATGTCACTTAGGAGTTACTTCTTATCACACGAGATGCAAGAATTGATTAGTGTCCATTGGAAATATATATTAAAATACATTAGTTTAAACCACTTCCAAGGATCTGTTTGAGTCTTTTCCACCTGCAAAAAAAAAAAAAAAGTCATTTCTGAAACCAAAGATCTGAAGTGAAAGGATGAGAGAATAAGAAAATCATAAATGTTACATTAGTTTGAAGTTAACACTATGCCTTAATTTACCTTTTCTGTAAAAAGTTTACAGTCTTCCGGTATCTTGTCTAAATTATTGTATCTGAAACCCTGATAGCCCTGCAATGGATTTAAATAATCTCTGTTTTGTCAAACTAAAAATATGTTCCATTTTACAAAAAAAAAAACAAACAGAAAAAAACCACAAAGCAAAACAAAAAACCACAAAAAAAAACCCAAACCAAAAAACAACACAAAATCAAACCAAGCAAAATCCCAAAACTGGACCCTAAAATCTGCTAAATTTTGTTATTTTCAACCCTACATGTATTAGGCCACTGTCAGTGAAAGTGCAAATTCATACATCCCTGTTAGGATAAAGAAGGTGCTCCTTAAATTGACATGTCACTGAAGGAACAGTATCTCTGAATTCTAAATTAAAAGAAAATTGTCTCTTTATTGACTCTTTATGAGTTGAACAGTTGAGTCTCCTCCATTTCAAATTTAGCCACTCGTTCTCCTACATGTCTTTGTAAGACTGGAAGGTTCTTCCTGAACTAAAATCAAGCCTCCTCCTCCTGTAGGCAACCATGGTGTATAATATCATTTACAAATTTATCAAAATCCATTTTTAAACTAGTTATGTTGTTTGATCTCACTACTCCCATTGAAGGACTGTTCCAGAACTCCACTCCTCTGATGGTAAAAACCTCCTTCTAATTTCAAGGCTAAATTTATTCATGGGCTGTTTATACCCATTTGTTCTTGTGCCAATATTGGCCTTTAGTTTAAAAAGCTCTTCTCTCTCCCTGATGTATATTGAACTGTTAAAATATCTGTTAAGCTGGAAATACATTAGACACTGGGTGAAAATCCACCCCTTCAAAGATTAATAAATGTCAAAGACAAAAGAATTGCAATTCATAGTTGTATCTTTAAACTATAAGCTCTTTTACTGTGGGGACCAATGAAGCTTGTTTATTTTATCCTTCTCTTCTGGACCAAAGCAATGCACCGTATAGTGCTGTGTCCTTGTAGAACCATGTTAATAATAAATACCAATGGTACATCAGTTTTTGTCATGAGAAACAAGAAATCCTGCTGGTAATTCCTTTCTTTATCCCTATGAATCCAGATTCAAAACTTGGATCTTACAGTTGTGCTTTAATAAAAATATTATCATGAATGCTTCCCTGATGTGCAGGTACCTATTGACTTCAGTGGGAATTGGCTCGGGCCCTTTTTCAGTTTTAATCAGTGTGATTTTCTTCCTCACACAGATTTTTGGAGCTGAAACTCATTAACTGTTACAGGAAATATGTTCTCTTTTTCCTTTTTTTTTCCTTTTTTTTTTTTTGGTAATAGAAGCTATTGCATTGTATTCCCTTAATTACACCATGTCATGTCACGTCGCAATGTAAAATGACACAGTGTAACACTTTGTGACATGTGATAACTATGATGAATTACATTCAGAACAAAGACCTGCTTTGAAAGGATATATCTGATCTGGGGGAGAGCAGGTATTTGAAGCACTCCATGGATATTTTGGATTAACGGATAATTCCCCATCACATATCACAAATGTTTAATAATAAGATTATGAACATGCTGGCAGAGGATTTTTCCTGACTTCTATCCTAACATATCAATTTTTTATTTACTATAGCAAATTAATAACTTCTGTGCTTACAGTGTGTTTTTATATATATATGTAAAGCTAACTACTTTCAAAGAGATAAGCTTCCTATTTGATTTCTTGGAATAATCATATTAAGCGATGAAATTAACCTCAGAGAGGAGGGAGGTGTTCACCCTTGCAGCAGTGTTCCCTTAATAGTAAAAACATAATAATACAAGTGTACCTGTACACTAATGGGAAAAACAAAACAAAACAAAATAAACCCCACAAAAAAAAATGAAGCAACCCATCATTGGTAATTTTATCAGATGTCATAGAAAGTTTAAGCAAAAATTCTCTTGAACTGTAGTTTTAAACTAAAAAAATAAAGTATCTGAAAAGTGTCTAGAAAATGCCATTTTTAGACTCTCACAGTGACTTTCAGATCAAATGTGCCTGATTCATGTCAAAACATAATATTTTTTTTCCCCTTGACTGCCAGTAGTACAGCTGCAAGTTGGGATATGAAAATCAAGCCGTGTTCTTCTGTCATTGCGCCATCACCAGCAATGAGGATCTTGCAAAGAGAGCTTAGCTGCTGACAATTTTGTTGATGATGCATGTGGCAGAGAAGAATCCAGCACTCTTGTCCAGACTTGTATTGATTCTGCAATGGAAAGTTTATAAAAAAGACTTTTTTATCTTTTTTTTTTTTTTTTTTTTTGTTTCACAAGGAAAATTGGCAGATATAACTGGAAAACAAACATGGAGCAGGGCTAGAGAACCGGTAGTTCTGTCATGTGCATATTTCTCTAATTCCAGAGGTATTACTCATTATTTAAAAAATCATTAAATAAAGAGTAGTTTGTAATCTTTTGCTTTGCTTATTGAACTTATTGTGTTTTAAAGGTAAACTATTTTAGTATTACTCTTGATTTCATAGAACCTGCCCTGTTGAGGCAGAAATAAACCTGGCAACACCCTGCAATGGACTAGGAGTTTCAGAGCAATGTAATGCACTACCATTAAAGACTATTTAAAGGGATCCAAAAATGTCCTTGTACAAACTGATGAAAATAAGCTATGTATTTAAATGATAAAAATGAATATAAAAATAATAAAACTATGGGTAAATTAGTCTCTTTAGAGGAAGCTCAAATTTCCTGTATTTACGTTTGAGACCTACTTTCTGTTTAAAAGCATCACACACCATCATGCAAAACACATGGCTAAACAGACCACTCTTTCTTAGATCCTTTTTCCCCCTGGTATTTTTTACCAGACTTTGTATCTACATAAAATCCATATTCTTTGTCAGGCTGAAATTTGCTGTGCCTTTGGGAAAGCATTTCAGTACTCTGGTATTTGGTATTTTAGATGTGGGACTACAGTCCTAGCATTTTAGATCATCTGCTTCTTAGAAGAATTTTTTGGGTTTGTTTGACATATTTGAAACTCAAAATGGTGGCTCCATTTCTGATTACTTTTCCATTTATTTCATCTGGAATACAGCTCCTCCTACAGCTTTCTCCTACCAGGAGAAAAAAAATACTGGAGAAGTAATTAGAATATGTGTTCCGCTCTGTGTAAAAGCATATGCAGAAATAGCAAGACTAAGTAGTAGGTTTGCTGGCAGTTTGTGGTAACAACCATTTTGTGATTCCAAGAGGCAAGCTAATGTAATTGAAATCGAATCATATTCACACACCCTAGCAGAAGAAACCACTCCTTGCAGTTTATTGTCCAGAAAAAAAAAATCTCTGCTTTCCTTAAGCCCTGAGATGACCTTATACAATAAAAAATTTGAAACTATTCCTTGGTAAAAATCTAAGAACCACCCATAAGTATGTTAAATAAGACTGAAAGTGATCAGATGAAGTCATTTGGGCCATGCTTCTCCATAAGGCAAAGTCACCTCTACCCAAGTCATTCCTCAGAGCCATTTCTCTTACCTACTCTTAAACTGCTCTTAGAGAACTCTAGAGGTGGACATCTTATCCCCGTGATCTCGTCTGTCTCACAGGAGTTGGGTTCTTTTTCTAAAACAAGCAAACAAACAAAAAAAAACCAAAAACAAAACCAAAAAAAACCCCAAACCCCCCCCCCAAAAAAAATTGGAAAGGTGTCTTGTTAGTTTGTAGAACTAATTTAGAAGCGTCTCTAACCATTTCTGAAAGATAATAAATTACACATTCTTGAGGTGGATATGTGAGAAAGGCTGCTGGACATGTTGCTTCTTTTCCACATGGGGAAATATAACAGAGCGCCAACTCTGATTAACTAGAGGGGAAGATGAAAGACAGTGAGGATAATGTAATCATGTTTGCTGAACAGTGGACCTGAATGTGCTTAAGGTCAAGCATTACTAATATGCAGTCCCTTAATAGGAAAAACTCACAACATTTTTGGAAAGAGTAACATTGTCTATATACCAGTGATGAAGAAGAATATACTAGAAAAAGGGTGGCTGGATAAATTAAGGCTGCTATAAAATTAGAGAAGGGAGAAACTGGGTGGGATGGTGTAGGAAAAGAGGAGGAAGAAAGGAAGAGTTAGGTCAAAAAGCAGTGAAACACAGCTGCAGTTCCTGGATGCTGTTAACAGCCCCTGGGAATTATCTGTTTTCCAGCTGAATTCAATAAAGCTCTATTAAGTGGAGAAGAGATTAGCTGGAGAAGCAAAGCAGATTTGCTTTTTGTAGTCCGGTGATCTGTGAGTCCCAGCTTTTCCTACACCCCATGAGTATGTTAAACCTGTATTTGAGAGGATGTGGTCTGCTTAGTCATGCCATAGTCAAAAAAATCTCTTTCCTTCCTGCAGGGGAAGTCAGCAGTGAAAGGGAAAACAGGAGTTTCACAAGGGCCATACAGACACGCCATGTCAGATACAAGCACAATGTGAAGTTATTAAAGTATTTTGGGGGGCTGTGCAGCTTTGGGTAGAGCCAAAGGGAGAGAACTTGTTTTCAGTTCTTACACAGAAGGGCTAGTTTTTCTTAGCAGACAGAATGTTTCATATCCCATTGTCCCCTATGTGTACCTTGTTCCCTGAATGTTCTGCGCTATCCAAAAATGCAGACAGTAAGTCTGTGTATTACAAGTGTATTGGGTCATCGCTCAAGGAGGGAAGAATTAAGGTCAGATTGGCGTGTACCTTAACGCTTCATTACTTGGTTTTCAGAAGATTAATTTTAGGCACTCTCTACATTCTGGAAGGCCATTAGGTACCACTGGGCCACCTTAGCTCTGTAATAATGAAGTCTGGGTCACTTTTTTCTTTTTCACCCAGAAACAGAATAAGAGTTGTCACTTCTGTGGTGTCCCTTTGGATTTGCAGTGATGCAATGGGGAGCAGAATAGGATCCAGCACAAAGAGTAGGTGAAAACACACAACCATTGAAAAATCATAGTTTAAATTGGTTCAGGATTTAATTCAGTGAGGCTAATGCTGTAGGATGCCCAATTATTGATGCCTGATGAAGTACCTTTAAAGATAAAGGGATTTTTTTTCATTGTCTTTAAAGAGAATTGGTTGGATGGATGCAGTGTTGATCGTTTCCAGCCGCCACTGATACTGTAAATGACTAATCTTACTGAAAGTCAAATGCTTTCTCACTGAAGTTTGTCATTAACATCATACAGATCAATAGGAGTTATAGGCCTAAGACAGACATGTAACATTCCTCCCATCCACAGATTTACTTACACTGGAAAAAAACAGTGCTGAAGGCTGCATATGAATTCAAAATATGTAACTCTTTCACACAGTAATTCTATCATTACAGGCATAAATTATTTGCCTCTCTAGAGGAGAATGTCCTATGTCAATTTCTTTAACAGTACAAGTAGAAGACATATATAGTTCACATTGCACACAATTAGCTACTTCACATCTCTAACAATTCAGGGAAGGTGTATTTATTAACACATACAATTGCAGAAGAAATAGAAATATCTTAAAGATGATAAGTTGAAGACATTCAAAAGACTCCATTTAAAAGGAGAGAAAAAATTCCCACTAGAAAGGTATAAAAAAGTTGTGTTGCTATCTGGAGTATACCAAAATTCTTGAAAACCTTGAAGGTTGCAGGTTTTTTTGTCTTTTGGTTTGGTCTTTTTTTAAACAAATGTCTTCACTTTAAAGAAAATGTGCAGCTGTTCCTTTAACATTTTGTAATTATAGGACAGGCAGAAATTGTTGAAACAGAGAAGTGTGTGTGAATGGGGGTTAGCATGCTGAGACATTGTATTTCAGCTGTGAAAATCAATACATGCTCCAGAGATAGGGCACTTGATCAGAAAGGATATTGCAAGATACAAAAGAGCAGATATGAAATACCATTCCTGTGAAGTTCATTTCTTGCTCTTATTACATCAGTTCAGTAGAAAACACGGTGTGCATGAAACTATGGCAATGCCAGCAATTTATTATTGCTCACCCAAGATTTTTACAAGATTTGCATGAGATTTTAACAAAACTGTGCTTTGTGCTCCTTCTTTACCAATAATTCACAACCTGGAGCTATAAATGATGAAGATCTGAAGGGCTTCTTGTGTACTGGTCTCTTTTTCTCCTGTTCCCAATTAGCACAACTGCAGTTCTGTATGACCCTGCCCAGAAAACAAGATCCTTATTTTCTTTTATTTCTACTTTTGAGAAGACTTTTTATTATTATTATTATTATTATTTTTATTGTGTTAGAGCAAGTAGGAAAAAAAACACAAAAGGAGACAGAGAGGAGGAAAATCATAGAATCATAGAATGGTATGGGTTGGAAGGGACCTTAAGGATCATCGAGTTCCAACCCCCTGCCATGGGCAGGGACACCTCCTACTAGACGAGGTTGCTCAAAGCCCCTTCCAGCCTGGGCTTGAACACTTCCAGGGATGGGGCAGCCACGACTTCCCTGGGCAACCTCTTCCGATGTCTCACCACCCTCACAGTAAAGAATTTCTTTCTAGTATCTAATCTAAATCTCCCTTCTTCCAATTTAAAACTGTTGTGCCTTGTCCTTTCACTTAATTTCCTGACAAAGAGTCCCTCTCCTGCTCTCCTATAGGCTCCCTCCATATATTGAAAGGTTGCTATAAGGTCGCCCTGGAGCCTTCTCTTCTCCAGGATGAACAACCCCAACTCTCTCAACCTGTCCTCACAGGTGAGGTGCTCCATCCCTCTGATCATCTTTGTGGCCCTCTACTGGACCCGTTCCAACAGATCCATGTCCTTCCTGTGTTGAGGACTCCAAAGCTGGACATAGTACTCCAGGTGGGGTCTCATGAGCGCAGAGTAGAGGGGTAGAATCACCTCCCGTGAACTGCTGGCCACACTTCTCTTCATGCAGCCCAAGATGTGGTTGGCTTTCTGGGCTGCCAGTGCACATTGCCAGCTCATGTTAAGCTTCTCATCCACCAACAGCCCCAAGCCCTTCTCCTCAGGGCTGCTCTCCAGCCATTCTTTGCCCAGACTGTATTTGTGCCTGGGATTGCCACATCCCAGGTGCAGGAACCTGCACTTGGCTTGGTTAAACTTCATGTGATTTGCACGAGCCCACCTCTCCAACCTGTCCAGGTCCCTCTGGATGGCATCCCTTCCCTCCAGCATGTCAACTGCGCCACCGAGCTTGGTGTCATCAGCAAACTTGCTGAGGGTGCACTCTATCCCACTGTCCATGTCTCTGACAAAGATGTTAAATATTACTGGTCCCAATACCGACCCCTGCGGAACACTGCTCGTTACTGGCCGCCAATGGGACATTGAGCCATTGACCACAACCGTTTGAGTGCGGCCAGCCAGCCAGCTCCTTATCCACCCAGTGGTCTCGTTGGGTCCTTGTCCCAAATGACCCTTGGGATACTGTTTTCACACCACGTTAATTAAAACAACAAATTTGTCCTTACTTTCTTGTCTCTGGCCTGGGTCTAAGATAATTTCACAAAATCATCATTATACTCATATTAAAAACAAACAAAAGAACAAACAAAAGGTTGATTTGAGATATTGGTGGTTTCCAGCCAAAGAAGATGCTTGCCATAGAAAAATCATGACCTAGTAGCCAAATTTAACTTCATCTTGAAGCTTCTGAAAAACATATTATATTATAAATGTTGTATTAATAGAAGAGTAATTTTATACATTTTGGGGATTTGGGGGGGTTCGAGATTTTCAGCAGTGGAGGGGGGTTGTTTGTTTTGTTAGTTTGGTTTGGTTTAGTGGGTTTTACCATAATCTTGTTTAGATACCTGAAGTTAAACTGGAGCTCTTAAGAACGGAAATAAATGAAGGTTTAGTGAAGGTCCAATACATCCAGGGCCCTGCAGACCAGCCCAGAGAGACCTGCAACATGAATGCACTAGAGACTTATGTGCCATATTGACCTTTCCTAGCAAGGGATTAATCACTGCCAGCTTCGTCAGAGGAGTGGAGCAAACTTTGAGAGGAAAAGAAAGCCCCTGTTTCAATTTGTGACTTTCTAACTATGCCTCAGCTGGGGTGTTTTCCTTACCTGGTGTTTGATTGGTCGTGTTCAGATGTAGCCCTACTCATGAAACTGGTCCCTGCAGCAATGTGAAGTAATGCAGCCCCAGGGGTGAAACATTTTATACTGCTAAAAATGTAATTCCATCTCTTTGCCCCTTTCCCAGTAAAGCTGCATCTCTGACACTCCTTCACTGACAGAGCTGGGCTGGCATAAGGCTGTGTCACAGGCAGCTTTCAAATTGCAGCTGGTTGCTAGCCCACTTCTGCAGCAGAGCCGCGATACTGCCCCTTCCATGCGGCTTGTTGCAAAAGATATATTTAACTTAGAATAATATCCCAGAGAGAAGGTGGAAAAGACAAGTGAGATGGCCTGTTCTGGCGATCATTCCAAAGCTGGTGTTAATGTCTTTGGATTGCAAAGTGGAGAAAAATAAATAGCTGAAGTGCTTTACCGATTAATGCAAAGCAAATAACTCTCAACAACCAGGGTCAATGACTGTCACTGTTGCAGCTGTGATCATCACGCAAACTGTCCTCACTTCATTCGTGTAATGTCATACACCTGCATTCTGGCTGTTAAGAGTCCCCAAAGTGCCTGCTGAGTCACAACAAATGGCACTGGAATGGGAGGAGATGTATCAGTTTAGCTGCCCAGATAGCAATGCTTGTTGGGGCACATTTGGTTCTCATCCAGAGGGCACTGACAAAAGTTTTTCACCACCAATGCCATCCTCACAGCTTCTGTATTTTCACCCACCCCAGGCTTCTCTAAGAGGGAAAATAAATAGCTGACAGAATTAAATCTAACAAATGGGACTTTTATTTTTTTTAAATGCTTGTCAATAACAATATACTTATTTCATGTTTCTGTTTGAACATAATCCTAGAGATTAACAATTAGAAAGAAATAATAGGGCCTGATCTTCTGTGATAGGGAAAGCATTATTATTCCTGCTGTACAGATGGAAAGAATATTGGAAAGGGTTCAGAAAACAGGGCTAAAAGGATAAGTCATGCGTTCTAAACATGGCTTATAGGCATCTCTATCTACCTAGCTTATTAAAGAGAAGGCTAAGAGGTGATTTGATTGTAGTCAATACACATAGAAAATTTTTCACAGAAAACATAGCACAAAAAGTTTCCGGAGCTGGAAGACCTCCCCAGTATAAAGCACATTTGTAACAATAAAACTGGAATAACTTTGGGTAATAATGCTCTCACAGTTACTTAATGTCATTTCATCAAGATTTCATTTCCCACCACCCTATGAAGGGCATGCTATAATTCATCCACCAGATAAGTATTTGCTGTGCAAGACAATGAGTGAAATTCATTGGTTAAACCAAATCATGATAATACTGTTTTCTATTCTTATTAATCCATTTACATCTCAAGAATGAGCTTTTCTTTTCTTTTTGATTTTGCACCACCGATGCAGAGGTTTCTAGGCTCTTCCTTCAGAATATAGTGCTATTTAAGAATTTAAAAATCCTAATTTTCATAGCAGCCAACTTCAAAGATTTACATAAGTGTAACATCTACTGTTACATCCAGCCATAGTTAAGACTCCTACCAGTGATTTTCTGAAATGAAAAGTTCTGCAGTATTTTCTGTCATATAGCCTAATATGATTTTTGAATGATACTCAAGTAAAATACTTGTGAAATCAAGACAAAGCACAGATAAACCTGAACTTACTGGCATTTAATTTTGGAGGTGTCTGCCACCCAGCAGTGTGTTACAAAACACAATATAACAAAAAAAACCCAAACAAACAAAACAAACAAACAAACAAACAAAACCCAAAACAGGTTATTTTTGCATTTTTATTGGGAACTGGAGGTTCCTCATTCAGAGCTCAGTGTCTTGGCCAAGATAGCATCTATCACATTTAGATACAGAGGCTTAATTCAGTGCATGATCAGTCAACCATGAAGTTCATATTTGGTTCTGGATATTAAGTTTCCAGGCATTTAAGGATGCTTGTGTCTGTGAAGTTGCTTTGGGCCCATGTCTAGTGCAATGCAAAGGAGAATAAAGTACCTTGGTGCATGGTAGAAACCTTCAGTCTGTAAGTTCTGGCCCTTGCTGTACACAAATAAGTGGCACAAACCAACAAGGCTGCTAAACCTTTAGCACAAAAAGAGAATGACAGCAAGAAATGTGGCCAGCCCACAAATGCTGTGAATTTTCACAGCAAAGCAACATCATGTTATTTAGCACAGGTTTTCTGTAATTGTGATACAGTGGGAAAAAACAGTGTTCAATGGCCCTTAAACTCTGCCTTCTATCTCCCTGATGGGGTCATCTTGCTGTTGATATGTAGAGTGTAGGGGGCCATAATACAAAACATGCAGAAATAATAGATGACTCAATATCTGTTAAAGAACATTTTTGTTTCCAACACTGTTAGTGTTTCAATTGTTTGTCTGTGTCTTTGCCTCAGTATTTATAGAAAGGTTCACAGTTCCTTTGCCACTCCTGCTGTGTTACCTTCAACCATTAACTTCCCTTTGAAATCTCTGAAATATGGGGATATACCTGGTTCATTCAGCACTGCAGGAGGCTGCAATGCACTGCGATGTTTTCAGGCCGATCAGAAGATGATCATATGTTGGTTACCTAAACAAATCATTAAACCTCTATGAAAAGTCTGAAAAATTTTGCATTAGCTTCAGTCATATCTGAAGAGATGAGAATAAAATTGATAGGTGTTCACTGGGAAAACAGAAATACCCCAAGTTTTCTACTACGCAATTTGGAGAACTCATGGGGAAAAAAGAAGTGGTTAAGGATGTGAAAATTTAGGTCAAAACCAGCTATGAAAATGGGAAAAAAATTCTTGGCAGCCCATTTTACTGTCAAGAGGAAACAGAATTATAAAATAAAGAAGGAGAAGTGGACAATGTCAGTAGAATCAACTCAGTATCTGAAAAAGAGTCCAGAGATATGAGTTAGTAGGTAAAAAAACAGGTAATGGCAGGCAAAGCTAGGTAGTATTTTAATGAAAATAAGAGGGCAACAACACAGTCACAAAGTGCAGAGAGAAATGTCAATTTCTACATAAACAAGAAAAGACAGTGAACTTTAGCCATGAAAGATCCACAAGATGGGAGCTATTTTGCATCTAAACCGCTCCTGAGACCTTATTCCTTAACAAAATGTCCCCGAACCCAGAACAAATTCAAGTGCCCAAAAAACCCTTTAGCATCTTGCTTGTGTTTCCCAGAGCATTTGACAGGCTTGCACTTGGAACATGCAGAGGTGCTTCTAAAATGTGTGATATTATCCTTACTATTTACATCTAATACAAGTTCTATAAACATGAGACACCATCATCTATCATCACCATTCAGGTTTGAAACACCAATGTCTGTCATCATTCTTGACTGAGAGATGCCTTTTTCCAGCTTTGATCTTGCCCAAGACATGTTGGATCAATGTCTACTGTTCTGTTCCTCCCACAGAAGTCTGTAAATCCATCTGAATTTTTTCAGCCAGTCTCTGAGTGGTTTTGCTTCTTTAGAGGGTGCTACAGGATGCTCACAGAATGCTTCATGGGCCCAGGACAAAATTTTGGATGTGTTCTCTCCCTGAAAAGTGGTTAAAGAATGCCACACTGAAACTATACTAGACAACATAGAGAATTCAGCTCTCCGTTTGCAAACACAGTGCACTGATGAACAGCTAGAGATTACGGATACGTATCCACTTGAGGGCATTGTTATGGCCTAGTTAAACTGAAATAAATTGCACACTTTTAGACTTGCAAGTTTTCTAGTGGGAATACTTCTGTGCAGAAACATGTTCTAAATAGTGGCCTAAATGGGAGGGTAGGACCCAAGTGAAAATTGTTGATCAGCTTTGGAATGAAACATTGTTCTTTAAATATGAATGGATTTACAAATGAGAATTGTACAATGTGGAAGGCCATTTTTTTATTATTATTATTGTTATAATAAGCAAACAAACAAACAAAACTTACAGAGCATGGTAATTGGAGTATACTTCATCCTGATCTGCAAATTAATTGGAATAAGGTACAAGACACTGAATGGGGAAGTCATTTATCATTTAAAGAGACACTTAAAAATGCTTAAGCAACCCTAAACTTGAGTGCTGCAGTCCAAAACAGGTGAAAGAAAGACAACAAACATAGATGTGCATATACAGCTACAGAGTCTACAGGCATAGGTATCAGTTCAGGGATAAAAAATTTAGTTTTAATATATGTTTCTTTTTTTTCAAAGAAAGAGAAAAGGTGAAATTTTTCATTTTGCAATTGAAAAACTTCTTTTAAGTTGCAGTTTCCTTTCCCCTCTAGCAGTTTTCAACTGAGCTTTCCTTGGGATTAGGGAAGAGGAGTAGGAAGGAGTTATTTAATGTTTTCTTTTATCTGTCATTATTTTCTACCAAAAACATTGATACAAATCTAATACTATATCAAACACGATGTCTTTTCTCCTCTTTCTTTCACAGTTACTCTTTCACACACACTGATATGAACCACAAGCACTATATGAGTAAATTTTATATGAACAGTACTTTTATCACTTCTATTTTATTCAACTTGTCTAGAAGCAGTGGTCTATATAACAGATTTGCTGATAGTTGAAACCCTTTAGTTTACAGCTTTACATAGGATGAAAATTACTGTTTTTTCAGTATTGAACTCTGACAAAATGAAGTTGCAGGCACATACTAATTCAGCCATTCACTGCTACTTATGAAGGGGTGAGTAATACCCCATTCCTTACACTTGGGTACATGAATGAGCAGAGAGATTAAGCATTGCATAATAAATTTAAAAAGTAGCAGAAATGTTTAATAGTCATTTGACATTTGGAATAGTTCCTTCAATTTTATTCTCTACTTATTAAGTGGTGAGATTTATTTTCTTACTTTTAGAGAAAACCAGCTGCTAACAGGTTAATCCCTGAGCACAATATCACACCTGCAATTGTCTTGGTCTCCTGAGTTCCCAGCAGACTGCAGCTCCACTGATGTAATGCTGGTTGGCTACACTTTAACTTTCCTCTTTGTGCTGTGTGTATGTACCCACTTTATTACAAGGGAGAAAGATAATCCATTTCCAATCCATCTATCCCAATACCATAAGAAGCTGAGGCAATAACAATTATCTCTATCCTTACATTTTCTCTCTTCTCTGGATAGTTCTTGTACAGTAATGAATTGTAACAGCTCCTTCACACAGACTTCTCTCCCATATAATTAATGTCCTAAGATATTCTATTTACTGGTGAAGCAGTTTGAATCAAGAAGTGATTACTTTTGAAGCAAACAGAGCTGCTAACCACATTCCACAAAGACGACAGCAGTATCCCTTAAAAAACAAACAAACAAACAAAACAAACAAAAAAACCCCCACAACACTACACACACACAGAGCAAAACTAAAAAAAAAAAAATCTTTGCAAAACCAGACTCTTTGCATTGGGATGTTTTCCCTTTATACACACCTCATCCAAAAACAACCACCACTTTTTTCTTTCATGGTTTTTTTTATTGTATAAGTAGAACAGGGAGTGTCTTAATCAGCAGACTGGTTTTGAACTCTGGATATTCACAGGTTGGACTAGAATATGTTGCTTTTCTGCAAAATAAAAATGTACTCAGACCCACAAACCATCAGAAAGCGTTCTTTTTCTGAAAGACAGCTTCCCAAGGAAAATTCAGAGTGAAATATTTTCATTTTGAATATCTGTGATGATATACCTAATATTCTTATGAAACAGTAGATACATAATAAGCATGCACACAAAATGAGATAACTTGTGCTAACTGGAACTAGATTGATAGCCCAAAAGATCCCTTATAAATCTAAGCAAGGGCAAAAGAGATTCTCTGTTCAGAGGAGTTGCTTCTGGAAGCATCACTTATTTCCTCACCCAAACCATTTCCTATCTCTTGGTTTTGAATCTTCTAGAAAGGGAATTTGATGTGTGTGAAAGTTTATGTTATGGAAGGGATGGCTGACACTTCCTGTTACAAGCCAAACATAGAAACCTCCTGTTTGATTCCACATATTACTGAACTAGTAATCTCTTTCCTTGTCCCAGTGTCTATGCTCCATAGCATTTGGCAGCTCAACTTAGGAAAACTCAGTCAACCAACAGGAATGCTTAGGCTTCTACCCAGATAATGAAAGGAAGACATTTCTCTAGTACACTATGAATCACTCTACAGAGGCACCAAACACTCCTCTGTTCATCATACTAAGAGCCTGTGCACCTAAATTGCACCCTTAGAATCACTCTATTGACTCCTGTAGGTGCCAGACATCTACATTTCAGATACTGACAAATCTAAACTAGGCTTCTGAAATAAACCATCAAGGTGTGGTCTGGTTGCTTGCTTCCTTAGACACTACAAAGACCAAAACAGGTGCCTCTGTTAGCCCCTCCAAGCATAGCCTGAGGTCAAAATAAGGAAATTAATCTGAATTTCCCATAATGACATTAACTGTAATTCCAGTGACAAAAACTGCAGTGGTAATGTGGATCCAGGCTTCATCAAAGTATAAATACTAGTTATGTCTCCTCTCTAACAGGAAAATCAACCCACTATTATAACACAAATTGTTTACCCAACCAGTATCCATGCAGTCTCAACAAAATGTGTATGAGAATGATGATTTCCTCTTTCTGATGTAAAGCTTCAATATATAACTGAGTTTCTGCTACATTATGTTTAGCACTGCATTTGTTCTCACTGGTAAGATTCAGCAATATGATAACGAAACTGTCTCATTATTTGATGTCAATATCACATATTTATTATCTTTTAAAAGTATAGTGTACAACAACATATTTACTAAATCATTTGCAATTGCCATTATTTTGTAAATAATTCTATTTATCCTCACAAAAATTATTGTTAACTGTTTTTACAACATATGTCTCTATGTAATCCAGAAACTTTTAAAATCGAGTTTAGAACAAGGTAATATAAAGCCACATTTAGTCTGCAATTATCACTGCTTAGAGACTCTAGCTTAGTATGCTATGATACTCCTGAAACATTAGGCTCTGATATTCCTGAAACACTGGATAGAGTGAGTATAGTGTATTCCAATTGCCTCTAAATAGTTTGGTACATCAAATGTAATCTTGGGTTAAAAAAAAGTAAGTCCTTTTAAACCCAGTTTAGAATTCAGGTCATATGCCTTATTGTTAATTTCAAAGAGTGTGGAGTCAATTTCCTCCCCCTCCCACCATTAGTAACATCAAAATTTAGATTCTCTTAGTATATGGAATGCACTATTCTCTTCTAGAAAACAGTGGAGAACTGTTTTCTTGGTATTTACAAGATATGAAAAAATAAGATACAGGATGTCTAAAGCCGAAAGATTTTTGTTTAGCAGCTGACTAAATGTAGATTTATATTTTTCTTTTCAGATGGCTGAGCATTCAGGTTTTGTAGCAGGATTTGATTGTTAATAAATGCATGAGCCTGGTATGGAATCATTATTCTCTGTCGTTATTTACTTGTTTCCATTTGAAGAACATACTAGTTCAAAGTTCAGACAAGAGATGAGAAAGCAGCACATCTTTGTACTTTTCTTTAATTTACAAGTCAATTCTTCCACGCTTTCTTTTTTCTTGAACACAATCTTAAATGAATCATGAGCAAATAAGTATGGAACAAAGAGGAACAATCTAAGTGATGCTTAATGCTGGAGATCTTTGCCCAATTATGTGTAGAGAATGTCCTACTAAAGAAGTAACAATTTGAATCCTATTGTTCTCCCTCCTTACCAAAAGTTATTGTATTAGTTAAGTGTCCACAAAGAAAAATGCTTGCAAACCTTTGTCCTGCATAAACTCAGTGGAGAGCTGGGATGAAATGTTTGGTAGATATAAAATATTTTTTTCTGTAACATTTGTGTGAGGAATGCAGACTTTTGAGGAAGGACTGTCATATAGCGAACCTGATGAGATGAGAAATAGAATTTCCCTCATTCTCTGCCCTTAGAAGAAGCCTCCCATGCGACTTCACAACAGAAGCCTTTTACTGTCTGGTCTTTAGTTTCCTACTTGCAAATAAATTAGAATATTCTTTCCTTTTCCTTTTTCTGTCATTACACAGAGAAATGTTTCAGACAGTGAGTTTCTCAATAAACGTTTATATGATGCTTAAACATTTGGGACTATGGTGTTCCTTGGACAGTTGTTTCTGCTTCAAAACAAAGAACAAACAGCAAATCCTACTTTCAAACTTGGAGTGACTAAGGAAAACCTGCTTTTCAGACTTTTGTCAAGACAGAAGGGAACCATAAGTTCTCTACTAACCTGTTCAGACATCCATGCTCTGGTATCAGCAAGATATTATCTGCTGATAATATAATATGCAAAAACTGCGTAATTCCAAGAAATGTAATTAATATCTCTCATTTATGGTTCATGTTTTCATCTGGTCCAAGGAAAAGTATACATTAGCACCCCCGCCTTTAATTTTTTTTTTTTTTTTTCATTATGGTACAGGTTTCTGTCTTGATTTGGAGGTTGTGTCTAAGTATGCTTACTGTTCCAGGTGTATTCTAGAAACAGTATTGAATTTGGATACCAAACAAGCTGATGCTCTTAAGTTTTTGAAATTCTTTTTTGCTTGATTGGTTATTTTTTTAATTACCTGACTCCAGATTCTGAAAATCCTCTCTGACAGAGCCAACCTTTAAGCACATTATCCTAAGAGACAAGACAACCCATCCAGTCTTCAATGGTATGCTGTTAGGCTACTTGTTCAGCTTATGTTAAGCTCCTTGAGTCTGATACAGAAGATCTTTAAGGTCTTAAACTTGTTTCCTAAGGAAGACAAGGTGGGAAAGAGAGGACAATTCTGATGTTTTCGTAGTAGATAGTGAAGCTAGTGCTGAGTAAGTACTGTACAATTTTTGTGGTACTCAAGTTTTTCTTGCAAGCAAACGGGTCTGTGTTTCGATCAGAGGTATTTATTTTAATAAACCATACTGGAGGTAGCAATTATTTGCAGTGAGGCTCAGTCTACCAGTCTGGAAGCTTTTTTTCCATCCGTCAGCCTCATTCCCAGGATTTACTGAGAGATATATATATATATATGTATATATATATACATATATATATAT